>SJXQ01005548.1:24446-94146 GCA_006408695.1 Aepyceros melampus | reverse complement strand
GGGGGTCGGGATTGGGAGTTCATGTACACTCGTGGCTGATTCATGTAGATGTGTAGCAAAACGAATACAGTATTATAAAGCAAAACAAACTAAAAAATAAAAATTAATTAAAGAAAAAAATAAAATTATTAAAAACAAAAATAAATAAATAAAAATAAAATTCATTTGTGTGGTGAAAAAAGAAAAAAAAAAAAAAAAAGAACATTTGAAAGCTGAGTAAATTCCACAAAACAACTTCTGAATGCCAGCAGAGGACATCAGGCACCCAGAAAAGCAGCCCATTGTCTTTGAAAGGAGGTAGAAGAAAATATAAAAGACAAAAGAGGTAGGGAGGGAGCTCCATTCTGGGAAGGGAGTCTTAAAAAAGAGAGAAGTTTCCAAACACCAGGAAACAGTTTCTCTGCCGAGTCTCTGGCAAGCCTTGGAACCACAGAGGGCAACATAACCGGGAGGAAAAATAAGTAAATAATTAGAACCCATAGATTATGTGCCCAATGATAACTCCCCAAGCAGAGAAGCAGCACAGATGCCCGCATCCACCACTAGCAAGTGAGGGCTGGGCAGGGAAGTGTGGGCTGCATTGCTTAGAGTAAGGACTGGGCCTGAATGCCTCGAGGGCAGTCTGAAGGAACTAACTTGGGCTAGCAAACCAGACTGTGGGGTAGCAACCACAAGAAAAGCCCTAACCTAAGACACTGCCAGGCCCACTCACAGAACAAAGGACTGACTGCTGATAAGTTGCTTCAGTCATGTCCGACTCTGTGTGACCCCAGAAAAGGAAGCCCACCAGGCTCCCCCGCCCCTGGGATCCTCCAGGCAAGATCACTGGGGTGGGTTGCCAAAAGCTACGCAAAAAGCCCTAACAAGAGACACCGTCAGGCCCACTCACTGAACAAAGGACTGAGCAGAGCTAGCCGGCTGCAGACCATTCCCCTCCAGTGACAGGCAGCCAGAGTCAGAAGGGGGCAATCGTGGCCCCAGAGGGGCATTATCTACCAAACTGCAAGCAGACTTCATTGCTAACTAAGACTTCTTGGGATTTGGAGGGTGAACATCCGCCTGAGAAGGTGTGCCGGTTATGCACCCAGAAAACCGAGCAGCAGGGATGGGGGACGTGATAAGTCACAGTGAACAAATTCACCAAACACCTGGTCACCTGAGCTGCTCGGACCTGGGAAGGGCACAAATTGCAGGCCCAACTGAATCTGCACCTCTGAGGACTACCCGAGTACCTGAACATGAGTGGCTTAGACCTGGAAAGTGCATACAACACAGGGCGGGCCTCAGACAATTCCCGGCAGAGCAACCTAGAGCCTAAGCAGTGTTGACAGGGAAAGCACACACGCTATGAGTGGGGGCAAACCCAGTGTGGCCGAGACACTGCGAGCACACGCCAGTGTTATTTGTTTGCAGCGTCCCTCTCTCCCCACAGCACTACTGAACAAGTGAGCATAAAAAAGTGTCCACCACCGCCCCCTTGTGTCAGGGCAGAAATTAGACACTGAAGAGACCAGCAAACAGAAGACGTTAAAACAGAGAGATCCTCCTTGGAATTGACAGATGCAATAGATTAAAACCCTGTAGTTAGTACCAACTACATATTAAGAAATATAAGAGGGATCAAGGAACTAGATTTTTAATTTTTGCTTTATGGTATTTGTTATCAATTTTGTACCTTTAAGAACCCAATCTTCAGTACCCATTTTTACTTGAGAGAGAGATTACTGGCTTGACTGCTCTCTACCCCTTTGGACTCTCCTTCTCCACCAGGTCTCCGTGATCTTCTCCCTCCCCCTTCTCTTCTCTACCCAAATCTGTGAATCCCTTACTGTGTTTTGGACGGTGAAGAACACTTAAAGAACTGATTACTGGTTGCATCTGTCTCTCTCCTTTTGATTCCCCCCTTTATCCTCCTGGCCACATCTGTATCCTTCTTCCCTCTTCTCTTCTCTGTATAAATCCATGAACATCTCTGAGTAGTCCATTTACTTGAGAGAGAGATTACTGGCTTGACTGCTCTCTACCCCTTTGGACTCTCCTTCTCCACCAGGTCTCCGTGATCTTCTCCCTCCCCCTTCTCTTCTCTACCCAAATCTGTGAATCCCTTACTGTGTTTTGGACGGTGAAGAACACTTAAAGAACTGATTACTGGTTGCATCTGTCTCTCTCCTTTTGATTCCCCCCTTTATCCTCCTGGCCACATCTGTATCCTTCTTCCCTCTTCTCTTCTCTGTATAAATCCATGAACATCTCTGAGTAGTCCAGACTGTGGAGTGCACATAAGGAAGTGATTACTGCCTAGCTTGCTCTCTCCTCTTTTGATTCCACCTCATCTCATTCAGATCACCTCTATCTCCCTCCTCCCTCTTCTCTTCTCCATGTAACTCTGTGAACCTCTCTGAGTGTCCCTCACTGTGGAGAAACTTTTCATCTTTCACCTAGATGTCCTATCAAGTGTGCTGTATAGATGGGGAAGCTTAGAGGCTACAGTAAAATTAAGACTGAAAACCAGAGCAGGTGGCTTAAGACCAAATCTTGAGAACACCAGAGAACTCCTGACTAGAGCAAACACTAATTGACAGGAGCTCATTAAATGCCTCCATACCTATACTGAAACCAAGAACCACCCAAGGGCCAACAAGTTCCAGAGGAAGACATACCATGCAAATTCTCCAGCAACATAGGAACACACCCATGAGCTTCAATATACAGGCTGCCCAAAGTTACTCCAAATCCAGTGACATCTCATAATTCATTACTGTGTACTTCATTGCACTCCAGAGAGAAGAAATCCAGCTCCATCCACCAGAATACCAACACAAGCTTCCCTAACCAGGAAACCCTGACAGCCACCCATACAACCCCACCCACAGTGAGGAAACTCCACAATAAAGAGAACTCCAGAAACTGCCAGAATACAGAAAGGCCACCTCAAACACAGCAATATAAACAAGATGAAGATACAGAGGAATACCCAGCAGGTAAAGGAACAGGATAAATGCCCACAAAATCAAACAAAAGAGGAAAACATAGAGAATCTACCTGATAAAGAATTCTGAATAATGATAGTGAAAATGATCCAAAATATTGAAAACAAAATGGAATCACAGAAAAATAGCCTGGAGACAAAGACTGAGAATATCAAGAAAGGTTTAACAAGGACCTAAAAGAAATAAGGGGCTTCCCTTGTGGCTCAGATGGTAAAGTGTCTGCCTTCAATGTGGGAGACCCGGGTTCAATTCCTGGGTCGGGAAGATCTCCTGGAGAAGGAAATGGCAATCCACTCCAGAACTCTTGCCTGGAAAATCCAGTGGACAGAGGAGCCTAATAGGCTACAGTCCATGGGGCTGAAAGAGTCGGACACGACTGAGTGACATCACTTCACTTCACTTCACTACACTAGAATAAATAAAAAGCAGTCAATATATAATGAATAATGCAATAAATGAGATCAAAACCACTATGGATGGAATAAATAGTAGAATAATGGAGGCAGAAGATAGGATTAGTGAGGTAGAAGATAGAAAGTTAGAAAAAAAATCAGAAAGAAAAAAAGATAAATGAAATAAAAGAAATAAGGGCAAGCTCAGACATCTCTGGGACAATGTTAAACGCCCAACAATTTGAATCATAGGAGTCCCAGAAGAAGACAAAAAGAAAGACCATAAGAAAATACTTGAAGAGATAATAGTTGAAAACTTCCCTAAAATGGGGAAGGAAATAATCACCCAAGTCCAAGATATCCAGAGAGTCCCAAACAGAATAAACCCAAGGCAAAACACTCCAAGACACATATTAATCAAATTAACAAAGATCAAACAAAAAGAACAAATATTAAAAGCAGCAAGGGAAAAACCACAAATAACACACAAGGGGATTCCCATAAGGATAACAGCTGATCTTTCAATAGAAACTCTTCAGGCCAGGAGGGAATGGCAGGACATACTTAAAGTGATGAAAGAAAATAACCTACAGCCCAGATTACTGTACCCAGCAAGGATCTCATTCAAATATGAAGGAGAAACCAAAAGCTTTACAGACAAGCAAAAGCTGAGAGAATTCAGCACCACCAAACCAGCTCTCCAACAAATGCTAAAGGATCTTCTCTAGACAAGAAACAGAAAAAAGTGTATAAACTCGAACCCAAAACAATAAAGTAAATTGAACAGGATCGAATTTATCAATAATTACCTTAAAAGTAAATGGGTTGAATGCCCAACCAAAAGACAAAGATTGAAAGAATGGACACAAAAACAAGACCCCTATATATGTTGTCTACAATAGACCTACCTCAAAACAAGGGACACACACAGACTGAAAGTGAAGGGCTGGAAAAATATATTCCATGCAAACAGAGACCAAAAGAAAGCAGGGGTAGCAATATTCATTTCAGATAAAATAGACTTTACAACAAAGGCTGTGAAAAGAGACAAAGTAGGACACTAAACAATGATCAAAGGATCAATCCAAGAAGAAGATATAACAATTGTAAATATATATGCACCCAACATAGGAGCACCACAATATGTAAGACAAATGCTAACCAGTATGAAAGGGGAAATTAACAATAACACAATAATAGTGGGAGACTTTAATACCCCACCCACAACTATGGATAGATCAACTAAACAGAAAATTAACAAGGAAACACAAACTTTAAATGAGGCAATGGCCCAGTTTGACCTAATTGATATCTAATTGACATTCCACCCCCAAAACAATGAATTTCACCTTTTTCTCAAGTGCACATGGAATCTTCTTCAGGAGAGATCACATCCTGGCCCATTAATCTAGCCTTGGTAAATTAAAAAAAAAAAAAATTGAAATCATTCCAAGCATCTTTCCTGACCACAATGCAGTAAGATTAGATTTCAATTACAGGAGAAAAACTATTAAAAATTCCAACATATGGAGGCTGAACAACACGCTGCTGAATGACCAACAAATCATAGAAGAAATCAAAAAACAAATCAAAATATGCATAGAAACAAATGAAAATGAAAACACAAAAACCCAAAACCTGTGGGACACTGTAAAAGCAGTGCTAAGGGGAAGGTTTGCAGCAATACAGGCATATCTCAAGAAACAGGAAAAAAAAAGTCAAATAAATAACCTAACTCAACACCTAAAGCAACTAGAAAAGGAAGAAATGAAGAACCACAAGGTTAGTAGAAGGAAAGAAATCTAAAAATTAGGGCAGAAATAAATGCACAAGAAACAAAGGAGACCACAGCAAAAATCAACAAAGTCAAAAGCTGGTTCTTTGAAATGATAAATAAAAATGACAAACCATTAGCCAGGCCCATCAAGAAACAAAGGGAGAAAAATCAAATCAAAAAAATTAGAAATGAAAATGGAGAGATCACAACAGACAACACAGACATACAAAGGATCATAAGAGACTACTATCAGCAATTATATGCCAACCAAATGGACAACGTGAAAGAAATGGACAAATTCTTAGAAAAGTACAACTTTCCAAAACTGAACCAGGAAGAAATAGAAAACCTTCACAGACACATCACAAGCACGGAAATTGAAACTGTAATCAGAAACCTTCCAGCAAACAAAAGCCAGGTCCAGATGGCTTCACAGCTGAATTTTACCAAAAAATTTCGAGAAGAGCTAACACCTATCCTTCTCAAACTCTTCCAGAATATTGCAGAGGAAGGTAAACTTCCAAACTCATTCTATGAGGCCACCATCACCCTAATACAAAAACCTGACAAAGATGCCACAAAAAAAGAAAACTACAGGCCAATATCACTGATGAACGTAGATGCAAAAATCCTTAACAAAATTCTAGCCATCAGAATCCAACAACACATTGAAAAGATCATACACCATGACCAAGTGGGCTTTATCCCAGAGATGCAAGGATTCTTCAATATCTGCAAATCAATCAACCTAATACACCACATTAACAAATTGAAAAATAAGAGCCGTATGATTATCTCAATAGATGCAGAGAAAGCCTTTGACAAAATTCAATGTCCATTTATGATCAAAACTCTCCAGAAAGCAGGCATAGAAGGAACATACCTCAGCATAATAAAAACTACAAATGACAAACCCACAGCAGACATTATTCTCAATGGGGAGAAATTGAAAGCATTTCCCCTAAAGTCAGGAATATGACAATAATGCCCACTTTCACCACTATGATTCAACATAGTTTTAGAAGTTTTGGTCACAGAAGAGCAGAAATAATAAATAAATGGAATCCAGATTGGAAAAGAAGTAAAACGCTCACTGTTTGCAGATGACATGATCCTCTACATGCTGCTGCTGCTGCTACTAAGTTGCTTCAGTCGTGTCCGACTCTGTGCGACCCCATAGACGGCAACCCAACAGGCTCCCCTGTCCCTGGGATTCTCCAGGCAAGAACACTGGAGTGGGTTGCCATTTCCTTCTCCAATGTATAAAAGTGAAAAGTGAAAGTGAAGTTGCTCAGTCGTGTCCGACTCTTAGCGACTCCATGGACTGCAGCCTACCAGGCTCCTCCATCCATGGGATTTTCCATGCAAGAGTACTGGAGTGGCTTGCCATTGCCTTCTCCAGATCCTCTACATAGAAAACACTAAAGTCTCCACCAGAAAATTACTAGAGCTAATCAATCAATATAGTAAAGTGATGGGATATAAAATCAACACACAGAAATTCCTTGCATTCCTATACACTAATAATGAGAAAATAGAAAGAAAAAATTAAGGAAACAATTCCTTTCACCATTTCAATGAAGAGAATAAAATAATTAGGAATATATCTACCTAAAGAAACAAAATACCTATATATAGACAACGATAAAACACTGGTGAAAGAAATCAAAGAAGACACTAATAGATGGAGAAATATATCATGTTCATGGATTGGTAGAACAAATATAGTGAAAATGAGTATACTACCCAAAGCAATCTATAGATTCAGTGCAATCTTTATCAAGCTATCAGTGCTGTTTTTCACAGAGCTAGAACAAACAATTTCACAATTTGTATAAAAAAAAAAAAAAACAAAACTCAAATAGCCAAAGCAATCTTGAGAAAGAAGAATGGAACTGGAGGAA
Source organism: Aepyceros melampus (assembly GCA_006408695.1). Taxonomy (NCBI): domain Eukaryota; kingdom Metazoa; phylum Chordata; class Mammalia; order Artiodactyla; family Bovidae; genus Aepyceros; species Aepyceros melampus. The sequence continues at coordinate 87,083 of SJXQ01005548.1, read as the reverse complement.
TCAATCTGCCTGACTTCAGGCTCTACTACAAAGCCACAGTCATCAAGACAGTATGGTATTGGCAAAGACAGAAATATAGAACAATGGAACAAAATAGAAAGCCCAGAGATAAATCCACACACCTATGGTCACCTTATCTTTGACAAAGGAGGCAAGAATATACAATGAATTAAAGACAATCTCTTTAACAAGTGGTGCTGGGAAAACTGGTCAACTACCCATAAAAGAATGAAACTAGAACACTTTCTAACACCAAACACAAAAATAAGCTCAAAATGGATTAAAGATCTAGACGTAAGACCAGAAACTATAAAACTCCTAGAGGAGAACATAGGCAAAACACTCTCCGACATAAATCACAGCAGTATCCTCTATGACCCACATCCCAGAATACTGGAAATAAAAGCAAAAATAAACAAATTGAACCTAATTAAAATTAAAAGCTTCTGCACAACCAAGGAAACTATTATCAAGATTAAAAGACAGCCTTCTGAATGGGAGAAAATAACATCAAATGAAGCAACTGACAAACATCTAATCTCAAAAATATAAAAGCAACTCCTGCAGCTCATTTCCAAAAAAATAAATGACCCAGTCTGAAAATGGGCCAAAAAACTAAATAGTATCTTGAGAAAGAAGAATGGAACTGGAGGAATCAATCTGCCTGACTTCAGGCTCTACTACAAAGCCACAGTCATCAAGACAGTATGGTATTGGCAAAGACAGAAATATAGAACAATGGAACAAAATAGAAAGCCCAGAGATAAATCCACACACCTATGGTCACCTTATCTTTGACAAAGGAGGCAAGAATATACAATGAATTAAAGACAATCTCTTTAACAAGTGGTGCTGGGAAAACTGGTCAACTACCCATAAAAGAATGAAACTAGAACACTTTCTAACACCAAACACAAAAATAAGCTCAAAATGGATTAAAGATCTAGACGTAAGACCAGAAACTATAAAACTCCTAGAGGAGAACATAGGCAAAACACTCTCCGACATAAATCACAGCAGTATCCTCTATGACCCACATCCCAGAATACTGGAAATAAAAGCAAAAATAAACAAATTGAACCTAATTAAAATTAAAAGCTTCTGCACAACCAAGGAAACTATTATCAAGATTAAAAGACAGCCTTCTGAATGGAGAAAATAACATCAAATGAAGCAACTGACAAACATCTAATCTCAAAAATATAAAAGCAACTCCTGCAGCTCATTTCCAAAAAAATAAATGACCCAGTCTGAAAATGGGCCAAAAAACTAAATAGAGATTTCTCCAAAGAAGGCATACAGATGGCTAACAAACACATGAAAAGATGCTCAACATCACTCATTATCAGAGAAATGCAAATCAAAACCACAATGAGGTACCATTTCACACCAGTCAGAATGGCTGCTATCCAAAAGTCTACAAGCAATAAATACTGGAGAGAGTGTGGAGAAAAGGGAACCCTCTTACACTGTTGGTTGGAATGCAAACTAGTATAGCCACTATGGATAACAATGTGGAGAGTCCTTAAAAATCTGGAAATAGAACTGCCATAAGACCCAGCAATCCCACCGCTGAGCATACACACTGAGGAAATCAGAATTGAAAGAGACACGTGTACCTCAATGTTCATTGAAGCACTGTTTATAATAGCCAGGACATGGAAGCCACTTAGATGCCCATCAGCAGATGAATGGATAAGAAAGCAGTGGTACGTATACACAATGGAGCATTACTCAGCCATTAAAAAGAGTACAATTGAATCAGTTCTAATGAGGTGGATGAAACTGAAGCCTATTATACAGAGTGAAGTAAGTTAGAAAGAAAAACACCAATACAGTATACTAACACATATATATGGAATTTAGAAAGATGGTAATGATAACCCTGTATATGAGACAACAAAAGAGACACAGATGTATGGAACAGTCTTTTGGACTCTGTGGGAGAGGGAGAGGGTGGGATGATTTGGGAGAATGGCATTGAAACATGTATAATATCATACGTGAAACGAACTGCCAGTCCAGATTCAATGCAGGATACAGGATGCTTGGGGCTGGTCCACTGGGATGACCCAGAGGGGTGGTATGGGGAGAGAGGTGGGAGGGGGTTTCAGAATGGGGAACACGTGTACACCCGTGGTGGATTCATTTTGATGTATGGCAAAACCAAAACTAATTGTAAAGTAATTAGCCTCCAATTAAAATAAATAAATTTATATTAAAAAAAACTAAAAAAGAAACAAAAAAAATTTCTCCAAAAGACACTCTCCTTTTCTACGAGAATAACGAACCCATATACTCTGATTTGCCTGTAAAGGTCCTAATTTACACCTGTTATCCCAGCATAATAAATAAATAATGACACGTCCTTTCATTCAAAAGGTGTCCTACTTTGGATAATGTTATACGCTCACTTTGCAATCTGCCCATGTACACAATCTAGGTGATACTTTTAACTTCATCATCAACTAAAACAACCAAATACAACCTTCAAATAATATGATTTCTACCATTCTAATTTTAAAATTTATCCAACCCTCTGTTTCAGCATTATCTGTATCCTATTTCACAAAGTCGTCATCTTTAAAAACATGACTATGGCAAAAAAACTGACTAAAACATATATATTGTTTCCAAATACTCCAAAATGCAGAAGAAATAAGAAATGGTGGATAAAGATGTCAAGTCTCAAGGAAAAACATGACACAGAGTTTAGTGTGTGTATGTGTGTGTGTGTGTTAACTCCTATATATCTAGGCTGTGTACTGGAACGCTGAAGAAGTCCACAATTGAGAAAAAATATCTACAAAAAATGGCTGAAAGTTTTAAAAATTTCATGCACAACATAAATCTATGAAATTTTAGAACTGAGTTTACCCTAAATAGGCTAAATGCAAATAAATTCACATACAAGAGCATCATAATCAACCTTGTAAAAAATAAGACTACAATAAAATATCAAAGGACTCAGAAGGAATACAGTAGTTCCAATGGCAAGAGATTTCCCATCTAAAACCATGAATGTCAGCAAAATATCTTTTGCAAATATGCAAATGAAGTACATTAAGTTGATGTGCCCTAAAAGTACTGAAAAATAAAGTTTTTCAAGCACAAAAGACATGCTAACAGGGGGAAAAAAGCCCTGAATTTTGAGAACGAAGAAAAAAACAGCTTACAGAATAAAATATCCAGAAAAGCATCTGTCAAAATGAGGGAAAATTAAGACAATCCCAAATAAATAAAAATTAAAGGAAATCACCTATACTGGTGTTCTCCAATAAGAAATAATAAAAGTATTCTTTTTTAAAAAAATGTATTGAAGTATAATTGCTTTGCAGTGATGTGTTACTTCCTATTGTACAGCAAAATGAATAAATTATACATATACAATATCCACTTTTTAGATTTCTTTCCTTTTTAGGTTACCACAGAACATTGAGTAGAGTTCCCTGCTGTAAAGAGTAGGTTCTCATTAGTTACCTATTTTATACACATAGTATATATATGTCAATCTAAATATTCCAGCTTGTTCCCCTTTTCTCTCTTGGTAGCCATAAGTTTGTTCTCTACATCCGTGACTCTATTCTCTCTATGCCAATATGTCCATCTGTACTTTTCTAGATTCCATATATAAGTGATTTTATACATTTGTTTTTCTCTTTCTGACTTACTTCATTTTGTACAACTATCTCTAAGTCCATGCACGTCTCTGCAAATGTTACTATTTCATTCCTTTTTTATGGCTGTGTAACATTCCATGGTATATATGTACTGTATATTCTTTAAAAAAAAAAACCAACTTTTTGTTTTGTATTGGGATATAGCCTATTAACAATGTTGTGATAGTTTCAAATGAACAGAGAAGAGACTCAGCCAAACATATACATGTATCCATTTCCCGGCAAACTCCCTCGCATCAAGGCTGCCACATAACATTGAGCAGAGTTCCATGTGCTATTCAGTAGGTCCTTGTTGATTTGTATTATTTCTTTTTTAGATTCCCCATATAAGGAATGTCATATGATATTTCTCCATCTCTGACTTACTTCATTCAGTATAACAATCTCTAGGTCTATCCACATTGTTGCAAATGATATTAACTCATTTTCAATGGTTGAGCAATATTCCATTTTATATATGTACCACATCCTCTTGACTCATTCCTCTGTTGATGGACATTTAGGTAGTTTCTATGTACTGGCTATTGTAAACAGTACTGAGTGAACATTGTGGTGCATGTATCATTTTGAATCATGTTTTTTTTTTTTTTTCCTGGATTTATGCTCAGGAGAAGGATTGAAAGTTATATGGCAGCTCTATTTTCTTTTAAAGAAACCTTTATGTGTTTCTCCAAAGTTGCTGTAACAATTTTCATTCCTACCAAAAGTGTAGGAGGGCTCCCTTCTCTCTACATCCTCTCTAACAATTATTCTTTGTGGATTTTTTTTTTTTTTATGATAGCCATTCTGGCTAGTGTAAGGTGTTACCTCATTTTAGTTATGATACACATTTCTCTAATAATTAGCAATGTTAAACATATTTTCATATGCCTCTTGGCCATTTGTAAGTCTTTGGCAAAACATCTTTTTAAGTCTTTTACCCATTTGTTGATTGGGTTGTTTGTTTTGATGCTATTAAGCATCATGGGCTGTTTGTAAATTTTGGAGACTAATCTTTTGTTGGTCAAATCATTTGCAAATATTTTCTTCCAGTCTGTGGGCTGTGTTTTCACTCATTTACAATTTCCTTTGTTTTTTGCTGTGCAAAAGCTTTTGAGGTTAAGAAAGCTGAGCACCAAAGAATTGATACTTTTGAACTGTGGTATTGGAGAAGACTCTTGAGAGTCCCTTGGACTGCAAGGAGATCCAACCAGTCCATTCCGAAGGAGATCAGCCCTGGGTGTTTTTTGAAGGAATGATGCTAAAGCTGAAATTCCAGTACTTTGGCCACCTACCTCATGTGAAGAGTTGACTCATTGGAAAAGACTCTGATGCTGGGAGGGATTGGGGGCAGGAGGAAAAGGGGACGACAGAGGATGAGATGGCTAGATGGCATCAGCAACTCAATGGACGTGAGTTTGAGTGAACTCCGGGAGTTGGTGATGGACAGGGAGGCCTGGTGTGCTGCGATTCATGGAGTCTCAAAGAGTCAGACATTACTAAGCCTCATGAACTGAGGCCTCATTTGTTTATTTTTGTTTCTGTGACCATTATTCTGGGAGATGGATCAAAAATAATATTTTCCAATTTATGTCAGAGAGTATTCTGCTTATGTTTACCTCAATGAGATTTATGGTATCTGGTCTTACATTTAGGTCTTTAATCAATTTTGAGTGTATTTTAGTGTATGGCATTAAAAATTATCTAATTTCAATTTTTACATGTAGCTATCCAGTTTTCCCACCAACATTTTTTGAGACTGTCTTTCCAACATTGTGTAGTCTTGCATCCTTTGTCATAGATTAATTGGCCATAGGTGCATGGGTTTATTCTTGGGTTTTCTGTCCTGTTCTATTAATCTATATTTTTAATTTTGTGTTAGTAAAAACAGTTTTGATAATTGCAGCTTGTAGTAATCTGAAAGTCAGGGAGCCTGATTCTTCCAGCTCTGTTTTTCTTTGTATTTCTGTGGTATCAGTTGTAACACTCCCTTTTTCATTTCTAATACTGATTTGAGTCTTCTCCCCCTTTTTCTTTCTTTGAATATGACTGAAGGTTTATTGATTTTTTTTATCTTTTCAAAGAACAGACTTTTGATTTCACTTGATCTTTGCGTTTGTTTTAGTTCTCTCTATTTCATTTATTTCTGCTTATGATCTCTTTCCTCCTACTAACTTTAGGTTTTGCTTGTTCTTCTTTCTCTAATTGTTTAAGGTATTAAGTTGTTTGTTTTAGATTTTTCTTGTTTTTTGAAAGTAAGATGGTATTACTATAAATTTCCTCTTACAACTGCTTTTGCTCATCCTATAGGTTTTGATCATTCTGCTTTCATTTTCATTTGTTTCTAGGTATTTTAAAATTTTTCTTTTTAGTTTCTTCAGTAATCCATTGACTGTTTAGTACCATATTGGTAAACTGCCACATATCTGAATTTTTATAGCTTTTCTCTTGTAGTTTACTTCTCATCTCATAGTACTGTGATAAGAAAAGATGTTTGATGTGATTTCAGTTTTATTGAATTTGCCAAGGCTTACCTTATGACCCAGCATGTGGTCAATTCTGAAGAATGTTCCAGATGTACTTGAGAATAATATGTATATAGTCGCTTCTTTTGGATGGAATGCTCTATAAATATCAATCAAGTTCATCTGGGCTAAAGTGTCATTTAAGGCTAGTGTTTCCTCATTAATTTTATGTCTCAATGACCTGTCCACTGATTAAATTGGGATGTTAAAGTCCTCCACTATTATTATATTACTGTCAATTTCTACCTTAATGGTTGTTGGTATTTGTCTTACATTTTGAAGTGCTCCTATGTTGGATGCATATAGATTTATAATTCATATATCTTCTTAGGATGAAACCTTGATCATTGCATAGTGTCCTTCTTTTTCTGTCTTTATAAAAAAGCTTTATATAAGAGTCTTTGTTTTAAAGTCTATTTTGTTTTATATGAGTATTGCTACTCAAGCTTTATTTGATTTTCATTTTTATGGCAGAACTTCTCCCATCCCCTTATTTACATTCTGTAAGTGTTCCTATGTCAGAGGTTGGTCTCTTATAAACAACATATATACAAGTCTTAATTTTGTAACCTCCCAGGCAGTCTATGTCTTTTGGTTGATGCATTTAATCCGTTTACATTAAAGTAATTTTCAATATGTATGATCCTATTGACATCAGTGATGCCATTGAGTTGGTGATGCCATAGATGGCATCACCATCTCTATGGACATGAGTTTGGGCAAGCTCCGGGAGTTGATGATGGACAGGGAAGCCTGGTGTGCTGCAGTCCATGGGGTCACAAAGAGTCAGACATGACTGAATGACTGAACTGAACTGAACTGATGATCCCATTACATTTTATTAATTGTTTTGAGTTTATCTTTCATAAATCATTTTCTTCTTTTATGTCTCTTACCTAGAGTAGTTTCTTTAGCATTTGTTGTAGAGCTGGTTTGGTGGTGCTGAATTCTCATAACTTTTTCTTGTTTGTAAAGCTTTTTATTTATCCATCAAATCTGAACAAGAATCTTGATAGTATTCGTGGTTATAGATTCTGCCCTTTCATAATGTTAAATATATCATGCCATTCCCTTCTGGCTTGCAGAGTTTCTGTTAAGAAATAACCAACTTGTATGCTATCTCTTGTTTTTAACTTGTTGCTTTTATTTATCTATTTTTTAACATTTGTCAGTTTGATTTCTATGTGTCTTATTCTGTTCTTTTTTTTTTTTAATCCTGTCTGAGAATATCTGCACTTCCTAGACTTGGTTGATTATTTTGTTTCCCATGTTAGGGAAGTTTTTAGCTATTATCTCTTCAAATATTTTCTCTCTCTTCTCCTTCTGGGATCCCTATACTCTAAATATTGGTGTACTTAATGTTGTCCCAGAAGGCTCTGAATCAAAGTAAATTGGTCCATGAATCAAGGTAAATTTGAAGTGGTCAAACAGGAGATGGCAAGAGTGAATATTAAGAATTTAGGAATCAGTGAACTAAAATGGGCATTTCATTAGATATGACCATTATATCTACTAGCATGGGCAAGAATATGGTCAAGCATTGCTTAGAAGAAATGGAGTAACCCTCATAGCCAAAAAAAAAAAAATGAATGGGAAATGCAGTATTTGGGTACAATCTCAAAAATGACAGAAAGATTCTGGTTCGTTTCCAAGGCAAACCATTCAATATCAGAGTAATCTAAGTTTATGCCTCAACCATTAATATCGAAGAAGCTCAAGTTGAATGGTTCTATGAAGACTTACAAGACCTTCTAGAACTAATATCAAAAAAAGATGTCTTTTCCATCATAAGGGACTGGAATGAAAAGTAGGAAGTCAAGAGTTACCTGGAGTAACAGGCAAGTTTGTCCTTAGAGAAGAAAATTAACCAGGATAAAGGCTAACAGAGCTTTGCCAAAACACACTGGTCATAGCAAACACCCTCTTCCAAAAACACAACAGACAACTCTACATGTGGACATCACCAGATGGTCAATAACGAAATCAGATTGATATTCTTTGCAGCCGAAGATGGAAAAGTTCTATAAAGCCAACAAAATCAAGACAGGGAGTTGACAGTGGCTCAGATCATGAACCCCTTATTGCAAACTTCAGACTTAAATTGAATTAAAGTAGGAAAACCATAAGCCATTAAGGTATGACCTAAATCAAATCCCTTACAATTATACAGTGGAAGTAACAAATAGATTCAAGGGATTACATCTGATAGAGTGCTTGAAGAAATATGGACAGCAGTTCTTAATATTATACAGGAGGCAGTGATCAAAACCATCCCAAGAAAAAGAAATGGTGATTGTCTGAGGAGACCTTACAAATAGCTGAGAAAAGTAGAAAAGTGAAAGGCAAAGGAGGAAAGGAAAGGTTTAGCCATCTGAATGCAGTTCCAAAGAATAACAAGGAAAGAATACAAAGCTTTTTGAAGTGAACAATGCAAAGAAATAGAGGAAAACAATAGAATGGGAAAGACTAGAGATCTATTCAAGAAAATTAGAGATACCAAGGAAAATTTCATGCAAAGATGGGCACAAAAAAGGACAGAAATCATATGTACCTAACAGAAGCAGAATATATTAAGAAGAGATGGCAAAAATAAAAGAACTATATAAAAAATATCTTAATGGCCCAGACAACCACGATGATGTGACCACTCACCTAGAGTCAGACATCCTAGAGTACAAACACAAGATAACCTTAGGAAGCATCACTATGAACAAAGCTAGTGGAGGTGATGGAATTCCAGCTGAGCTATTTCATATCCTAAAAGATGATGTTGTGAAATTGCTGCACTCAATATGCCAGCAAATTTGGAAACCTCAGCAGTGGCCACCAGACTGGAAAATGTCAATTTTCATTCCAATCCAAAGAAGGGTGGTGGCAAAGAATGCTCAAACTACTGCACAACTGCACTCATTTCACATGCTACCAAAATAATGCTCCAAATCCTCTAAGCTAGGCTTCCACAGTATGTGAACTGAGATCTTCCAGATGTACAAGCTGGATGTACAAAAGGCAAAGGAAACATCAAATAGCCCACATCCATTGGGTCATAGCAAAAGCTAGAGAATTCAAGAAAAAACATACACTTTATTGACTACGCTAAAGCCTGTGTGTGAATCACAACAAACTGTGGATAAATTCTTAAAGTATGAGAATACAAGAAGACCTTACCAACAGTTAGAATTGGACATGGAACAATGGACTGTTTCAAAACTGGGAAAGGAGTTCTTCAAGGCTGTATACTGTCACCCTACTTATTTAACTTATATGCAGTGTATATCATGTGAAATGCCAGGCTGAATGAAACACAGTCTGGAATCAAGATTTCAGGGAGAAGTAAAGATAACCTCAGATATGCAGATGACACTACCTTTATGGCAAAAAGTAAAGAAGAATTAAAGAGCCTTTTGATGCAAGTGAAAGAAAGTAAGTGGAGTCGGTCAGTCGTGTCTCACTCTTTGCGACCCCATGGACTGTAGCCTACTGGGCTTCTCCATCCATGTCCAATTCTAACTGTTGCTGCCTGACCTGCATACAGATTTCTCAGGAGACAGGTAAGGTCTTCTTGTATTCCCATCACTTTAAGAATTTGTCCACAATGCATGTGAAAGAGGAAAGTGAAAAAGCTGGCTTAAAACTTACCATTCAAAAAGCAAAGATCATGGCATCTGGACCCATCACTCAATGGCAAATAGATGGAAAAACAATAAAAACAGTGAAAGACTATTTTCTTAGGCTCCAAAATCATGGGAGAGTGACTACAGCCATGAAATTAAAAGACATGTGCTCATTGGAAGAAAAGCAATGGCAAATATAGAGAGTGTATTAAAAAGCAGAGATATTACTTTGACTACACATGTCTGTACAGTCAAAGCTATGGTTTTTCCAGTAGTCATGTATGTATGTGAGAGTTAGACAATAAAAAAGGCTGAGTACTGAAGAATTGATGCTTTCAAACTGTGGTGCCAGAGAAGACTCTTGAGAGTCCCTTGGACAGCAAGGAGATCAAAACAGTCAATCACAAAGGAAATCAGCCCTAAATATTCATTGGAAGGACTGATGCTCAAGCTGAAGCTTCAATACTTTGACCACCTGATGCAAAGAGCTGACTCATTGGAAAAGAACCTGATGCAGGGAAAGATTAAAGACAGGAGGAGAAGGGGGCAACAAAGATTAGATGGCTGGATGGCATCACTGATTCAGTGGATATGAGTTTGAGCAAACTCTGGGAGATGGTCAAGGACAGGGAAACCTGTTGTGCTGCAGTCCATGGGATTGCCAATAGTTCGACATGACTGATCAACTGAACAACAGAGGTCTTTTGGGCTGTCCTCTTTTATTATTATTATTATTATTATTATTTGTTTTTTCTATATTCTGTTTTGTGCAGTGATTCATATCATTCTGTCTTCTAGGTCACTTATTGATTCTTTTGCCTCAGTTATTCTGCTATTGATTCCTTTTAGCATATTGTTAATATCCATTTGTTTGTTTTCTAGTTCTTGAAACGACTTAGCAGTAGTAGTAGCAGCAGCAATAGGTCTTTGGTAAACATTTGTTGTCCATTCTCCACTCTTTTTCCAAGATCCAGGATCATTTTCATTATAATTATTCTGAATTCTTTTTCTGCAAGCTTGTCTATCCCCACTTGTTTGTTTGTTTTGGCAAGTTTTACCTTGTCCCTTAATCTGGGACAAAACCCTCTGCCTTTTCATCCTGTGAAAAGAAGAGAGGCAAAATGCAAAGGAGAAAAGGACAGATATACCCATTTGAATGCAGAGTTCCAAAGAATAGTAAGGAGAGATCTTGATCATTGAGAGGTCTTCCTCAGTGGTCAATGAAAAGATATAGAAGAAAACAATAGAAGGGAAAGTCTAGAGATCTCATCAAGAAAATTAGAGATACCAAGGGAACATTTCATGCAAAGATGCACTCGATAAAGGACAGAAATGGTATGGACCTAACAGAAGCAGAAGATATTAAGAAGAGGTGGCAAGAATACATAGAACTATGCAAAAAAGATCTTCACGACTCAGATAACCACGATGATGTGATCACCAACCTAGGGCCACACATCCTGGAATGCGACGTCAAGTGAGCCTTAGGAAACATCACTATGAACAAAACTAGTGGAGGTGAAGGAATTCCAGTTGAGCTATTTCAAGTCCTAAAAGATAATGCTGTGAAAGTGCGCATTCAATAGGCCAGCAAATTTAGAAAACTCAGCAGTGGCCACAGGACTGGAAAAAGTCAGTTTTCATTCCAATCCCAAATAAAAGAAATGCCAAAGAATGCTCAAACTACCGCACAATTGCACTCCTCTCACACACTAGTAAAGTAATGCTCAAAATTATCCAAGCCAGGCTTCAACAGTACATGAACTATGAACCTCCAAATGTTCAAGCTGGATTTTGAAAAGGCAAAGGAATCAGAGATCAAATTGCCAACAAAATTGGACCATTGAAAAAGCAAGAGAGTTCCAGAAAAACATCTACTTCTGCTTTATTGACTATGCCAAAGCCTTTGACTGTGTGAATCACAACAAACTGTGGAAAATTCTGAAAGAGATGGGAATACCAGGCCACCTGACCTGCTTCTTGAGAAATCTGTATGCACATCAGGAAGCAAGAGTTAGAACTGGACATGTAACAACAGACTCATTCCAAATCAGGAAAGGAATACTTCAAGGCTGTATATTGTCACCCTGCTTATTTAACTTCTATGTAGAATACATCATGAGAAATGCTGGGCTGGATGAAGCACAAGGTGGAATCAAGATCGCTGGGAGAAATATCAATAACCTCAGATATGCAGATGACACCACCCTTATGGAAGAAAGCGAAGAAGAACTAAAGAGCCTTTGATGAAAGTGAAAGAAAAGAGTGACAATGTTGACTTAAAGCTCAGTATTCAAATAACTAAGATCATGGCATCCAATCCCATCACTTTATGGAAAATAGATGCGTAAACAGTGGAAACAGTGATATATTTTATTTAGAGGGCTCCAAAATCACTGCAGATGGTGACTGCAGCCATGAAATTAAAAGATGCTCACTCCTTGAAAGGAAAGTTTTGACCCACCTAGACAGCATATTAAAAAGCAGAGACATTACTTTGCTGACAAAGGTCTGTCTAGTCAAAGCTATGGTTTTTCCAATAGTCATGTATAGATATGAGAGTTAGACTGTAAAGAAAGCTGAGCGTCGAAGAATTGTGCCTTTGAACTGTGTTAAAAACCAGTCCATCCTAAATTAGTCCTGAATATTCATTGGAAGGACTGATATTGACGCTGAAACTCCAGTATTTTGGCCACCTGCTGAAGAACTGACTCATTTGAAAAGACCCTGATGCTGGGAAAGATTTAAGGCAGGAGGAGAAGTGGATGACAGAGGGTGAGATGGTTGGATGTCATCACCTACTCAATGGACGTGAGTTCGAGTAAACACTGGTTGGTGGTGGACAGGGATGCCTGGCGTGCTGCAGTCCATGGGTTTGCAAAGAGTCAGACACAATTGAGCAACTGAACTGAACTAACCCCCAAACTCCTCCTTCCCAGTCAATATTCACCCCATTCATTTTTGTGTCCCTCATAACTGGTTTGCTGAAGAAACAGTGCAGCAGCTCCTCACCTACCTGCCCACTCTCCCTCTGAGACTAGATCCTTGCTTAAATAAACTTCCACTTTACTTTATTAACCCCTTTGCTTCATCTCCAAATTGTTTTGTGATGAAGAAACAACCTCAAATTCACTGGCAACAAACTGACACTAATTTCAGGATACTTTAAATGTCACTGTGGTGACAACAATCAGAATAGGGGACTATGGAAGTCAGGTGGTCATTGGGATTTTAGCTCAAGTTTATCTCACAGTAAGTTCAGTAGATTCCTAAACCCATTCTATGTTTATCTCCCCAGTTCTGAAATATGTAATTAAAGTAGACATACATAGCTATGGACAGAATCTCTACATTAGTTCCCTGTCCTTTTAGTAGAAAAACTCAGGGGGAAGTCACTAGAATTACTTCTACTTACAAAAAATGAAGAGATTAGTGCCACAACCAAGGATCTGAAAGATGTAGAAGTGATTATTTCTATTACATCATCATTTAACATACCATCAAAGCAGCTTGCATGGCAGTGTGGGCCTACTGCAGAGCCTTCGTTTGCTAGGGACCCCACTAAAAACTAGTAGATTTTGGATCATTCAGTAAATGGGCTAGAGTGGCACCCTCAAATTAAAATATGTTACTCTTAATTTCAGCTGCGTCAATTAAGTGTTATTTCTCTTTTTGGTGTGATGTTAGGGATGAGATATAGCAACATATCCTTCATTTTAGAGGTGATATCTCAAAAATACCCAACCCCATTAGACCCCTAGAAATTTCACTAAAATAGACGCCTTCAGAATTTTTGTAAAATATGTTTCCCACTTTCTGACTTACAAATATCTAACTGGCATGCTTAGAGAAGTTCTTGCTTCCTACTCATCAAGTCCAACCAGCATAGTATCATCAATGTAATGAACCAGCATGATATCCCTAATCTTGTGTAAAGGAAATGTTATCAAGTTCTCTATGGACTAAATTATGACTGAATTGGCCTGTGCAGATGGATCTTGGATAATGGCAGTGAATGATTATAAACTTAATCAAGTGGCAGCCCCATTGGCATCTGCTATTCCAAATGTGATTTTGTTGCTTGAACAAGTAGCTCATTTCTTGGTACATATGCATCTGTCTTGAGCTGGCGTATGCTTTTTGTATATACCAGCTAGTAAAACTACTGTAAGCAGTTGCTTTCAGCTGGCAAAGCCAGAAAATATATTTTGTCCTATCTCAAGGGTAAATCAACTCCAACTCAGTCATAATTTAGTCCATAGAGAACTTGATAACATTTCCTTTGCACAAGATTAGGGATATCATGCTGGTTCATTACATTGATGATACTATGCTGGTTGGACTTGATGAGTAGGAAGCAAGAACTGCTCTAAGCATGCCAGTTAGATATTTGTAAGTCATAAAGTGGGAAACATATTTTACAAAAATTCTGAAGGCGTCTATTTTAGTGAAATTTCTAGGAGTCTAATGGGGTTGGGTATTTTTGAGATATCACCTCTAAAATGAAGGATACGTTGCTATATCTCATCCCTAACATCACACCAAAAAGAGAAATAACACTTAATTGACGCTGCTGAAATTTAGAGTAACATATTTTACATTTGAGGGTGCCACTCTAGCCCATTTACTGAATGATCCAAATCTACTAGTTTTTAGTGGGGTCCCTAGCATACGAAGGCTCTGTAGTAGGCCCACACTGCCATGCAAGCTGCTTTGACAATTAAGCCATGTGATACAGCAGATCAGATGGTATTTGAAATGTCAGTGGAAGAGAGAAATGGTATGTGCAGCCTTTGAGGAAACTCACGGATGAATAACGGTGTCAATCTTCAGAATGTGGAGTAAGGCTCTGTCATCCTCTGAGGATGAATATTTTTCCTGGCTAGTAGGTCTTAATAGAGACTGAATACTTAATCATGGGTCACTAAGTTACCATACAAACTGATCTGCCAATTGTAGATTAGGTGGTATATTACCTTCCAAGCCATAAATTTGGGCACGCACAGCAGTATCACATTATCAAACGGAAATGGCATACAGGAAACAAAATTCAAACAGGTCTTGGAGGCACAAGTAAGTTGCATGAGGGAGTAATCCAAATGTCCTTGGCTCCCTAATCTTGTCACCATATCCTCTCTCATATTCCACATCTATGGCCTCATGAAGAGTTCTCTACAACCAGTTGACTGAGAAAGAGAAAACTCAGGGTGGGTTTACAGATGTTTCTATGTGTGTAGGCATCATCCAATGTAGACAACTGCAGCATTATGACCCTTTTCTGAGACATCCCTGAAGGATAACAGTGGAGATAAAACCTCTCTATAGGCAGAACTCAAACAGTACACGTGGCTATCCATTTTTCCCAGAAGTGGAAGTGGCCAGAGGTATAAGCACATATCTATTGACATATTGTGGCCAATGGTTTGAATGGATGGTCAGAGATTCAGGAGTAAATACAATAGAAAAATAGGTGGTGATAAAGTGTGGAGAAGTGATACATGTACAGAACTCTCAGAATGTGTAAAAAACATGAAGGTTTTTGGGTCCCATATAAATGTTCACTGAAAGACTACCTCAGGGAGGATTTTTATAATCAGGTAGAGAGGATGTCAATTTTGGGGCTACCAGTCAACATCTTTCACCAGCCAAACTTGTCATTGTACATTAACTCATAAAAAGTGACTGTGATGTCAGAGATCAGGTTATATATGGGCTCAGGAACATGTGTTTCAACAACACAAGACTGACCTGGTTATAGCCAGTAGTGAGTGCCAAATCTTCCAGCAACAAAGACTAATACTGAGTACCTGATATGGCATGATTATTGGGGTGATGAACCAGCTGCCTGATGACAGGCTTATTACATTGGACAACTTCTTTCATGGATGGGGAAACATTTTCTTCTTATGGAGCGGATGCTTACCATTGAAATGGAACACCCTACCCCGACCCCCGCCAACTCCACATGCAACACTTTTTTTTCAAAACCATCATCTGTGGATTTATAGCATACCTTATCCACTGTGATTATGTTCCACAAATCATTGCTTCTGGACAGAAAATATATCACAACAAATTTAAGTGGAGCAATGGGCCTACACTCACAGCATTCGCTGTTTTTACCATGAACCCCAACATACTAAAGCAGCTGCTTTCATGATGTTTTCAAGGTAGAATGACTTTTGAAGTCTCAGTTACAGCACCAGCTAAGTGGCAATACCTTGCAAGGTTGAGACTATGTTCTCATAGGAGCATGTAGGTACTCAAGATCAGTGTCTTGGTTGTATTTCTATAAGCCAGAATCTATGGGCCCAGAAAACAAGAGGTGGAAATGGGTGTGACCCCTCTCACTATTACTTGCAGTAATACACTGACAATATTTTTACCTACCACCCTTCAACTTTAGGTTATGCTGTTCTAGAAGTTTTGCTTCCAAAGAGAAGAAAGCTTCCAGCAAAAGACACAACAATGATTCCAACTGAAAGTTAATATTGTCATTAGGCCACTTTAAGCACCTCATGAATCTTAATCAAAAAATAAAGATAATACTATACACTGAAATGACTGATTGCAATTAGAAAAGGGATATTGGATTGTTACTACAAAATGGAAGTAAAGAAGAGTATATGGGTATAAGGAACAAGATGTCTTTATTATAGGAGATTCCTTAGAAAAAAAACCTAAGGTCACCATGTCCTGTGAGAAAAGACAATGGAAAACTAAAGCAACCAAATTCAGGTAGGACTGCTAAAGGCCAAAAACATCCAAGAAAAAAGATTTTAATTCTTCCCCTCTTTCCATGGAATTCTTCAGGCAAGAATACTGGAGTGGCTAGCTATTCCCTTCTCCAGAATAACTTCCTGACCCAAAGATCCAACTTGGACCTTCTGCATTGCAGGCAGATTCTTTACCATCTGAGCCACCAGGGAAGTGTGGTAAATGTTAAAACTCAACGTTAAATAAGCTAAGATCATGACATCTGGTCCCATCACTTTATGGCAAATACAGGAGGAAAAGTGGAAGTAGTTACAGATTTTATTGTCTTGGGCTCTAAAATCACTGTGGATGATGGCTGCAGCCACAAAATTAAAGGGCACTTGCTCCTTGGAAACTAAACTATGACAAACCTATATAGCATATTAAAAAGAAGAGATATCACTTTGCCAACAAAGGGGTGTATAGTCAAAGTTAAGGTTTTCCCAGTAGTCATGTACTAATGTGAGAGTTGGACCATAAAGAAGGTTGAGCACCGAAAAACTGATGCTTTTGAACTGTGGTGCTAGAGAAGACTCTCAAGAGTCATTTGGACTGTAAGGAGATCAAACCAGTCAGTCCTAAAGGAAATCAACCCTGAATATTCATTGGAAGGACTGATGCTGAAGCTGAGGCTCCAATACCTTGGCCACCTGATGCAAAGAACTGACTCATTGGAAAACACCCTGATGGTGGGAAAGACTAAAGGTGAAAGGAAAAGTGGGTGGCAGAGGATGAGATGGTTAGATAACATCACTAACTCGATGGACATGAATTTGAGCAAACTCCAGGAGATAATGAAGGGTAGGGGAACTTGATGTGCTTCAGTCCATGAGGACTCCAAGAGTCAGACATGGCTTATATACAGACTAAACAACAGCAATCAGGCAAAGAACCTTGAAAAGACGACGTGTTTTCTGAGGAAAAGGAAAATGCAGGGATGACAATTATGTAACCAATTTTGGCAAATAAAGATATACACTTTATTTACATCATTAAATATACTTTATTCTTTATTTATATCTTTATAAGTCTTTATTAAAATATATCTTTATTCTTTGTTTAAATCTTTATATAAAATAGTGAAAGTGAGAGACGCTCAGTCATGTCTGACTCTTTGTGACCCCATGGACTGCAGCACACCAGGCTTCCCTGTCCAACACCAACTCCAAGAGCTTACTCAAACTCATCTCCATTGACTCGGTGATGCCACCCAACCATCTTATCCTCTGTCACCCCCTTCTCCTCCCGTCTTCAATCTTTCCCAGCATCAGGGTCTTTTCAAATGAGTCAGCTCTTCACATCAGGTGGCCAAAGTATTGGAGTTTCAGCTTCAACATTAGTCCTTCCAATGAACACTCAGGACTAATCTCTTTTAGGATTGACTGAGTGGATCTTCTTGCAGTCCAAGGGACTCTCGAGAGACTTCTCCAACACCACAGTTCAAAAACATCAATTCTTCGGCATTCAGCTTTCTTTATAGTGCCACTGTCACATCCATATGCTCTCACATCCATACATAACTACTGGAAAAATCATAGCCTTGACTAGACAGACCTTTGTTGACAAAAGTAATGTCTCTGCTTTTTAATATTCTGTCTAGGTTGGTCATAGCTTTTCTTCCAAGGACCAAACGTCATGTAATTTCATGGCTGCAGTCACCTATACAGTCCATCAAATTCTCCAGGCCAAAATACTGTAGTGAGTAGCCGTCCCCTTCTCCAGGGGATCTTCCCAACCCAGGGATCGAACCCAGATCTCCTGAATTGCAAGTGGATTCTTTACAAGCTAAGCCACAAGGGAAGTCCAAGAGTTAGGCACGACTGAGCACTTGCACACACATTCCACCTGGGAAGAACTCCAGGGAATGTGCAGGACACTATTAGGAGCATCACATCCTCACCAGGGATCCCAGCCTGTGCTGCATTATTTGCTTAGTCGCTCAGCCTGCATTGCAGATGGATTCTTTACTGTCTAGACCAAGGAAGCCCAAGAATATTGGAGTGGGTAGCCTACCCCTTCTCCAGGGCACTTCCCAAACCAGGAATCGAACCTGGTTCTCCTGCATTGCAGATGGATTCTTTACCAGCTGAGCTACTTCTCTCTATATATATAGAGAGATAAAATAGATAATATAGACACATATCTTACTGGTTGCACTACTCTGAATACTGAAATGTACAGTCCATTAACTCACAAAATATTAAAAAAAAATAAGTCAAAATGGATTCCAGGTATAAATGCCATAATACCTTTCAGAGAAGTAATCAGAGTAAGTTCTGTTACCTTGGGTTCATCAATTGTCCCTTAGATAAAACACCAACTAAAATGATGTAAAAGTCACTCAGTCATGTCTGACGCTTTGCAAAACCATGGACTGCATCCTGCCAGGCTCCTCTCTCCATGGAAACCTCAAGGCAAGAATACTGGCTGCTGCTGCTGCTAAGTCACTTCAGTCGTGTCCGATTCTGTGTGACCCCATAGACGGCAGCCCACCAGGCTCCCCCATCCCTGGGATTCTCCAGGCAAGAATACTGGAGTGGGTTGACATTTCCTTCTCCAATGCAAGAAAGTGAAAAGTGAAAGTGAAGTTGCTCAGTCGTGTCTGACTCTTTGCGACCCCATAGACTGCAGCCAACCAGGTCTCATGCATTGCAGGCAGATTCTTTACCAACTGAGCCACCAGGGAAACCCCAGGATAGGAAAAGCACACTCAAAAATTAATAGGCTCTTTTTCCACCACGGTTATAGTTTCTTTCATTGTGGAAAAGCTTTTTAAGTTTAATTAGGTCCAATTTGTTTATTTTTGTTTTTATTTCCATTACTCTAGAAAATGGGTCATAGAGGGTCTTGCTGTGATTTATGTCAGAGAATGTTCTGCCTATGTTTTCCTCTAGATTTTTATGCTTTCTGGTATTGCATTTAGTTTTTTAATCCATTTTTGTTTATTTTTGGGTGTGATTTTAGAAACTCCTAATTTTATTCTTTTACAAATAGCGACAAGTTTTCTAAGCGCCACTTCTTGAAGAGACTGTTTTCCCCATTGTACGTTTATGCCTCATTTGTCAAAGATAAGGAGTCCATAGGTGTGTGTGGATTTCTCTTTGGGCTTTTTATTTTGTTCCACTGATCTATATTTTTGTCTGTAAGCAAGATGAAAAGACAGCCCTCCAAATGGGAGAAAATAATAACACATGAAACAACTGAAGGAAAATTAATCTCCAAAATATGCAAGCAGCTCATGCAGCTCAATCTCAGAAAAACAAACAATCCTATCAAAAAGGGGGCAGAAGGGCTAAACAGATTTCTCCAAACAAGACATCAGTTCAGTTCAGTCACTCAGTCATGTCCGACTTTTTGCAACCCCAAGAATCGCAGCACGCCAGACCTCCCTGTCCATCACTAACTCCTGGACTTCACTCAGACTCACGTCCATCGACTCAGTGATGCCAACCAGCCATCTCATCCTCTGTCGTCCCCTTCTACTCCTGCCTCCAATCCCTCCCAGCATCAGAGTCTTTTCCAATAAGTCAACATTTCGCATGAGGTGGCCGAAGTACTGGAGTCTCAGCTTCAGCATCATTTCTTCCAAAAAAATCCCAGAGTTGACCTCCTTCAGAATGGACACGTTGAATCTCCTTGCAGTCCAAGGGACTCTCAAGAGTCTTCTCCAACACCACAATTCAAAAGCATCAATTTTTAGGCACTCAGCTCTCTTCACAGTCCAACTCTCACATCCATACATGACCACTGGAAAAACCATAGCCTTGACTAGACGGACCTTTGTTGGCAAAGCAATGTCTCTGCTTTTGAATGTGCTATCTAGATTGGTCATAACTTTTCCTCCAAGGAGTAAGTGTCTTTTAAATTCATGGCTGCAATCACTATCTGCAGTGATTTTGGAACCCCAAAAAATAAAGTCTGACACTGTTTTCAATGTTTTCCCATCTATTTCCCATGAAGTGATGGGACAAGATGCCATGATCTTCATTTTCTGAATGTTGAGCTTTAAGCCAACTTTTTCACTCTCCTCTTTCACTTTCATCAAGAGGCTTTTTAGCTCCTCTTCACTTTCTGCCATAAGGGTGGTGTCATCTGCGTATCTGAGGTTATTGATATTTCTCCCAGCAATCTTGATTCCAGCTTGTATTTCCTCCAGGCCAGCATTTCTCATGATGTACTCTGCATAGAAGTTAAAAAAGCAGGGTGACAATATACAGCCTTGACGTACTCCTTTTCCTATTTGGAACCAGTCTGTTGTTCCATGTCCAGTTCTAACTGTTGCTTCCTGACCTGCATATAGGTTTCTCAAGAGACAGGTCAGGTGCTCTGGTATTCCCATTTCTTTCAGAATTTTTCACAGTTATTTGTGATCCACACAGTCAAAAGCTCTAGCAGTCAATAAAGCAGAAATATATGTTTTTCTGGAATTCTCTTTCTTTTTTGATGATCCAGCGGATGTTGGCAATTTGATCTCTGGTTCCTCTGCCTTTTCTAAAACCAGCTTGAACATCAGGAAGTTCACAGTTCACGTATTGCTGAAGCCTGGTTTGGAGAATTTTGAGCATTGCTTTACTAGCATATGAGATGAGTGCAATTGTGCGGTAGTTTGAGTATTCTTTGGCATTGCCTTTCTTTGGAATTGGGATGAAAACTGACCTTTTCCAGTCCTGTAGCCACTGCTTAAAAAAGCAGGGTGACAATATACAGCCTTGACGTACTCCTTTTCCTATTTGGAACCAGTCTGTTGTTCCATGTCCAGTTCTAACTGTTGCTTCCTGACCTGCATATAGGTTTCTCAAGAGACAGGTCAGGTGCTCTGGTATTCCCATTTCTTTCAGAATTTTTCACAGTTATTTGTGATCCACACAGTCAAAAGCTCTAGCAGTCAATAAAGCAGAAATATATGTTTTTCTGGAATTCTCTTTCTTTTTTGATGATCCAGCGGATGTTGGCAATTTGATCTCTGGTTCCTCTGCCTTTTCTAAAACCAGCTTGAACATCAGGAAGTTCACAGTTCACGTATTGCTGAAGCCTGGTTTGGAGAATTTTGAGCATTGCTTTACTAGCATATGAGATGAGTGCAATTGTGCGGTAGTTTGAGTATTCTTTGGCATTGCCTTTCTTTGGAATTGGGATGAAAACTGACCTTTTCCAGTCCTGTAGCCACTGCTGAGTTTTCCAAATTTGCTGGCCTATTGAGTGCAGCACTTTCACAGCATCATCTTTCAGGATTTGAAACAGCTCAACTGGAATTCCATCACCTCCACTAGCTTTCGTTGTAGTGATGCTTTCTAAGGCCCATTAACTTCACCTTTCAGGATGTCTGGCTCTAGGTGAGTGATCACACCATCGCGATTATCTTGATCGTGAAGATCTTTTTTGTACAGTTCTTCTGTGTATTCTTGCCACCTCTTCTTAATATCTTCTGCTTCTATTAGATCCATACCATTTCTGTCCTTTATCGAGCCCATCTTTGCATGAAATGTCCCCTTGGTGTCTCTAATTTTCTTGAAGAGATCTCTAGTCTTTCCCATTCTGTTGCTTTTCTCTATTTCTTTACATTGATTGCTGAGGAAGGCTTTCTAATCTCTTCTTGCTATTCTTTGGAACTCTGCATTCAGATGCTTATATCTTTCCTTTCTCCTTTGCTTCTCTTCTTTTCACATCACAGCAATTTTTAAGGCCTCCTCAGACAGTCATTTTGCTTTTTTGCATTTTTTTCCCGTATGGATATTCTTTTTTTATTAATTCTTTTTTCTTTTTTTTTTAATTTTTATTTTTACTTTATTTTACTTTACAATACTGTATCGGTTTTGCCATACATTGACATGAATCTGTCTTGAGTGTACATGAGGTCCCAATCCTGAACACCCCCTCCCCCACCTCTCACCCCATTTCAACTCTCTGGATCATCCCCGTGCACCAGTCCCAAGTATCCTGTATCCTGTATAGAACATAGACTGGTGATTCATTTCTTACATGATAGTATACATGTTTCAGTGCCATTCTCCCAAATCCTCCCACCCTCTCCCTCTCCCTTAGAGTCCAAAAGTCTGTTCTATTCATCTCTGTCTCTTTTGTTGTCTCACATACAGGGTTATCATTACCATGTTTTTAAATTCTGGATGTTCTTGATCCCTCTCTCCTGTACAATGTCACAAATCTCTGTCCATAGTTCATCAGGCACTCTGTCTATCAGATCTAGGCCCTTAAATCTATTTCTCACTTCCACTGTATAATCATAAGGGATTTGATTTAGGTCACACCTGAATGGTCTAGCACTTTTCCCTACTTTCTTCAATTTAAGTCTGAATTTGGCAATAAGGAGTTCATGATTTGAGCCACAGTCAGCTCCTGATCTTGTTTTTGTTGACTGTATAGAGCTTCTCCATCTTTGGCTTCAAAGAATATAATCAATCTGATTTTGGTGTTGCCCATCTGGTGATGTCCATGTGTAGAGTCTTCTCATGTGTTTTTGGAAGAGGGTGTTTGCTATGACCAGTGCATTTTCTTGGCAAAACTCTATTAGTCTTTGCCCTGCTTCATTCCGCATTCCAAGGAAAAATTTGCCTGTTACTCCAGGTGTTTCTTGACTTCCTACTTTTGCATTCCAGTCCCCTATAATGAAAAGGACATCTGTTTTGGGTGCAGTTCTAAAAGGTCTTGTAGGTCTTCATAGAACCATTCAACTTCAGCTTCTTCAGCATTACAGGTTCGGGCATAGAGTTGGATAACTATGATACTGAATGGTTTGCCTTGGAAACGAACAGAGATCATTCTGTCATTTTTGAGATTGCATCCAAGTACTGCATTTTGGACTCTTTTGTTGACCATGATGGCTACTCCATTTCTTCTAAGAGATTCCTCCCCACAGTAGTAGATATAATGGTCATCTGAGTTAAATTCACCCATTCCAGTCCATTTTAGTTCGCTGATTCCTAGAATGTTGACGTTCACTCTTGCCATCTCCTGTTTGACCACTTCCAATTTGCCTTGATTCATAGATGTAACATTCAATGTTCCTATGCAATATTGCTCTTTACAACATCGGACCTTGCTTCTGTCACCAGTCACATCCACAGCTGTGTGTGGTTTTTGCTTTGACTCCATTCCTTCATTCTTTCTGGAGTTATTTCTCCACTGATCTCCAGTAGCATATTGGGCACATACTGACCTGGGGAATTCCTCTTTCAGTATCCTATCATTTTGCCATTTCATACTGTTCATGGGGTTCTCAAGGCAAGAATATTGAAGTGGTTTGCCATTCCCTTCTCCAGTGGACCATATTCTGTCAGACCTCTCCACCATGCCCACCCATCTTGTGTGGTCCCACAGGGCATGACTTAGTTTCACTGAGTTAGACAAGGCTGTGGTCCTAGTGTGATTAGACTGACTAGTTTTCTGTGATTATGGTTTCAGTGTGTCTGCCCTCTTGCAACACCTACTATTTTACTTGGGTTTCTCTTACCTTGGTTGTTGGGTATCTCTTCATGGCTGCTTCAGCAGAGTGCAGACTCTTCTCCTTACCTTGGATGAGGGGTATCTCCTCACCGCCACTCCTCACAACCTTGAACATAGAATATCTCCTCTAGGGTCTCCAGGGCCCACGCAGCCACCACTCCTTGGACTTAGGGTCCCTCCTCTCGTTCACCGCCCCGGCCTCGGGCAGGGTAGCTCCTCTCGGCTGCCACCCCTGACCTTGGACATGGGATAACTCCTTTCAGCTGTTGCCCCTGACCTCGGATGTGGGGTAGCTCCTCTCGGCCACACTCTGTGCCCCGTCGCAGCCGCCCATGCTCTGCACACATGAAAAGCCGGTGCTCAACATTAATCATTATTCAATTCAATCGCTCAGTCATTTCCAACTCTCTGCGACCCCATGGACTGCAGCACACCAGGTTTCCCTGTCGATCACCAACTCCAAGAGCTTACTCAAACTCATATCCATTGAGTCAGTGATGCCATCCAACCACCTCATTCTCTGTCCCCCTTCTCCTCCTGGATTCAGTCTTTTCCAGAATCAGGTCCTTTTCTAGTAAATCAGTTCTTCACATCAGGTGATTAAAGTATTGGAGTTTCAGATTCAGCATCAGTCCTTCGAAAGTACAACCAGGACTGATCTTCTTTAGGATAGAATGGTTGGATCTCCTTGCAGTCCAAGGGACTCTCAAGAGTCTTCCCCAATTCAAAAGCATCAACACTTTGGCTCTCAGCTTTCTTTATGGTCCAACTCTCATATCCATACATCCGTTCCTTTCAGTCGCTCAGTCGTGTCCGACTCTTTGCGACCCCATAAATCGCAGCACGCCAGGCCTCTCTGTCCATCACCAACTCCAGGAATTCACTCAAACTCACGTCCATTGAGTCCGTGATGCCATCCAGCCATCTCATCCTCTGTCATCCCTTTCTCCTCCTGCCCCCAATCCCTCCCAGCATCAGGGTCTTTTCCAATGAGTTAACTCTTCGCATGAGGTGGCCAAAGTACTGGAGCTTCAGCTTTAGCATCATTCCTTCCAAAGAAATCCCAGGGTTGATCTCCTTCAGAATGGACTGATTGGATCTCCTTGCAGTCCAAGGGACTCTCAAGAGTCTTCTCCAACACCACAGTTCAAAAGCATCAATTCTTTGGCGCTAAGCCTTCTTCACAGTCCAACTCTCACATCCATACATGACCACAGGAAAAACGATAGCCTGACTAGACGGACCTTAATCGGCAAAGTAATGTCTCTGGTTTTGAATATACTATCTAGGTTGGTCATAACTTTTCTTAACTACTGGAAAAACCATAGCTCTGACTAGACAGAGCTTTGTTGGCCAAGTAATGTCTCTGCTTTTTAATATGCTGTCTAGGTTGATCATAGCTTTCCTTACAAGGAGCAAACTTCTTAATCTCATGGCTGAAGTCACCATCTGCAGTGATTTTTGGAGCCCCCCAAAATTAAGTTTGTCACTGTTTCCCTTGTTTCCCCATCTATTTGCCATGAAGTGATGGGATCAGATGCCATGATCTTAGTTTTCTGAATGTTGAGTTTTAAGCCAACATTTTCACTCTGCTCTTTCACTTTCATCAAGAGGCTCTTTATTTCTTCTTCACTTTCTGCCATAAAGTGAAAGTGAAGTCACTCAGTCATGTCCGACTCTTTGTGACCCCATGGACTGTTGCCCACTGAGCTTCTCCATCCATGGGATTCTCCAGGCAAGAATACTGGAGTGGGTTGCCATTTCCTTCTCCATTCTGTCATAAGGGTGATGTCATCTGCATATCTGAGGTTATTGATATTTCTCCCGGCAATCTTGATTCCAGCTTGTGCTTCATCCAGCCCAGAATTTTGCATGCTGTATTCTGCATATAAGTTAAATATACAGGATGACAGTATTCAGCCTTGACATGCTCCTTTCCCGATTTGGAACCAGTCTGTTGTCCAGTGTCCAGTTCTAACTGTTGCTTCTTGACCTGCATATGGGTTTCTCAGGAGGCAGGTCAGATGGTCTGGTATTTACATCTCTTTTGGAATTTTCCAGAGTTTTCTGTGATCCACACAGTCAAAAGCTTTGGCATAGTCAATAAAGAAGAAGTGGATGTTTTTCTGAAACTCTCTTGCTATATTTATGATCCAATGGATGTTTGCAAGTTGATTTCTGGTTCCTCTGCCTTTTCTAAATCCATCTTGAACATCTGGAAGTTCATATTTCACATACTGTTGAAGTCTCTAATTAAATGAAGATAAATGTAAATCAAAACCTCAATGAGGTATCATCTCACACCTGTCAGAATGGCCATCATCAAAAAGTCTGCAAACAATAAATGATGGAGTGGGTGTAGAATAAAGGGAATCCTCTTATACTGTTGGTGGGAATGCAAGCTTATACAACCACTATGGAGCACAATATGGAGATTCCCTTAGAAACTAAGAATGCAACTATCATATGACCCCACAATCCCACTACTGGGCATATACCTTGAGGAGGAAACCAGAATTTAAAGAGACACACCCACCCCAATGTTCACTGAAACACAATTTACAATAGCTAGGACACAGAAGCAACCTAGATATCCATTGGCTGATGAATGCATAAAGAAGTTTTGGTACCTATACACAATAGAATATTACTCAGCTATAAAAGGGAATGCCTTTGAGTCAGTTCCAATGATGTGAATTAACCTAGAGCTTATTATAGAGTGAAATAAGTTAGAAACAGAAAGACAAATACCATATATTAATGCATATATACAGAATATAGAAAGTTGGTACCAACTATCAATCTTACATACAGGGCAAAGGAGAAGATGTAAAGAATATACTTTTGGACTAAGTGGGAGAAGGACAGGGTGGGATGATTTGAGAGAATAGCACTGAAACATATACATTACCATATCTAAAATAGATAACCAACATGAGTTTGATGCATAAAGCAGAGCACCCAAAGGCTATGATCTGTAACAAACTGGATGGATAGGGTGGGGAGGGTGATGGCAAGGAGGGTTTAGGGTGGAGGGGACCCATTTATACCTAGAGCCAATTCATATTGATGCATGGCAAAAATCATCACAGTATTGTAAAGCAATTATCCTCCAATTAAAAAAATAAATTTTGAAAAATAATAGGAAATATATATAATTTGAAATTTATCAAGAATACTTTTCTAAAACTTTGTATATTATTGTAGACTCTTCACACATAAAAGACTAGCAAAAAATACTATGGAAAATTTCATGCACTTAAATTAAAAACTTACAGGCTTTCCAAGATTGTTGAGGAATAGGAGAATGTGGAGTTCATCTCTCCCTACAGACACATCAATAATACATCTTCAAATGAAACAGTTCTCAAAAAACACCGATTATACAGTGGAAGTGAGAAATAGATTTAAGGGACTAGATTTGATAGGTAGAGTGCCTGATGAACTATGGACAGAGGTTCGTGACATTGTACAGCAAACAGAGATCAAGACCATCCCCATGGAAAAGAAATGCAAAAAAGCAAAATAGCTGTCTGGGGAGGCCTTACAAATAGCTGTGAAAAGAAGAGAAGTGAAAAGCAAAGGAGAAAAGGAAAGATATAAGCATCTGAATGCAGAGTTCCAAAGAATAGAAAGAAAAGATAAGAAAGCCTTCTTCAGTGATCAATGTAAAGAAATAGAGGAAAGCAACAGAATGGGAAAGACTAGAGATCTCTTCAAGAAAATTAGAGACACCAAGGGGACATTTCATGCAAAGATGGGCTCGATAAAGGACAGAAATGGTATGGATCTAATAGAAGCAGAAGATATTAAGAAGAGGTGGCAGGAATACACAGAAGAACTGTACAAAAAAGATCTTCACGATCAAGATAATCGCGATGGTGTGATCACTCACCTAGAGCCAGACATCCTGGAATGTGAAATCAAGTGGGCCTTAGAAAGCATCTCTACAACCAAAGCTAGTGGAGGTGATGGAATTCCAGTACAGTTATTTCAAATCGTGAAAGATGATACTGTGAAAGTGCTGCACTCAATATGTCACCAAATTTGGAAAACTGAGCCATGGCCACAGGACTGGAAAAAGTCAGTTTTCATTCCAATCCCAAAGAAAGGTAATGCCAGAGAATGCTCAAACTACTGCACAATTGCACTCATCTCACATGCTAGAAAAGTAATGCTCAAAATTCTCCAAGCCAGGCTAGAGCAATACATGAACTGTGAACTCCCAGATGTTTCAGCTGGTTTTAGAAAAGACAGAGGAACCAGAGATCAAATTGCCAACATCTGCTGGATCATGGAAAAACAAGAGACTTCCAGAAAAGCATCTATTTCTGCTTTATTGACTATGCCAAAGCCTTTGACTGTGTGGATCACAATAAGCTGTGGAAAATTCTGAAAAAGATGGGAATACCAGACCACCTGACCTGCCTCTTGAGAAACCTATATGCAAGTCAGGAAGCAACACTTAGAAGTGGACATGGAACAACAGACTGGTTCCAAATAGGAAAAGGCGTATGTCAAGGCTGTATATTGTCACCCTGCTTATTTAACTTGTATGCAGAATAAATCATGAGAAATGCTGGACTGGAAGAAGCACAAGCTGGAATCAAGATTGCTGGGAGAAATATCAATAACCTCAGATATGCAGATGACATCACCCTTATGGCAGAAAGTGAAGAAGAACTAAAGAGCCTCTTGATGAAAGTGAAAGAGGAGAGTGAAAAAGTTGGCTTAAAGCTCAACATTCAGAAAACGAAGATCACGGCATCCGGTCCCATCACTTCATGGGAAATGGATGGGGAAACATTGGAAACAGTGTCAGACTTTATTTTTTGGGGTCCCACAATCACTGCAGATGATGACTGCAACCATGAAATTAAAAGACACTTATTCCTTGGAAGAAAAGTTATAACCAACCTAGATAGCATAATGAAAAGCAGAGACATTACTTTGCCAACAAAAGTCTATGTTGTCAAAGCTATGGTTTTTCCAGTGGTCATGTATGGATGTGAGAGTTGTACTGTGAAGAGAGCTGAGTGCTGAAGAATTGATGGGTTTGAACTGTGGTGTTGGAGAAGACTCTTGAGAGTCCCTTGGACTGCAAGGAGATCCAACCAGTCCATTCTGAAGGAGATCAGCCCTGGGATTTCTTTGAAGGGAATGGTGCTAAAGCTGAAACTCCAGTACTTTGGCCACCTCATGCGAAGTGTTGACTCATTGGAAATGACTCTGATGCTGGGAGGGATTGGAGGCAGGAGGAGAAGGGAACGACAGAGAATGAGCTGGCTGGATGGCATCACTGAGTCGATTGACGTGGGTCGAGTGAACTCCAGGTGTTGGTGATGGACAGGGAGGCCTGGCGTGCTGTGATTCATAGACTTGCAGAGTCGGACATGACTGAGCGACCGAACTGAACTGAACTGAAACATGTGAAGAAGGCATCAGACACCTAAGAAGACAAGATAGATCCCCGCATAACTGGGTAGGACAAAAGAAAGAAGAATAGAAAAGGAAGAGAAGAAGATGTAGAATGGGACTGCAACCTTGTGAAGGAACTTAAGTTGAGGAGAGGTTCCCACATCTGGAGAGGCCTGCTCACTGGCGGGAAGATCAGCTGAGAGAAAAGAGGAGCTTCAGGGGCTTGAAAAAGAGCCCAACAACTGGTTAGAGACAGGCAGATCAGAGTGAGACCTATGCTGATGGTCTCTGTCACAGCCCTGCATGCCTCAGCCTGAGATGGGTGTCCATCAGTGCACACAAGTGCCATATGCTGGAACATGAGGTTAGGAGAGCAGACTCAAGGAGAGGACTGCTGTTGGCTGTGAGTAGATAGCCTGAAAGGAATGGGAGTGAGTAGCTCCACAACTGAGAATGTTCATGGAGGAAGCCCAGGCTGCCACAGATTCTAAGCACTATTGTTGAGTGATGCTCAAAGGACAGGGAAACCATTGCAGCCTCTCTCTTCCATCAATCACTACCTAGCTTCAACACTCAGGAGGGATCCAAACAGAGTTGGGTAATGCACCTCTGCCATCACCTCCTCTGCCTGCCTGAGCAACACACTCACCCTGATCACCACCTTATGGGCACATGAGTTCCAACTGCTCTACCAACACCACTCTGCCTGTGCAGCCCATTCCCCCTGCTCAACACCTGAGGGTCTTACACACTTCAATCATTGCCCTAGCACCCTGCCACCTGAGTAGCACACTCAGCCTAATTTCCTGATCTCTGCCGGAAGGGTTCACCCATTCCAAATGCTACTTCAGTATCCTACCACAGGGGTGGCCTACTGGCTCTGATTTCTGCCTTGGCTCCTTCCTGCCTGAGGGGCTTGTGTGCCCAGGAATCTCTGAAGCAGACTCTGGTTGGAGGAACACATACAGAAGTGGGGCTAAAACTACAGCTGAGCCCCAGGGACCTTGTGAGTAAGAAAGAAGAGCTGAAATTTCTCCTTGTGACCATGTGAACCATGAAGTTGCATTTAAATTCAATACTAGTGAAATATCTGAAAGGACAAGTTCTGCAGGTAGAATGCATCTGGCTTTAGTAGCTATGGGCTTCATGGGCACGTACACACCAGGCTGGACCAGGCCAAAGTCTTACCTGCTTCCATAGTCCCCACAGCAGATCAAGGTGCACAGCTACTACAGTCCAGGGATCTGACTTCAGTGGATCTGTGCTGGTGGCCTGGTGAAAGTAACACTTGGGAGTAACCAGAGCAAACTGCCAGCAATTATAATTACAATTGCTTTTACAATTTTTTATTTTTTAATTTTGTAACAACTTAGTTAAGTGATTTTCAATCCTGACTATATATTTGCCTTTTCTATTGTGATTTTCTATGGATTCTTGCTTCTTTTTTAATTTAGAGAAGATCCTTCAATATTTCTTTTAGGGTAGGCTTAATTTTTGTTTGGAAAATTCTTAATTTCTTCTATTCTAAATGATAGTCTTGCTGGGTAGAGTGTCCTAGGTTGCAGATTTTATCCTTTTATCACCTTTAATATAACATGCTACTCCCTCTGGCCTGCAAAGTTTATGCAGAGAAATCAGCTGATAACCTTATGGGGGTTCCCTTGTTACTGACTATTTTTCTCTTAACTGCCCATAGAATTCTCTTTTTTAAAAGTTTACCATTTTAATTATTATGTATCTTGGTGTGAGTCTGTTTGGGTTCATCTTGTTTGGAACCATCTATGTTTCTAGTATCTGGATATCCATTTCTAGTATCTGGATATCCATTTCCTTTTTTAGATCTGGGAAGTTTTCATCCAAAATTTCTTCAAATACATTTTCAATTCCCCTCTCTTTATGTTCCTTCTAGAATCCCTATTTTGTATAGGTTAGAACATTTTATATTATGCACCCAGGTCTGTAACTCCCCAAGCAGACCTCTTAACCTGGCTCGTAGTCAAGGCTGTCAGGTGGTGAACCTGACTGCCCCTTTCATCTTCTAACAATGCCTCATCTGCAAGCGCAGATCCTGTTTCAGCCCTAGGGTTTGGATGCAAGATGAGCCTAGTGGAAACAGAAGAACTGATTATTCTGGAGGAATCACCATTCCCATTCTGTTTCAGGTCAGGGGTGTAATTCAGCCTCACCTGAGATGCCCAGGAGGGAAGGATTTCAGAGCCTCAGGCTTTTGTTCTTTCACCACGCCCATAAAACTCTATATGCTCTTCTCTATATGAGGCAAAAGCAAGTAAAACAATTTAATCTGTCTCTGAGGAATCAGAAAGATGTTAGGATCCTACAGTAGCAGCTGTCAGACACAAAATGATCTTCTGGTAAACCAGGTATGAAAGCACAGTCCTGTGCTGTGACAGAGTTAAGCTCAGCACTGAAGGAGGCCACTGAACATGTTCATGCCTGACAAGAGTTTCATTTCTTAATAAGCATCCCTGTCTTGTCAGGTTGGACTGAGAAAAAGCATTACTCCAGATACCTACGTCTTCTCAAGCATCTATTTAGATGACAGTTTAGATATACTAAGGATGGTTGACTGTGGCCTTTAATTCTGGTTAACAGGCTTGATTTTACTTGAACCGTGTAAAATTTGTTTGTCAAAACATGTTTTTTATTTCCTCACGGACAAAGGCCCCAAGTTAAATGTGCTTGATTTAAATCACTGAAGTGTTAAATGTTTGTCACTGTGAGAAACAGGCTACACACTTGGGTCCTTCTATTTCCCTAGATATGCCCTTGAGCTCTCCTCACTGCCTGCAGAAATTTAAAGATAAAATTCCACATAGAACATTTTGCTCTCTTCCAGGGAGTGAAATGAGAACACCAGGGGAAAGGGAAAGCAGCTTTGGCCAGGGAGGAGCCCTATGAGGGTCAGAGTTGAGAAAAACCTCAGTTCGTCAGTGCTGTTGCTATAGATTTAAAATATATAGCCATACAGGGTTTTGGCTGATTTCCCAGGGGCACATACACTCCAAATTCCTAGCTCATCTATCAAGAGCTGTACATTGTTTAATGTTGCTTAAGACATGCAGAGTGCTGCCAATATGTCCTTCCCTTTAGGGAGTGCTTTTCTCCTTGAATGTTTTCATCTTGGCTTGTTGGAGGCAAAGGCCATAAGAACGAATCAAGTGCTTTGCTCTGGGTGTCACCACACCCTGACTGCTTCTCCTTATTCTATACCTAATAACATATAGAAATGAGTCTTTTTATTCATTCTTTCTCTTACTAAGCCTTTAAGGATTATATTTGTTCCAAATACTCAACTTAGAGAACTTCAGCAAGTGGGAGAGGTCAACAAGTCAACACAAGACTATAATCCAAGCTGATTATTGCTGAGAGATTTAGAACAACATGTTTTGGGGTTATTTTTCAACAATCTTGTCTACAACTAAATTATTAACTCATCTTTATGATCTGACTTCTTATACTCTTCACAGTGTCCCCAATATAAAGATGTCACCTTTAGCTCAGTCCTCTCCAGAAAAGAGCATTAACCTCTATTCTTTCTAATGAACGGGCCTCGAAAGTCTAAGTGTATCTTACACAAAGCTGTTTGCTCTATCATAGTTCCATTATGGAAAAGGCAATGGCACCCCACTCCAGTACTCTTGCCTGGAAAATCCCATGGATGGAGGAGCCTGGTCGTGCAGTCCATGGGGTCGCCAAGAGTCGGACACAACTGAGCGACTTCACTTTGACTTTTCACTTTCATGCATTGGAGAAGGAAATGGCAACCGAATCCAGTGTTCTTGCCTGGAGAATCCTAGGGACTTTGGAGCCTGGTGGGCTGCTGTCTATGGGGTCGCATAGAGTCGGACACAACTGAAGTGACTTAGCAGCAACAGCAGCAGCAGCAGTTCCATTATGGGCTTCCTTGGTACCTCAAGTAATAAAGAATCCACCTGCAATACAGGAGACCCCAGTTCAATTCCTGGATTGAGAAGTTCCCCTGGAGAAGGGATAGGCCACCCACTCCAGTATTCTTGCCTGGAGAATCCCCAAGGACAGAGGAGTTTGGTGGACTACAGTCCATGACGTCACAAAGAGTCAGACATGACTGAACGACACAGCACATACCACAGCAGAGTTCCATTATAGTTGCTGTTTCAAAAAACCATTGGGAGATTTTGACTCTCTTCTCCAAGGTACCATGCCATTCCAAATAGCTAAGAAGCACAAAGGCTTTTGTGCCATGGAATTCATTCAAGAGGAGGAAAGCACTTTTCTCTTGAAGGATTTTATGTAGAATATTGAAGATGTGAACTCAGTCATTGGCCCCTAAGCAAGGGGTTCTTTCAAAACAGGAAGGACTGGCAGCTAAATGTTCTCTTAGTTAAACCCTCTGAAAGTATAAACACAGGAATTCCACTTCCTTAACAATTTACTTATCTTCAACGCCTCTGACAGATAAAAGAGGTGATCTCATATTGTTGATTGAGATGGGTAACTCAAGCTCTCTTGCAATAAGGCTTTATTTGGAATATGTTAGAGGAAAGAAAAAGTAAAGTTATTGGTTTAGAATAATTATGGAGAAACCACCAATGAAGCTGGCATTTCTTCATTAAAGAGTTGGCTTCAAATGGGCCAGAGATTAATTGACTGGAAGTAGGAATGGCCTCATCAGCTTTCACTCTGATGTCATAAAACTACTGTTGCTTGCTTCTCCCCTGACAAACAAAGGGACTCCAAGCTCTTGGCAGGTCCACTTTTTTATTCTCACCACCAAAAGCCCTCATGCATTTAAATGTCAAGATCTCTGAAAAGGACCTCAGCGCTGCCAAAACAGGAAGGACCAGGAAGAGGGAAAGCAAACAGACGCTTATCTGCAGGGCCACAGGAACAAATTGCTCCCTGGTCTGTACCTGAGTGTGCAGATGAGCCAGGCACCGTGAGGACTCTGTCTGGCAGGAGGCCACAGTGCAGCCCTCTGTGGAGCCCCGCACCCTGAAAGAGTTCATTCACTCCACATGGATGAGCAATTTCCTCCCAAGTGGCTACTCACCAATGGCAGACTCAGTTACGGGCAAGATTGATGGGTGTGCCCAGCCTGCAGAATCTACCTTAGTTCTCTTTTGTTCTTTGAAGAAAAGTCTTCACACACAACAGTTGATGCTCTGCGACAAATCTCATGTTGAATAATGGAATAATTCCTCTGAATGGAAGAAAAAGGGAAACAAAGAGGCAAACCACAAGAAAGATTGCAGAAAGTGACTCAGGAAGCACTGACTCCCACATCTCCCTCCTACACACACACACACACACACACACACACACACACACACACCCCAGAAGGGCAATAACTCCTAGGGCCAAGACTTGAAGACCCTTTCTTACCAGTGTGGAAAAAGCCATCCACTCTGCCCATGGGAATGCCCTGAGCTCTGTGTTCTTTCTTTGTCATCCTAGCAGGATTTCTGCTGCCCGGACCTGAAGCTAAGGGGTTTTTCTGCTTTTATCTGATTTTATCTAGAATAACTTCTTGGTAAAGCTGAGGAGCAACCCCATATTCAAGGAGCGGTGGCTGCACAGGAGGGCCAAGAGGAGCTACTCCATTTTCAAGGTCAGGAGGGGCGGCAGTGAGGAGATACCCCTCGTCCAAGGTAAGGAGCAGGGGCTGTGCTTTGCTGGAACAGCAGTGAAGAGATACCCCATGTCCAATATAAGAGAAACCCAAGCAAGATGGTAGGTGTGCAACAGGGCATCAGAGGGCAGATACACTGCAACCATAATCTCAGAAAACCAGTCAGTCTAATCACACGGACCACAGGCGTGTCTAACTCAATGAAACTAAGCCATGCCATGTGGGGCCACCCAAGACAGGTGGGTCGTGGTGGAGAGTTCTGACAGAATGTGGTCCACTGAAGAAGGGAATGCCAAACCACTTCAGCACAATTGCACTCATCTCACATGCTAGTAAAGTAATGCCCCAAATTCTCCAAGCCAGGCTTCAGCAATACGTGAACCATGAACTTCCAGATGTTCAAGCTGGTTTTAGAAAAGGCAGAGGAACCAGAGATCAAATTGCCAGAGATTCTTGCCTTGAGAACCCCATAAACATTATGAAAAGGCAAAATGATAGGATACTGAAAGAGGAACTCCCAGGTTGGTAGGTCCCCAATATGCTACTGGAGAGAGGTGGAGAAATAACTCCAGAAAGAATGAACAGATAGAGCCAAAGCAAAAACAATACCCCGCTGTGGATGTGACTGATGATAGAAGCGAGGTCCGATGCTGTAAAGAGCAATATTGCATAGGAACCTGGAATGTTAGGTTCATGAATCAAGACAAATTGGAAGTGGTCAAACAGGAGATGGCAAGAGTGAATGTCAACATTCTAGGGATCAGCAAACTAAAATGGACTGGAATGGGTGAATTTAACCCAGATGACTATTATATCTACTACTGTGGGCAGAAATCCCTTAGAAGAAATGGAGTAGCCATCATGGTCAACAAAAGAGTCCAAAATGCAGTACTTGAATGCAATCTCAAAAACGACAGAATGATGTCTGTTCATTCCAAGGCAAACCATTCAATATCACAGTAATCCAAGTCTATGCCCCAATCAGTAATGCGGAAGAAGCTGAAGGTGAATGGTTCTATGAAGACCTACAAGATCTTTTAGAAGTAACACACAAAAAAGATGTCCTTTTCATTATAGGGGACTGGAATGCAAAAGTAGGAAGTCAAGAAATACCTGGAGTAACAGACAAANAATCCTGACCCCCACCCCGCCCCACACCATCTCTCTGAATTGTCTATTTTTGATTGATTCATCTTTATAGTTTCTAGTTCCTTGTTACAATAATCTTTCTTAATTCAGTTAGAATTTTAATACCACCTTTTTGAGCTCAGTGTCTGATAGATTGGTAATCTCTATTTCATTATTTATTCTTTCAGGGCAATTTTCTTGCTCTTTTAATTGGAAGTCACTCCTCTACCTTTTTGTTTTACCTAACTTTATCTGTCTCTATGAATTTAGGAGAAATAGTTATTGATTGTGGTCTTGAAGGGATGTTTTTATGTGAGAACTTTTCTGTGTAGACTCTGTGTGTCCAGTGTCTTTGGTGTGGGACCTTATTTTGATATGGATGCCAGCCATGTCTTTATTCAGAGTATGCTGGCCACTATCACCTTGAAAGGGGCTTTGGTTAGTGTTGGAAGATATAAAACTTACGCAGTACAGGAGCCACGACTTCCTCCCTCCTCCAAGGCTGTTATCACCTTTTCAGGGATGGGGTCTGCTCTTCTGTCCTTAGATCAGAAACCCCCAGGAGCAGGCTTGATCAGGCATTATTCTTCTTTATTGAGTGTCTTACCTCAGAGGAGGGGAGTGCTGAAGCAAGTGAGGCCAGTGCACTTATAGAAGTCTGATGTACCATCTTTATAAGCAATCATGCTCCACTCAGATACAACTCAAGTTTGCATTTCTTCCCCTGCTGTGGTGGTTCCAAATCCAGTGCAAGGTTATGGTGTAGAATGTGCAAGACTGGGGCAATCGTTACATGGGGGCTGGAGACTGTGGCCGCAGGAATTAAAATGCCCTCATAGATCCGAGTTAATTCTGTGGCAGTCTTCTCCTAAGACCTGTCTGCTCCAGATGAGGTGTCAAGTTCTGGTGTGGAGTGGATGAGGCCAGATCCCTTGCTTAACTAGGAAACAGACTGCAATATGATGGTTGCAGTTGCTCCTGAGGTGCTACCTGTGTAACTGTAAATAATGGACACTGCTCCTTTACCTGGAAAACACTCAAGGCCTTTTGTATCCCTAGATCCCAAGACCTTTCTGCTTCAGATCCAGTACCAAGCTCTAGTGTGGAGTGGGTGGGGCTGGAGGACTTAATAGGCTGTGAGATCACCATGGCATTCTGGTCACCATGATTCTGGAGGTACCACCACAGGAAGTACTGACAATGGCCTCTGAGGTCTCACGTGGACCACACACCAGGCCCCCAGGCCATCTCTGCATTAGTAGTCTTTTCCTAGGGTTCAGACGGCACAGTTCCAGCACAAAGCTGTGCTGTTGAATGAGTGGGCCAGGGTGTTCACCTGACTTGGATTGGGGAGTGTGGCATCTGATAGTGCAGGCTCTCTCCACTCTGTTGTTAAGTCAGTACCCATGCACTCTTCATGAGTGAAGTTTAGGCTTCTCCAGTCCTTTCAACTGTCCCAGCAGCCAAGGAGAATTGTCTCTTCTCTGTGGGACCCCACGACCAAGTCACCAAGTGTGTTTTTCTTTCTTTCTTTCTTTCTTTCTTTCTTTCTT
Source organism: Aepyceros melampus (assembly GCA_006408695.1). Classification (NCBI taxonomy): domain Eukaryota; kingdom Metazoa; phylum Chordata; class Mammalia; order Artiodactyla; family Bovidae; genus Aepyceros; species Aepyceros melampus. The sequence goes on along the minus strand of SJXQ01005548.1, from coordinate 49,337 downwards.
TCTTTCTTTCTTTTGCTGCCCTGATTGGGTGAGTTCCTGTGCCCTTTGTTTGAATTTACTGATCTTTTACTCCCTTTATGTACTCTTCAGTCAAATCTCTCTAGCATTTTACTTTTCAGTAAAACGTTTGCATTTTTTTCAACTCTGCAACTTTTCTTAGTACTTTTTCATACTTTCTATCTCTTTGTTGAAGTTCTTACTGTGCTCATCCATTCTCCTCCTGATTTTAGTAAGCATCTTCATGATCATCACTTTTAACACTTTAATATGTAAATTACATATTTTTATTTAATTGAGGTTTCTTTTTTCCCCTGAGTTATCTTATTCTTTCACTTGGAACTTATTTCATTATCCCTGACTTTTGTTGTTGATTTCTACGTATAGGATCAAACAGCCACCTCTTTCCAGTCTTGAAGGATTCAAATTGTGTAGTATATAAAACTTATCATTCAACCCTATGCATCAGGTGGCCAAAGTATTGGAGCTTCAGTATCAGTCCTTCCAATGAATAGTCAGAATTTATTTTCCTTGGGATTGACTGGTTTAATCCCCTGGCAGTCAAAGGAACTCTCAAGAGTCTTCTCCAACACCACAATTCAAAAGCATCAATTTTCTGGAGTTAAGCTTTCTTTATGATTCAACTCTCACATCCATAAGTGACTACTGGAAAAACCATACACTTGACTAGGCAGAATTTTGCTGGCAAAGTAATGTCTCTGCTTCTTTATATGCTGTCTAGGTGGGTCATAGCTTTTCTTCCAAGGAGCAAGTGTCTTTTAATTCCATGACTGCAGTCACCATCTACAGTGATTTTGGACCACAAGAAAATAAAGTCTGACACTGCTTCCATTGTTTCCTCATCTACTTGCCATGAAGTGATGGGACCAGTTGCCATGATCTTAAATGTTAAATGTTAAATCATGAATGTTAAATTTAAGTCAGCTTTTTCACTCTCCTCTTTCACTCTCATCAAGAGGCTCCTTAGTTCCTCTTCACTTTCTGCCATAAGGGTAGTATCATCTGCATATCTGAGGCTATTGATATTTCTCCCAGCAACCTTAATTCCAGCTCGTGCTTCATCCAGCCCAGAATTTCTCATAAAGGAACTCTCAAGAGTCTTCTCCAACACCACAATTCAAAAGCATCAATTTTCTGGAGTTAAGCTTTCTTTATGATTCAACTCTCACATCCATAAGTGACTACTGGAAAAACCATACACTTGACTAGGCAGAATTTTGCTGGCAAAGTAATGTCTCTGCTTCTTTATATGCTGTCTAGGTGGGTCATAGCTTTTCTTCCAAGGAGCAAGTGTCTTTTAATTCCATGACTGCAGTCACCATCTACAGTGATTTTGGACCACAAGAAAATAAAGTCTGACACTGCTTCCATTGTTTCCTCATCTACTTGCCATGAAGTGATGGGACCAGTTGCCATGATCTTAAATGTTAAATGTTAAATCATGAATGTTAAATTTAAGTCAGCTTTTTCACTCTCCTCTTTCACTCTCATCAAGAGGCTCCTTAGTTCCTCTTCACTTTCTGCCATAAGGGTAGTATCATCTGCATATCTGAGGCTATTGATATTTCTCCCAGCAACCTTAATTCCAGCTCGTGCTTCATCCAGCCCAGAATTTCTCATGATGTACTCTCCATATAGGTTAAATAAGCAGGGTCACAATATACAGCTTTGACATACTCCTTTCCCAATTTTGACCAATCTGTTGTTCCATGTCCAGTTCTAATTGTTGCTTCTTGACCTGCATACAGATTTCTCAGGAGGCAGGTAAGGTGGTCTGGTATTCCCAACACTTTAAGACTTTTCCACAGTTTATTGTGATGCACACAGTCAAAGGCTTTGGCATAGTCAATAAAGCAGAAGTAGATGTTTTTCTGGAAGTCTTTTGCTTTTCAAATGATCCACTGAATATCAAAAATTTGATCTCTGGCTCCTCTGCCTTTTCTAAACTCAGCTTGAACATCTGGAAGTTCACAGTTCATGTACTGTAGAAGCCTGGCTTGGAGAATTTTGAGCATTATTTTGCTAGTATGTGAGAGGAGTAAAATTGTGCCATAGTTTGAAAATTCAACATTGCCTTTTTGCCAATTGGAATGAAAACTGACCCCATCGAGTCCTGTGGCCATTGTTGACTTATTCAAATTTGTTGGCATACAGAGTGCAGCACTTTAACAGCATCTTCTTTTAGGACTTGAAGTAACTCAGCTGGAATTCCATCACCTCCACTAGCTCTATTTCGAGTGATGTTTCTTGACACCCACTTGACTTCAGACTCCAGGATGTCTAGCTCTTGCTGAGTGATCACACCATCATGGGTATCTGGGTCATGAAGGTTTTTATTGTGTAGTTCTTCTGTGTATTCTTGCCACATCTTCTTAGTATCTTCTGTTTCTGTTAGGTCCACATCTTCTGTCCTTTACTGTGCCCATCTTTGCATGAAATGTTCCTTGGTATCTCTAATTCTTTTGAAGAGATCACTAGTCTTCCCCATTCTATTATTTTCCTCTATTTCTTTGCATTGATCACTGAAGAAGGCTTTCTTATCTCTTCTTGCTATTCTTTGGAACTCTGCATTCAAATGGGTATATCTTACCTTTTCTCCTTTGTCTTTAGCTTCTCTTCTTTTCTCCTCTATTTGTAAGGCCTTCTCAGACAACTATTTTCCCTTTTTGCATTTCTTTTTTGGGGGGATGGTCTTGATCACTGCCTCCTATACAATGTCAAGAATCTCCATCCATTGTTCTTCAAGCACTCTGTCTATCAGAACTAATCCCTTGAATCTATTTGTCACTTTCAAAGTATAATCATAAGGCATTCGATTTAGGTCATATTTGAATAGTTTAGTGGTTTTTGCTACTTTCTTCAATGTAAGCCTGAATTTGGCAATATGGAGTTCATGAACTGAGCCACAGTCAGCTCCCAGTCTTGTTTTTGCTGACTGTATAGAGCTTCTCCATCCTTGAGTGCAAAGAATATAATCAATCCAATTTTGATATTGACTGTCTGATGATGTCCATGTGTACAGTCCTCTGTTGTGTTGTTGGAAGAGGGTGTTTGCTATGACTAGTATGTTCTCTTGGAAAACTCTGTTAGACCTTGCCCTGCTTCTTTTTGTACTGCAAGGCCAAACTTGCCTGTTACTCTAGGTATCTATTGACTTCCTATTTGTGCATTCCAGTCCTTGATGATGAAAAATTCACGTTTTTTTGGTGTTAGTTCTAAAATTTCTTGTAGATCATCATAGATGTCTTGGAGGTCTTCATAGAAACATTCAACTTCAGCTTCTTCAGCATTAGTGATTAGGCCATAGACTTGAATTACTCTTATATTGAATGGTTTGCCTTGGCAATGAACAGAGATCATTCTGACATTTTTGAGATCACACACAAGTACTGCATTTTGGACTCTTTTGTTGACTACGAGGGATACTCGGTTTCTTCTAAGGGATTCTTGCCCACAGTAGCAGGTGAATAGTCATCTGAATTAACTTCACCCATTTTGGTCAATTTTAGTTCAGTGGAGAAGACTCTTGAGAGCCCCTTGGACTGCAAGGAGATACAACCACTCCATCCTAAAGGAAATCAGTCCTGAATATTCATTGGAAGGACTGATGCTGAGGCTGAAACTCCAATACTTTGGCCACCTAATGGGAAGAGCTGACTCATTTGAAAATACCTTGATACTGGGAAAGATTGAAGCAGGGAGGAGAAGGGGACACCAGAGGATGAGATGGTTGGGTGGCATCACCAACTCAATGGACATGAGTTTGAGTAAACTCCAGGAGCTGGTAATGGACAGGGAGGCCTAGTGTGCTGCAGTCCATGGGGTTGCAAACAGTGGCACATGACTGAGCGACTGAACTGAACTGAATTTATTCCTAAATTATTGATGTTCACTCTTGCTATCTCCTGTTTGACCACTTCTAATTTATGTTGATTCATGAACCTAACATTCCAGGTTTGTATGCAAAACTGTTCTTTACAGCATCAGACTTTACTTCCATAATCAGTCACATCCACAACTGGGCAGTGTTTTCACTTTGGCTCTCTCTCTTCATTCTGTCTGTAGTTATTTCTCTACCCTTGTTCATTAGCACATTGGGCACCTACTGAGCTGGGAAGTTCATCTTTCAGTGTCATAATTATTTTCCTTTTCATACTGTTTATGGAGTTCTCAAGGCAAGAATACAGTAGTGATCTTCAGTTCAGTTCAGTTCAGTCACTCAGTCGTGTCCAACTCTTTGTGACCCCATGAATCGCAGCATGCCAGGCCTCCCTGTCCATCACCAACACTTGGAGTTCACTCAGACTCACGTCAATCGACTCAGTGATGCCATCCAGCCATCTCGTTCTCTGTCGTCCCCTTCTCCTCCTGCCCCCAATCCCTCCGAGCATCAGAGTCTTTTCCAATGAGTCAGCTCTTCGCATGAGGTGGCCAAAGTACTGGAGCTTCAGCTTTAGCATCATTCCTTCCAAAGAAATTCCAGTTACCCTAAATGTGTACTGATCCTGAATCCTGCTCTGAAAACAAAATCTATAAGACAAGCAAGTAGGCCTTTTTATATTATTTTTTTAATTATTTATTTTATATTGAAGGATAATTGCTTTACAAATTTTATTGTTTTCTGTCAAACCTCAACATGAATCAGCCATAGGTATACATATGTCCCCTCCCTTTTAAACCTCCCTCCCCATCCTACACATCTAGGTTGATACAAAACCCCTGTGTGAGTTTCCTGCACCATACAGCAAATTCCTGTTGGCTATCTATTTTACATATGGTAATGTAAGTTTCCATGTTACTTTTTCCATACATCTCACCTTCTCCTCTCCTCTTACATGTTCATAAGTCTATTCTCTATGTCTGTTTCTCCATTGCTGCCCTATAAATAAATTCTTCAGTACCATTTTTCTAGATTTCATATATATGCATTACAATGCAATATTTATCTTTCTCCTCTGACTTACTTCACTCTGTATAATAGGTTCTAGGTTCACCCACCTCATTAGAACTGACTCAAATGCTTTCCTTTTTATGGCTGAGACATATTCCTTTGTGTATATGCACCATAATTTCTTTATCCATTCATCTGTCAATGGACTTCTAGGTTGATTCCATGTTCTAGCTATTGTAAATATTGCTGCAATGAACATTGGAATACATGCGTCTTTTTCAATTTTGGTTTCCTTATGGTATACACCTAGGAGTAAGATTGCTGGGCCCTGTGGTGGTTTTATTTATAGTTTTGTTTTTTTTTTTAAGGAATATCCATACCATCTTTCATAATGGCTGTATCAATTTACATTCCCACCAACACTGCAAGAGCTTTCCCTTTTCTCCACACCCTCTCTAGCATTTATTGTTTGTAGACATTTTGATGATGACCATTTTGACTAGTGTGAGGTGATACTGCATTGTAGTTTTGATTTGCATTTCTCCAGTAAGGAGCAATGTCGAGCACCTTTTCATGTGTTTGTTAGCCAATGGCTTCTTTGGAGAAGTGTCTGTTTAGCCTTTTCCCCAGTTTTTGATTGGGTTGTTTGTTTTTCTGGCATTGAGTTGTATGAGCTGATTGTATATTTTGAAAATTAATCATTTGTTATTTGTTTCATTTGCTATTATTTCCTCCACTTCTGAGGGTTGTCTTTTCATCCTTGCTTACAGTTTCCTTTGCTGTGCAAAAGCTTTTAAGTTTTATCAGGTCCCACTTGCTTATTTTCGTTTTTATTTCTGTTACTCTAGCAGGTGTGTCATAGAGGATCTTTCTTTCATTTATGTCAGAAAGTGTTCTGCCTATGTTTTCCTCTAAGAGTTTGCTAGTTTCTGATCTTGCATTTAGGTCTCTAATCCATTTTGAGTTTATCTTTGCATATGATGTTATGAAGATTTAATTATGTTACAAATAGCTGTACAGTTTTCCCAGCATGATTTATTGAAGAGGCTGTCTTTGCCCCATTGTATATTATTGCCTCCTTTGTCAAAAATAAGGTGCATGGGTTTATTTTTATGCTTTCTATCTTGTTCCATTGGTCTATATTTCTGTTTTTGTGCCAATACTGTCTTGATAACTGTGGCTTTGTAGTACAATATAAAGTCAGGAAAGTGGATTCCACCAGCTCCATTCTTCTTTATCAAGACTGTTTTGGCTATTCGGGTTCTTTTGTGTTTCCATATAAATGGTGAGATTTTTTTTCTAGTTCTGTAAAAAACACCATTGGTAATTTAATAGGGATCACATTGAATCTGTAGACTCTTTGGAAGAAAAGTTATGACCAACCTAAATAGTATATTCAAAAGCAGAGACATTACTTTGCTGAATAAGGTCCGTCTAATCAAGGCTATGTTTTTTCCTGTGGTCATGTATGGATGTGAGAGTTGGACTGTGAAGAAGGCTGAGCGCCAAAGAATTGATGCTTTTGAACTGTGGTGTTGGAGAAGACTCTTGAGAGTCCCTTGGACTGCAAGGAGATCCAACCAGTCCATTCTGAAGGAGATCGGCCCTGGGATTTCTTTGGAAGGAATGATGCTAAAGTGAAGCTCCAGTACTTTGGCCACCTCATGCGAAGAGTTGACTCATTGGAAAAGACCCTGATGCTGGGAGGGATTGGGGGCAGGAGGAGAAGGGGACGACAGAGGATGAGATGGCTGGATGGCATCATGGACTCAGTGGACGTGAGTGTGAGTGAACTTCGGGAGTTGGTGATGGACAGGGAGGCTTGGCATGCTGTGACTCATGGGGTCGCAAAGAGTCGGACACGACTGAGCGACTGAACTGAACTGAACTGAACTGAATTGGTAACATAGTCATTTTCACAATATTAATTCTTCCTACCCAGGAACATGGAATATCTCTCCATCTGTTTATGTCATCTTTGATTTCTTTCAATATTGCCTTATAATTTTCTGTGTACAGTTCTTTTGTCTCCTTAGTAGATTTATTCTTAGATATTTAATTCTTTTTGTAGCAATGGTGAATGGGATTGATTCCTTAATTCCTTTTTCTGATTTGTCATTGCTAGTATATAGAAATTCAAGTGATTTCTGTGTATTGATTTTGTATCCTGCAACTTTGCTAAACTCACTGATTAGCTCTAGTAATTTTCTGATCCTATTTTTAAGGTTTCCTATGTACAGTATAATGTCATCTGTAAACACTGAGAGATTTATTTCTTCTTTTCTGATTTACATTCCTTTTATTTCTTTTTTTAATTTTTAAAAATATAAATTTATTTATTTTAATTGGAGGTTAATTACTTTACAATTATATTTGTTTTGCCATACATCAACATGAATCTGCCACAGCTATACATGTGTTCCCCATCCTGAACCCTCCTCCCTCCTCCCTCCCCATACCATCACTCTGGGTCATCTCAGTGCACCAGCCCCAAGCATCCAGTATCTTGCATCGAACTTGGATTGGCGATTCATTTCATATATGATATTATACATGTTTCAATGCCATTCTCCCAAATCATCCCACCTTCTCCCTCTCCCACAGAGTCCAAAAGACTGTTCTATACATCTGTGTCTCTTTTGCTGTCTCGCATACAGGGTTACATTACCATCTTTCTAAATTGCATATATATTCCTTAGTATACTGTATTGATGTTTTTCTTTCCGGCTTACTTCACTCTGTATAATAAGCTCCAGTTTCATCCACCTCATTAGAACTGACTCAAATGTATTCTTTTTAATGGCTGTGTAATACTCCACTGTGTATATGTTTCCAAAGCAATTCTGTGAGTTCTACTCACAGAAAAGCTTCTTATAAACACAAATTTGTCCAGAGTAATATTTAGCAATGTTTAGGAATGGGCAAACTAAAAAAAATAATTTACAGAATGTTGATCTTATTTCTTTCATCTATGAATGGAGTTTATATTACCCACATTAAGACTTAAAATATATTTTGTGCTAAATAATTAATTATTTGGAGTGTCTTATATCTAGTTTGAGACAGTATTAGATCAAGCTATTTATTGTTTGATATCTTGCAACTTGAAGCCTGACACATCATCCCCACAATCTACAGACTTTTCAAATAATCTTCAGCAAATTGTGTACAAATGGTCTTGGTTTTGTGTAGCTTAGCCCTAGTCTGCGTTTTCACCATCCAAACAAAGTTTAGTATTCAGTTCGCTTCAGTCACTCAGTCATGTCTGACTCTTTGTGACCCCATGGACTGCTGTACACCAGGCTTCCCTATCCATCACAACACCCAGAGCTTACTCAAACTCAAGTCTATCAAGTAGGTGATGCCATGCAACCATCTCATCCTCTGTCATCCCCTTCTCCTTCTGCTTTCAATCTTTCCCACCATCAGGGTCTTTTCCCATGAGTCAGTTCTTCACATCAGGTGGCCAAAGTGTTGGAGTTTCAGCTTCAGCATCATTCCTTCCAATGAATATTCAGGAGTGATTTCCCTTAGGACTAACTGGTTTGATTTTTTTGCAGTCCAAGGGACTTTCAAGAGTCTTCTCCAACACCATAGTTCAAAAGTATTAGTTCTTCAGTGCTCAGATTTTTTTTTTAATTTATTTATTTTAATTGGAGGTTAATTACTCTACAATATTGTATTGTTTTTGCCATACATCAACATGAATCCGCCACAGCTATACACATGTCCCCCATCCTGAACCCCCTCTAGTTCTTCACATCAGGTGGCCAAAGTGTTGGAGTTTCAGCTTCAGCATCATTCCTTCCAATGAATATTCAGGAGTGATTTCCCTTAGGACTAACTGGTTTGATTTTTTTGCAGTCCAAGGGACTTTCAAGAGTCTTCTCCAACACCATAGTTCAAAAGTATTAGTTCTTCAGTGCTCAGATTTTTTTTTTAATTTATTTATTTTAATTGGAGGTTAATTACTCTACAATATTGTATTGTTTTTGCCATACATCAACATGAATCCGCCACAGCTATACACATGTCCCCCATCCTGAACCCCCTCTCTCCTCCCTCCCCGTACCATCCCTCTGGGTCGTCCCAGTGCACCAGCCCCAAGCATCCAGTATCTTGCATCAAACCTGGACTGGCTATTCGTTTCATATATGATATTATACATGTATCAATGCCATTCTCCCAAATCATCCCACCGCCGCCCTCTCCCACAGAGGAATCAACCTGCCTGACTTCAAGCTCAGATTTTTTTTATGGTCCAATTCTCACATCCATACATGACTACAGGAAAAACCATAGCTTTGACTAGATGGCCTTGTTGGCAAAGTAATGTCTCTTCTTTTTAATATGCTGTCTAGGTTGATCACAGCCTTTCTTCCAAGGAGAAAGCATCTTTTAATTTCATGGCTTCAGCCACCACCTGCAGTGATTTTGGAGCCCAAGAAAATAAAGTTTCCATTGTTTTCCCATCTATTTGCCATGAAGTGATGGGACCAGATGTCATGACCTTAGTTTTTTGAATGTTGAATTTTAAGTCAACTTTTTCACTCTCCTCTTTCACTTTCATCAAGAGGCTCTTCAGTTCTTTGCTTTCTGCCATAAGGGTGGTGTCATATGCATATCTGAGGTTACTGATATTTCTCCCAGCAATCTTGATTCCAGCTTGTGCTTCATCCAGCCTGGCATTTCACACAATGTACTCTGCATATAAGTTAAATAGGCAGGGTGACAATATACAGCCTTGATGTACTCCTTTCCTAATTTGGAACCAGTCTGTTCTTCCATGTCATGTTCCAACTGTTGCTTCTTGACGTGAATACAGATTTCTTAGGAGTCAGGTAAGGTGTTCTGGTATTCCCATCTCTTTAAGAATTTTCTATACTTTGTTGTGATCCACACAGTCAAAGGTTTTGGCATAGTCAATAAAGCAGTGGTAGATAGTTTAGCATTAACCTAGCAAATAACAACAGAAATAGAAGCAATATCCTAAGTGTGGTGTATGTGGTGTATTCAGGGCAAATTTTGCCTTAGCACTGTTTATCCCCAGTGAAGTCACTTCATCTCTCTGCGGCTTCATTTATTCATTTGGATTGGAGCCTTCCACAAGTTTATTAGAAAAGCCAGGTGAGATGCTGTAGGTGAAAATATCTGAGAGAATGGCAACCCGGAATACAATAAGCATCTAATATATTTTCAATGAATAAACACATTCCGATGCCTTTTCTTCAGTAAGGGTTTATATCCTCAAATTTATTCACATGTTGCTTCAATGCTCACAACCCCTTGCCTGTGTACTTATCCCTTATAAATACTGGAGAATTCTTTGCTTTCATTTACGGTAATATTCTTCATATGAAAGAGATTTGCTTTTGCATTGTGTGAAGGATTCATGTGTTTATTCTATCATTAACAGCATCACATTTATTAAAGAAAGGTTTAAGATAAAATATGCAATTTTCATTTGTTTAAAACATCTGTAAAATCTTGATCTAAATCTCTCAAGTAAGAAAGTGACTTGAATTTCAAAGAGGAAACAGGCAAATCTCATTTTCCCTTCCTCTCCCACATTTCACACTCTGCCTCTATTGTCACACCCCTGTGAGCACATATATTTCTGTTCTTCCCAAAGTTCAGTTAAAGAAACTATGTGTCTAGTCATTTTGGTCTTTGGCAAAAGCAATGAAACAGACTTAAACAAAGCCATAATCAAGAGCTCTTTTATTTTTAACCAATCATTGATGAACCACTCTCCCTGCTCATTAGGCGGGAACGAGTCACAGAGCTGCCATGGCGAGATAGTTGGTCACGAAACTCTGAGGCCATGAAGTAATAGAGAATCGGATCCAAAAGGCAGCAGAGACTTGCAAGACATAGACAAAAAGGATGGAAATACAGTGTGCTTTGGACAATGGGGCAACTGCTAATGATAGTTTCCTTTACCATGGTATAAAAAATAAAGTTAATATGATAGGGAGTGAAGCAGATGAAGAAGACTGCAGCACACATGTAAACCATCCTCAGTGCTTTTTGCTTTTCACTGATTCCTTGGAAAGCCATAGGTGGTTGTCTCAAGGATATAGTCATTTTCCAGGTGCAACATGCAATGATGACTACTGGAATCACAAATCCTGCCAGTTCAGCAGCTGTAATCATCCCAACCAAAGCCACTGCATTCATTTTCCTGTAACCAAGATCAGCAAAGCAGGACTCAGTGTTGTTAGCTAAGTCTGTGCTTCTCATGATGGGAAACGGCAAACAGGCAGTACCCACGATGACCCATATGGCAGCACTGATGCCTACATCGTACCTACGCTTCCAGTCTCTGGCTCTGAAGGGCTTGAGGAGAAAGAAGCACCTCTAAGGCTGATACATGTCAGGAAACAAATGCTGGCATACATGTTGAGATACTTCAGGTAGAAGCATAGCAGACAAGGGATCCTCTGGAACGGCCAATGGTGGGTGATGTAATAGTAAATCCGGAGGGGTAAGGAGAGCACGTGGGCAAGGTCAGCCACAGAGAGGTTTATCATGAAAATAATGGCTTTATTTTTCTTGCTGATAAAGCGGCACAGAACCCACAAGGCTGCACTGTTGGCCAGTAGACCAGGGATGAATATGAGGATGTAGGTGGTTGCGTAGAGAGAGTAATGAAATGTCACATTGGGGACATTGCATTGAGTCTCAACATTGCTGGTATTGTTGCTTCCCATCTTGAATATTTCAGGTTATTTATCAAGATAAGCCATGAAGTTATAATCCCTGCCCAAAACAAAACAAAACAAAAAAACATTATCATGGTTAACTACTTTAGCTGATATCCAGATTTTCTTAAATTGAAGCTTAGTTGATTCACAATGCTTTAGGTGTACAGCAAAGTGATTAGCTATATACATATTTCAGATTATTTTTCATTAGAGGTTATTACAAGATATAGAATATAGTTCCGTGTGCTACACAGTAGGCCCTTGTTGTGTATCTGTTTTATATATAGAAGTGTATATCTCTTAATTTCAAATTTCTAATTTATCCCTCCCTCTTTTTCCCTTATGGTAACTGTTTGTTTTCTATGTCGGTGAGTTTATTTTGGTTTTGTAAATAAGTTCATTTTATCATTGCTTTAGATTCTAATGTAAGTGATATCATATGGCATTTGTTTTTATCTGTCTGACCTACTTCACTCAGTATGATAATCTCTAAGTCCATCCATGTTGCTACAAATAACATAATTTCATTCTCTTTATTGCTGAGTAATTCTCTCTCTCTCTCTCTCTCTCTCTATATATATATATATATATATATATATATAAAATGTCTTAATAATCCATTCATTGTAGATGGAACGTTATGTTGTTTCCATGTCTTGGCTTTTGCACACAGTGCTGCTATGAACATTGGGATACATGTAGCTTTGTGAAGTAGAGTTTTTGCCTTTTCTAGCTATATGCCCAGGAGTGGGATTGATGGATCATATGGTAACTATTTCTGTTTTCTTTTTCTTTTAAAGAAGCCTCAATATTGTTCTCCATAGTCACTGTACCAATTTATATTCCCATCTATGGTGTGGAAAGGTTCCTTTTTCTCCACAGTCTCTCCAGTATTTATTATTTGTAGACTTAAAATTCTGAAAGAGATGTGAATAGCAGACCACCAAACCTGTCTCTTGAGAAATCTGTATGCAGGTCAGGAAGCAACAGTTAGAACTGGACATGGAACAACAGACTTGTTCCAAATAGGAAAAGGAGTACATCAAGGCTGTATATTGTCACCCTGCTTATTTAACTTCTATGCAGAGTACATCATGAGAAATACTGGACTGGAAGAAGCACAAGCTGGAATCAAGATTGCCGGGAGAAATATCAATAACCTCAGATATGCAGATGACACCACCCTTATGGCAGAAAGTGAAGAGGAACTAAAAAGTCTCTTGATGAAAGTGAAAGAGGAGAGTGAAAAAGTTGGCTTAAAGCTCAACATTCAGAAAACGAAGATCATGGCATCTGGTCCCATCACTTCATGGGAAATAGATGGGGAAACAGTGAAAACAGTGTGAGACTTTATTTTTCTGGGCTCTAAAATCACTGCAGATGTTGACTGCAGCCATGAAATTAAAAGACACTTACTCCTTGGAAGAAATGTTATGATCAACGTAGATAGTATATTCAAAAGCAGAGACATTACTTTGCTGACTAAGGTCCGTCTAATCAAGGCTATGGTTTTTCCTGTGGTCATGTATGGATGTGAGAGTTGGACTGTGAAGAAGGCTGAGTGCCGAAGAATTGATGCTTTTGAACTGTGGTGTTGGAGAAGACTCTTGAGAGTCCCTCGGACTGCAAGGAGATCCAACCAGTCCATTCTGAAGGATATCAGCCCTGAGATTTCTTTGGAAGGAATGATGCTAAAGCTGAAACTCCAGTACTTTGGCCACCTCATGTGAAGAGTTGACTCATTGGAAAAGACTCTGATACTGGGAAGGATTGGGGGCAGGAGGAGAAGGGGACGACAGAGGATGAGATGGCTGGATAGCATCACTGACTCAATGGGCATGAGTCTGAGTGAACTCCTGGAGTTGTTGATGGACAGGGATACCTGGCGTGCTGCGATTCATGGGGTCGCAAAGAGTCGGACATGACTGAGCGACTGAACTGAACTGAACTATGATGGTCATTTGACTGGTGTGAGGTGATATTTCATGGAGACAGAGAAGGCCCAGAAAAGCCAAAACAATATTGAAATAGAAGAATGGAGTTGGAAGAATCATACTCCCTGACCTTAGACTATGCTACAAAGTTACAGTAATCAAAATATTATGGTACTGGCACAGAAATAAACATATATAGATCAGTGGAACAGTATGAAAGCACAGAAATAAACCCACACACTTAAGGTCAATTAATCTGATGACAAATGAAGCAAGAATATACAATGGAGAAAAAATAGTCACTTTAATAAGTAGTGCTGGGAAAATTGGACAGCTATATGTAAAAGAATGAAATTAGAACATTCTCTTACATCATATACAAAAACAAACTCAAAACAGATTGAATATCTAAATGTAAAGACCAGATGCTATAAAACTCCTAGAGGAAAACATAGGCAGAATACTCTTTGTCATAATTTACCATATATATATATATATAATGTGTGTGTGTGTGTGTGTGTGTGTGTGTGTGTGCAATTCATCTATTAAAGAAACAAAAACAAAAATAACCAAATGGGACCTAATTAAACTTAAAAGCTTTTGTACAGCAAAGGAAAACATAAACAAAACACAAAGACCTATGGGAGAGAAATTCTTTGTAAATGATCTTACTGACAAGGCCTTACTTTCCAAAATATATAAACAGTTTGCACAGCTCAATAAAAAAACAAAACAACCCAAGAAAATAGTGGACAGAAGACCTAAGCAGACATACAAAGAAGACATACAGATGGCCAACAGGCATATGAAAAGATGCTCAACATCAATAATCATTAAAGAGATGCAAATTAAAAATGAGTTATTACTAGATTTGTTTTTATACATACAAAGTCATAGGATATTAAAATTAGAAGGGACCTGTTTATAGGTGCTAAAAGAAGGTATACTATTTATCCAAGGTCATCCAGTGAACCAGAGAACCACAGAATCGTCCTCAAATTGCCTTGCCAGATTGTCTAAATTGTGTCTTGCACAGAAGGAAGTCCTGAAATACTTAGTCTTTTGTTCTAATATCATAAGGAAAAAAAGAATATGATATTTGAGTCTGTTTCTTTTGTGTCAAGATTTCTCTTGCCTCTGGTTGGTATGAACACTGCTCACTCATTTCCAATGGCAATGGTAGGAATTCAGTCTTATTTCTGATCTGCTTGCCTCTCTTTTGTCTACCACCTTTCACATGGGTTCTAACTTCTTAACTTGACACCACAGCACTGGAAAAATAGATTTGCCTCTTTTAACCTGAAGTACCAGTATCCTAGTTGATTTTTGTGACTTAGGAAAATTACTTCCTTATTATTTTATCACAATAGCTGATGGTTCTCATGCATTCTTTATCTATCTCTCTCTAGGCTTAAGTTTCATTCCAAATTTACATGAAAATTTTCAGTAATAATAATATTTTAAAAAAAAGAGCATGGCATCCAGTCCCATCACTTCACAGTAAATAGATGGGAAAATGCAGAAATAGTGACAGATTTTATTTTCTTGGACTCCAAAATCACTGCAGATGGTGACTGCAGCCAAAAAATTAAAAGACGCTTGATCCTTAGAAGAAAGGCTATGACCAAACTAGACAACATATTAAAAAGCATAAATATCACTTTGCTGACAAAGGTCTGTATAGTGAAGACTATGGTTTTTCCAGTAGTCATGTACAGATGTGAGAGTTGGACCATAAAGAATGCTGAGAGCTGAAGAATTGATGCTTTTGAATTGTGCTGCTGGAGAAGACTCTTGAGAGTCCCTTGGACAGCAATGAGATCGAACCAGTCAATCCTAGAGGAAAGCAATCTTGAATATTCATTAGAAGGACTGATGCTATAGCTGAAGCCCCAATACTTTGGCCACCTTATGCGAAGAACAAACTCATTGGAAAAAACTTTGATGCTGGGAAAGACTGAAGACACGAGGAGAAGGGAACAAGAGGATAGGCTGGTTAGATAACATCACTGACTCAATGGACTTGAATTGGAGCAAACTCCAGGAGATAATGAAGGAGAGGGAAGTCTGGTGTGCTGCAGTCCATGGAGTCACAAAGATTTGGACATGGCTTAATGACTAAACAACAAAAAATGAATTTAGAAGCTGATAGTTCCCCTTATGTAGTAGGGAAGGGGAGAAACCTATTATCTATCTAAGGGGAATTCTGTACTGGTACAACATCATCTCATGGCAGATTATCCAAAATCATGGTGAATACGATTAGGGTATTAGCAAAATAGGTCACTAAAACCTTTTGAAACAATTTAAGGTTTAATTTTCTTATTAAAGTAATCTTTATAATGGGAAATATTTTAGGGACTTAATCTTATTAAGGTAGAATAAGCAAGGCCCAGAGGGGAGTTTATTAAGGCCACAAATATACTAAATGAAAGATCTAGGACTTCAAATAGGAGGACAGAGTGGTTAATCTCTGTACACACCCTTCTGTTCATCATTTAATTTCCTCCTAAAGACAAATTTTACAAACATAGCTTCTATCCATAGTCCAGGAATGTGTATTGCCTTTAAAGCTAAAAGTAGAGAAAAAAAAAAGTGCTAAGTTGTTCCTCAAATGGAGTTTTGTTGTTGGTATGTTTTTATTTTGTTTCCTTTTAAGTATATTTACAAAAACAGAGTGGCTTCTTTGAGAGTCTCCTCGTAAATAGCAAAATGACTTTCTACATCACTCTAAGTCTTACTCCAGGAAATAGATAAATGATAAAAGAAAAGAACCCCAAGAGATTATTCACAGATAAAAGGGTAAACTTTATCAGCTACCAACACTGTAAATAATAATTTCATCTTCCCTCCTCATATACTCCCTAGTTAGTCTATCTGTGATAGATCCTAAAGAGTCATGCAGTCATCATTCTTATGTATGTATGACTTAGAACAAAAGTAGAAGGATACTCCCAGGTGAAAAGAAAGTAAATAATTACTATGATCTGATCAATGATATATGCCAGAATCTTCAATGGAATTGTTCATATAAATTATGTAATTTAATTCTCACAACCATCCTAAGATGAAGTTCCATTATTATTCTTCTAGTGTAGATGAGGAAACTGAGGTTCAGAGAGATTCAGTAAATTGTCTTGGGTAGCAAATCTTAAAATGAGATTTATTATCAAGCTTGATTTGCTTCAAAGTCTGTACTATTTCCATTAAAAACTATTTGCTTCTCCCTGCTCAAGAGGGACTGTTTTAATAACATGAGAATCATTGTGCTATCCAGAGAGCCATTATAGCAGAATCTTTCTCATCTCATAGGACCTCAGGATCTTATAACCTTAGGATTGCTCTAGCTATCCATCAATATATAACTAAACATCTGTCATCACACATGTCACCAACCCTTCTTTACCACCCACTTTGACTTCAGTATTGATCTTATTTCTACTATAATCTATTACTTATGCATAGGCTGTGAAAGAACAAGGCAGGCTACATAAGGTGCATTACAGTACTAAGAACTAAAAACAACTCACACCCACCCATTCACACCTCCACTTCTGCATTTTACAAACATGGTTATTTGTTTCTGCTTCATTGGTACAGAAATTTTCATTTATTAAAGAAGCAGATTGTTTTTATACCTCTGTGCTAAATAACGAAGTCCAATTAGTCCAAAACATCAAGCTAGAGGTCATGAGAACAACTTATTTGTTCCTGTGGTTTCTTATGCCTCTGCAATTCAGTTTATTTCAAATTTAGAGATTTGTATGGCTTGTTTCCAAAATGATTTTTCTTCTCCAGACTGAAGGGGAGGTAGAAGGGTTTTTCCCCAAATATGTTTGGTGACAATTAAATGTAAAATCCCCATGGTGATAGGAGACTGGGGGAATTTGTGTTGGGTAGAGTGAAAATATAAACTCTCTCAGATAGGGAACATTTCGCTTCCTGTTAGCAATCTGTGACGCTTCTGAAATTTTAGAAAGGAGAACAACTTAAGCCACTAACAAAAATAGGTTGAATGGAAGGGCCAAAGTCAAAACATGTTTTTTCTCTCAGCCTCTGCCTCTGTTTCTATCTTTTGTGTTTCTCCCTTTGGCTTTATTATTGACTATTTTTGGTTGGTTTGTGCCCTCTGTGTTACCAATCCCCCTCTTTAAATCTAGATATATCTTTGGTCCCTCTCTCAGGAAAGATATGAAATTGGTGTCTTACTCTTGAATCTAAGCTCTCCTTCTCAGTCTGTGCCATGACCAGCCTCCTAGACATTACAGACAGAAACTGGGAGTTCATCCAACTCCTATCACTACTTTTACCCATATCTAAACAGAAACCAGGTGATTATCTCCCCCATTAAAATCTCTCAAATCTATCTCCAATCTATCTTCATTTCCACTGTTGCCTTTCTAATACTCATAGCAGCCCAATGATTATTACCATATTACAAACGAGGAAACTGAGATACAGAGAGGTTAAATAAATTGTGCCAAAATCAAAATACTCACATAGTGTAGAGGTGGTATATTAGAATTGGAACCCATGCTTTTCTCTATATTCCCTTACCTTTGTCATGGCAGATGATACTGATGATCCCACCTGCATTCAGGGCAGTAAAAGAGACACAGACATAAAGAACAGACTTTTGGACTCAGTAGGAGGAGAGGGTGGGATGATTTGAGAGAATAGCATTGAAACATATGCATAATCATATGTAAAATAGATGACCAGTGTGAGTTTGATGCATGAAGTAAGGCATCCAAAGCCAGTGTTCTGTGACAACATAGAGGGATAGGGTGGGAATGGAGGTAGGAAGGGGATTCAGGATGGAGGAGACACATGTATCAGTTCAGTTCAGTTCAATCACTCAGTCATGTCCAACTCTTTGTGATCCCATGGACTGCAGCACACCAGGCTTCCCTGTCCATCACCAACTCCCAGAGCTTGCTCAAACTCAGATCCATCGAGTTGGTGATGCCATCCCACCATCTCATCCTCTGTCGTCCCCTTTTCCTCCTGCTTTCAATCTTTCCAGGCCTCAGAGTCTTCCAATGAGTCAGTTTTTCACATCAGGTGGCCCAAGTATTGGCGTTTCAGCTTCAGCATCAGTCTTTCCAGTGAATATTCAGGACTGATTTCCTTTAGGATTGATTGGTTTGATCTCCTTGCAGTCCAAAGGTCTCTCAACATATAGGACACATAGGACATATGTATACCTATGGTCTATTCATGTTGATATATGGCAAAAAACCATAAAAATATTGTAAAGCAATTATCCTCCAATTAAAATAAATTAATTTAAAAAATAACACTACAATCACTGAACTTCACTGCAGTTGCATCATGTTAGCTTGCACCACACACTCACAGAGACCTTAAACTTCTCTACATTTCTCATGGCCCAATCTGGCACCCTCCCTCATTTTGCTTCCTTCTCTATGCAGACTAGATTCAATGGTCAAATTAACTATCTTACACAAGAATCCTCAACCTTCTTTGCTCACCATTCTTCTGCTGTACCAGCTTGAAAAAGTTAGTGTTAGTCCCTGAGTTGTGTCTGACTCTTTGCAACCCCACGGACTGTAGCCCGCCAGGATCCTTTGTCCATGCAATTCTCCAGGCAAGAATACTGAAGTGAATTGCCATTTCTTTCTCCAGGGAATCTTCATAACCCAGGGACCGAACCCAGGTCTCCCTCATTGCAAGCTGATTTTTTACTGTCTGAGCCACTAGGGAAGCTTGGCAAGGTCTTAATCCCAGATCAAGTCCACAAACCATTTTATTTTTTATTATCCAAACTGATGAATGATCCTATTAAAAATACCAGGATCTATTTGAAGTGCTAAAGCTAGGAATCATTAATTTCTAGTTTCAGCACTTTAAATAGAAGATTTTTTTTTTCTCCAGCCTCTTTTTCCACACCTCTGATTAGTTTATTCTCCTAAGAAATTAATCAAGGTGCACAAAAAGAGAGTGCTGGCTATTTCATAACTCTACAAAAATTTCTTCTACTCTTCTCCTCTCCCATCCCCATATTTCTCAACAGAGGCTCTTACCTCTTAAATCACAAGAAAATGGAGGCTACTGGGTGAGAAATAATTCAGTTTCAAACATCGTCCCCTCCCAATACACACAATCTTATCTACAACTGCATCCTTCCCAACACAGGTGTCTTTCCTATTGTACAAGTTCAATTCCCATGTTCTTAATCCCTTTTAGCTTTCTCAGGATTTACTTTCATTAATTGTTCCCTTTCGCCCCCAGATCATCATGTTGTCCTTCACTCTCAGCTAGATATTTGTCATTAAATCTCTTTGACTCCTACAATAATATTTCTCTTGTCGATGCATCTTATTAAGCTTTGTGTCATATTCCTTCTTTTCTTAAATAAACATCTCATAGTATTTTTTGACACTGATTGCTTTCTTTTCCTCACTTTATATCCATCCTTTAATGCACTACAATGTGGCATGCATATCTTTATAATCTCACTAAAACTACTTTAGTAAAGGTGACAAGTGGCCATCATGTTGCTAAATCAAGCAGGGCTTTTCTGCTGTGTTAGACAGTCTGACCACGTCCATGTTTTTGAAATGCTCTCTCCTGTTGGCTTCTAAGCCACGACTCTGTTGAGTCTCCTCTTAACTATTGGTCCATTCATACTGAGTCTTCTTTATGTTTTCTTTCATCTCTGCACATACTTTAAATGTTTGTTTTCCATGGGTCTGCATATTCTCTCCTTATTCAGTGTCTTCATGCTAAGTAACATCACCCACTTTCATGACTTTAATTACCACCCATATCCGGAAGGCTCTTATGTCTCTGTGTCCAGGGCTGGCCTCTCCTCAGATATTAAATTTGTATGTCCAACTTTCAGCTGAGATTTCCCATTTCAATGTTTTCTAGGCATCTCTAAATAAAAATGCCCAAAACTAGATTCATCATACTCTCTGACCTTTTACTTATCCACTACCATCTATCCAATTACAAGAACCAGAATACTTAAAATAATTCTAGACTCCTCTCTCATTCAATCAACCAAGTTTTCTCTCTCTTCACTCATTCTCTCTCTCTCTCTCTCTCTCTCTCTCTCTCTCTCTGAATTATTAAACCATTCATTAATTGATCTACCTGCTTCTAGGACTGCTCTCTTAAAAAATATATTCTGTACTCTGCTGTCAAAATGATATATCAAAATGGCAAAGCTGGATTACCATACTGTCACAGGGATTGCTTTAACAATGTACTTACTGCACCATATTGAGTATTTTCATTTATATCTCTTTATTTCTTTTTTTTTTNCTTCCCTTCTTCAGTAAAAAATTTTCAAATCCTTGTCATCTTTAAGGAAACATTTCTCAAGTTTTTAAGTAACATTCAGAAGATTATGAAAGGGAGAACAGTTCACTAACCAAGAGCATGGGCAAGTTACATTACGTCACTGGGCACCAGTTTCCTCATCTGAGAAAGGGAGATAAAGACAGCGCCTACCTCACAGGGTTCCTGTCAGGACTGAATGAGTAAAGATACGCAATGCACTTAAACTTATGCCTAGCAAGTAAGTGTATGCTATTATTCCCATCATCCATGATCCTATTGCTGAAATGCTATTACTTTTACAACTATAAAATAGTCACTACATAATTTCAACAAGAGAATCAACATTTTATATAAGCAGTTAGGCTAAGTAAGCAGCAGGAAAAATGTCTTATATGTCCAGTAGCCTTAAACCAATATGGGATTTAGTCAAGTAGTGACTACCTGCAGCAGAAATACTTACCATCTAAGTAGCTTCTCAGGCAAGTTTTGCTAACATTTTAATTCTATTAGTAGTAAACATAAACTTTATAAATGTTAAGCTTATGTAACTTTATAAATGTATAAATATTGTCAATGGCATAATAATGATCATTCAAACTTCTTATATATTAGAATGAAGGCTCTTTTTAAATTTTATTTATTTTTAATTGAAGGATAATTGCTTTACAATATTGTGTTGGTTTCTGCCGTACATCAACATGAATCAGCCATGGGTATATACACGCCCCCTCCCTCCTGAACCTCCCTCCCACTTCCCACCCCTCGAGGTTGTCACAAAGCCCTAGTTTGAGTTCACTGAAGGCTGTTTTTTTCCCTAAGAATTTGGGGTTGCAGAAAAGGTGAGGTTTCCTCGAAGTTTAGTGAGTTGTTTTAAGTTTTACACCTTAGATATTATCTTTGGGTTTAACTCTTACTGATGGACAGCTACGTAACTTCAGACAAGGGTTTCTACCTTCTCAAATCCTAGTCTCTTCTCCTGTAGCATAAAAAGGGCAATGCCTATGATGAAAGATGGTCACAAGAATTAAAAGAGATAGGGAGTTCCCTGGCAGTCCAGTGGTTAGGACTTGGCGCTTCCACTACAGGGGGCCCAGGTTTGATCCCTAGCTGGGGAACTAAGACCCCATAAACTGTGCAATATAGCCAAAAAGGCAAAATTAAATAAGATAATGTGTGTAAAGCTGGCATCATGCATGACATCACCACTGCTCAGTAAGGGAAGGAATCAATCAGCCCTTCTTGTTACTACTGCTGAGGATGCTATTACCTAACTTTTTGCCTTATTAATTCCATGACCTTTGTTTTAAACAAGTATGTGTCAGAAGGAGATCCTATAACATCAATGTGTGTCTTATAGAAATTAACCAGAACATGAAGGTAACTCAAACTTAGCCGCTTGCATGCCAACTTAATATTTTCTTTCTCTCTATCTTCCTTTCCTTCTAAAATAAGTGTCTCCTTTCTAAGCTCAAAGTGAAGAGCATGTGAATATTCCTCAATGAACTCTTTTACCTGTTTTTCATTGTCTGACTGAGAACCACCTTGAGCATTCTTTATACAAAGTGTGGTAATTTCACCATCCACTGTCTCTTGACATAGAACATGAAATTTTCTCAGTTTGCTTTCATAAAAGTCTGTCTTCTTTTTCAGGTAAAGGAAAGTATCTGTGTCAAGAACAAGAATTTCTCCTCTTTTCGTAGTGTCAGGTGTCAACAACCTGGGTGGCTTTAAAGAGTGACTACTTCTCTGTATACTTCCCCTGGGGCTCTGTCTATTCCTATTTTTTTCTAAAAGAAAACTTGCTTTTAATAGCAAAGATTCTTTAAGCTTCTCAATAGCCAGAAATGTTCCTTGAACGGAGATTCTTCCATTGGCTTCCAAAGGACTTAAGCATAACGTTGGGATTTCCCTTTTCAGGTCCTTTACCAGACTTTCTAGATGGATTTGACTCCGAAAAACAGAAAGATCAAGGACAGCCTTTATAGAGCTGAAGACCTNCCTTGAACGGAGATTCTTCCATTGGCTTCCAAAGGACTTAAGCATAACGTTGGGATTTCCTTTTTCAGGTCCTTTACCAGACTTTCTAGATGGATTTGACTCCGAAAAACAGAAAGATCAAGGACAGCCTTTATAGAGCTGAAGACCTTTTCACTGAAATGGGAGACTATGAGTTGAACAGATCTAGCCATGCCTGCTAGACAGTGTTTCTTTTTTCTGACGACGTTCTCTGCAACTGTTTTTTCTTTGAATGTTACATATGCAACTCCCTTAGTTCTTGTTGGATATATCACATCTTCAACAACTCCACCCCCATTGTCAGTATCTTCAAAGTGAATCTTCACTAATGTGGTCAGTAACTGGTCCTCAAGATCAATTGGAAGACCAGCAACTACAACTGTTCTTTCAGAAGCTTTGGATTCCTTAACATTCAAAACTGATGCCATGGCGGAGGAGAGACGCCGTCGGCGGCCGGCGGGGCCCAGAGCTGGGGGAGCCTGGGCGGGCGGACAGGTTTTGGTTTCGGTTTTCTCCTCCCGCTCTCTTGGAGACCGCCCTCCACCCCACCCCGCGGTTCTGCGGCCTCTTTATTTCTAACTAAACTATGAACATTTTGAAGGCAAAGGCTATGACTTTCTTTAAATTTCCAGAACCTAGTAGAATCAGCGATACATAATCAGTTAGTAAATATTTTAAGTGGGTAAATATTCTGCCTATGACAACACATTTGTTGTTTGTTTGTTTATGAGTCACTCTACACTGGGCTGTGAACTTTGTGAAGTCAGAGGTTATGCCCTAAATTTTGTTCTCTCTTTCTCTCTAAACCGAAAGCAAGGCTAAACATACAGCACTATTTTAAAAATTGATAACCGGCCCATGTAGGGATTAATCTCCAAAAGTTAATCTCATTGCTATTGCATAACCAACTCAGCTAATCAGGACCACCACACAGATAATGTGACCCAGGCAAAATTATAAGCTGTGAAAATACCATATCTTCAGAATATACTTGAACTCCTAGCTTTATTACTGTGAACCACCCAGATAGATATGAGGATCAAATTCCCAGTGCCTCCAATACCATCCTTAAAAAGATAACTGCCTCTTGGTTTCACCAGTGTCAGTGCTCTATCCAGAGTACATTCTGCCTACATCAAAGGCCAGGAACTTCCTAGAGGGATGCCTCTTTCCTCTAAAAAGAGTTCTGGTAAAAGGAGCCAAACTCTAAAGGGAATGATCAGCATAGACTTGTAATCTAATAATCAAAGCAAGAGAATTAGCTACCTTCACTGAACTAACAAGATTCACTTCCAATGTGTGGCTGTAAGAATATTTCTGATAATGAAGATTGGTATAAGGTTATGACTGAAACTTCATCAAACTCCTTTCTCCCTGGATGCCATCTCAGAAATCAATATTTTACTCCTCTCTTGAGATCTGATCTCAACTTTCATCTTTTCCTTGCATGGGGCAATCTATTCATACCTTTTCCTTTGTACTTTCGCTAGACTTTAGGCTACACTATAAAATGTAGTCTCTATGAGGGATGACTGTATCTTGCACTTTTATATCTCTCATTTTGCTTAGCAGAGGGTTAAGCATGCAGTAGGAACTCAGCTCATACACATTGGTTTATAAAGGGAAGAGTATGGAGAATAAGTACATATTAGCAGAGTCTTAGTCAGTTTTATTTCTAATGTCTCTTCCATAAGCTACTCTCCCAAGCAATAGTCATAGTTTTTCTCCCTTTTTTACTGAGGAAACTATGGTCAAGGCAAGGACAGTAAGGTTGGAATCTAACATATCTGGATACCTAAAAGCTTCAAAGCCTGTAATCTAAACCTTTTATTTTAAACCAGTAGCAATTTCATAAGGTTAAGTGAGAATTCTGTCATTAAACACTTGATTTTATCAGTTCAGTTCAGTGACTCGGTCGTGTCTGACTTTTTGTGACCCATGAACCTCAGAACACCAGGCCTCCCTGTCCATCACCAACTCCGAGAGTCCACCCAAACCCATGTCCATTGAGTCA
>SJXQ01005548.1:6676-24093 GCA_006408695.1 Aepyceros melampus | reverse complement strand
CTCACATCCATACAAGGCCACGGGAAAAACCATAGCCTTGACGTACTCCTTTTCCTATTTGGAACCAGTCTGTTGTTCCATGTCCAGTTCTAACTGTTGCTTCCTGACCTGCATACAGATTTCTCAAGAGGCAGGTCAGGTGGTCTGGTATTCCCATCTCTTTCAGAATTTTCCACAGTTTATTGTGATCCACACAGTCAAAGGCTTTGGCATAGTCAATAAAGCAGAAATAGATGTGTTTTTGGAACTCTCTTACTTTTTCAGTGATCCAGCGGATGTTGGCAATTTGATCTCTGGTTCCTCTGCCTTTTCTAAAACCAGCTTGAACATCTGGAAGTTCATGGTTCACGTATTGCTGAAGGCTGGCTTGGAGAATTTTGAACGTTACTTTACTATTGTGTAAGATGAGTACAATTGTGCGGTAGTTTGAGCATTCTTTGGCATTGCCTTTCTTTGGGATTGAAATGAAAACTGACCTTTTCTAGTCCTGTGGCCACTGCTGAGTTTTCCAAATTTGCTGGCATATTGAGTGCAGCAGTTTCACAGCATCATCTTTCAGGATTTAAAATAGCTCAACTGGAATTCCATCACCTCCACTAGCTTTGTTCGTAGTGATGCTTTCTAAGGCCCACTTGACTTCACATTCCAGAATGTCTGGCTCTAGGTGCATGATCACAATAACTAAATTTTATTTTAGAGCACAAAGTTAGGTCAGGCCTCTAAATATGAGTCAATGACTCTGAATACAAAAACATCGTAGGTACTAATAATGAATATGTAAAGGCAGTTTCACTTCCCAACCAACTAGCTCAATGCTGTGTTTTTGCAAAGGCACAAAGTGAACTTATATTATGATGGCATCAGAATTTGTTTCAGACTCCTAAGTTTTAGTGAAATACTAAGTATGAGAGGTTTCCACTTGCATCCTGTCACTAGCTAAGTGCTATTACTATTGATATATTACCTTTGACCTTTGAGAGAACCCTGAGTTAATTATTATTATACCGATTTTAGGGCTTCCCTGATGGCTCAGACATTAAAGAATCTGCCTGCAGTGCAGGAAACCTTGGCTCAAACTCTGGGTCTGGAAGATTTCCTGGAGAAGGGAATGGCAACCCACTCCAGTATTCTTGCCTGGAGAATTCCATAGACAGGGCAACCTGGATGGGCTATAGTCCATCGAGTTGCAAAGAGTAAGATGCGACTGAGCAACTAACATTTTCATACCCCATTATGGATCAGAAAATGAAGACTCAAAATTATTGCTTCTTCCTCAAAGTCTCAGTTATTAAAATTTCAGTCATAATGAGGCTTTTCATGAGCAGAGAAAGCTAAAAATTTTCCTTTGTAAGCAAATAGTTGCACTAAAATATGTTAAAGTCACATTTATATGGTAAAACCATTCTTCAGAGACGAAGATGCTAATAATCTCAATTGTATGTCTTGCACATTCATGACTATGTTTTTGTTGTTGTTCAGTCACCAAGTCATATCTGACTTTGTAATCCCATGGACTGTACCATGCCAGGCTTCCCTGTCCCTCACCATCTCTGCGAGTTTGCTCAAGTTCATGTTTATTGAATCGGTGATTCCATCCAACCATCTCATCCTCTGTTGTCCTCGTCTCCTTTTGCCTTCAGTCTTTCCCAGAATCGGGGTTCTTTCTAATTAGTCATCTGTTCATATCCAGAGGCCCAAGTATTGGAACTTCAGCTTCAGCATCAGTCCTTCCAAAGAGTATTCAGGGTTGATTCATTTTAAGATCTTGGTTTGGTCTCCTTGCTTTCCAAAGAACTCTCCAACACTACAGTTCAAAAGCATCAGTTCTTCAGTGTTCTGCCTTCTTTATTGTCTAGCTCTCACATGTGAACATGACTACTGGAAAGACCATAGCCTTGACTATATGGACCTTTGTCAGCAGAGTAATGTCTCTGCTTTTCAAAACACTCTCTAGGTTTGTCATAGCTTTCCTGCTAAGAAGCAGTCATCTTCTAATTTCATGGCTGCAGTCACCATCCACAGTGATTTTAAAGCTTAAGAAGAGATTTCCACTGTTTCAACCTTTTCCCCTTCTATTTCTCATGAAGTGATGTATCACTGCACATATATGGCAAATGATTGCCACCAGGTGTCTGGGAAGGGTACTATCAAAACCAGGAATCTTTAACAAGTTTTGCTTATGAACCCAAACCACAATAGATCTATGGATAAAGTACTGGAATGATGGATTTATAAGAGCATTGTATGCTCATTTGCTCAATCATGTCCAACTCTTTTCAACCCCATGGACTATAGCTCTCCATGTTCCTCTGTCCATGTGATCCTCCAGGCAATAATATTCTATTTCTCATGAAGTGATGTATCACTGCACATATATGGCAAATGATTGCCACCAGGTGTCTGGGAAGGGTACTATCAAAACCAGGAATCTTTAACAAGTTTTGCTTATGAACCCAAACCACAATAGATCTATGGATAAAGTACTGGAATGATGGATTTATAAGAGCATTGTATGCTCATTTGCTCAATCATGTCCAACTCTTTTCAACCCCATGGACTATAGCTCTCCATGTTCCTCTGTCCATGTGATCCTCCAGGCAATAATACTGAAGTGGATTGCCATTTCCTTCTCTAGATCTTTCTGATCCAGGGATTGAACCATGTGTCCGGAGTCTCCTGCATTGGCAGGCAGAGTCTTTACCACTGAGCCACCTGGAAAGCCCTAATAGTATTGAGCCAAATGTAACAAGGCATGTAAGATGGGGAAGACTCAGAAGCTGTAAAATATATTATAAAAAACACTGGATTTGGAGCTATAACACTTGGATTCTAGCAATTATTCAAATACTATCTTTTTGTTTTGTTTTGTTAAGCCTCTTCCTTTATGTGAGTTTCATTTCCCTCATTATTAAGATAAGATAATGTAAACTGTATGATCTTAGCTACCTTCTGCTCTAACTTGCCATGACTTTATGGGCCTGGACTCTCTAAACCTCTGCCTCTAACTAATACCATCAGCACTGCCACTTCCATTAGTAATGCAACTGTCACCATCTCAACCTACCTGCACTTTTCAAAGCATTATTACAACTATAATTGCTATTAATTATTATTTAATGTTATTATTATTAATTATTATTTAAAGTTCATATTTACATATTATATATACAAACAAATTATTATTTAAAGTTCATATATATATATTACATATATATATATATATATATATAAAAACAAATTAGGTCATTCCCGTTCTACAGATCAGGAAAGTAAGACTCAAAGAAATCATCACATTTATCACATTTACCTGAATGCTATACAAGTGGCAGAATGAAAAGTGTGGAATATAGGCTTCTGGCATCGAGGTAACTACTCAGTTCTTCAAAGCTTTAGCTTCTCAGTCCTCTCCCTAAAGGCATGTAAGATGGGGAAGACTCAGAAGCTGTAAAATATATTATAAAAAACACTGGATTTGGAGCTATAACACTTGGATTCTAGCAATTATTCAAATACTATCTTTTTGTTTTGTTTTGTTAAGCCTCTTCCTTTATGTGAGTTTCATTTCCCTCATTATTAAGATAAGATAATGTAAACTGTATGATCTTAGCTACCTTCTGCTCTAACTTGCCATGACTTTATGGGCCTGGACTCTCTAAACCTCTGCCTCTAACTAATACCATCAGCACTGCCACTTCCATTAGTAATGCAACTGTCACCATCTCAACCTACCTGCACTTTTCAAAGCATTATTACAACTATAATTGCTATTAATTATTATTTAATGTTATTATTATTAATTATTATTTAAAGTTCATATTTACATATTATATATACAAACAAATTATTATTTAAAGTTCATATATATATATTACATATATATATATATATATATATAAAAACAAATTAGGTCATTCCCGTTCTACAGATCAGGAAAGTAAGACTCAAAGAAATCATCACATTTATCACATTTACCTGAATGCTATACAAGTGGCAGAATGAAAAGTGTGGAATATAGGCTTCTGGCATCGAGGTAACTACTCAGTTCTTCAAAGCTTTAGCTTCTCAGTCCTCTCCCTCTCTTCACCTCTTGTCATTAAGTCAGTAATACCATTAAGTGAAAAAATGTATCAAATAAATTAAATATGTGTCTCCTATTTTCTTTGATAATAGGACTAACATGTGGGCTTCTTATCTTGGGAGGAAAAGAGAAAATTAGAGAAAGGTTGCTGATATGGTACCTCCCCACTTTCCAGGGGAGAATACTCATAAGCAATTTGGGAATGTAACTTGCTTTTTTTTTTTTTTTAAAGCATTTTTCTTCTTATTTGAATCACAAAAGTCTCATATGAACTACCCAAGCCAGTCAGATACCCATGCCCACAGTGTCCTTCATTCAGTCATTCATAACCACAGCCAAAGAAGAGCAACTTGAATTTGGAGCTCTACCATTTCCTGAGTTAATTAAAATCAACTGTAAATAACCTGGCTTGATTTCAGAAATATAGAAGTTTGGATATGTTCTGCAAGTCTAGACATTTCCCCTATAAATTAGAAGTGAAACATTTTTATCCTTAAAATGAATTAAAATAAAATTTGAATTGAACTTCCATGCAAGTATCTTTATCGGATTTTTAACCAGATAAGAAAGAGGCTTAATTATTCACCATTTTTGCATTTGCGGCAGTATTTTGGAGATGGAAATAATCACCTTCTTTGGACAGAGCTGGGGTCATGTCTTGACTCACTTATTAGCTCTCCAGCCTGAAATGACTCACTTCATATCTAGTGGCTTCAGCTTCCTCATTTATAACATTAGGATCATAGTACCTGTAACATATATTATTGTAAAGATTAAATAGAAAATGTACATGATTAAGGAGTCTGGTGGCTCAGATGGTAAAGCGTCTGTCTACAATGCGGGAGACCTGGGTTCAATCCCTGTGTTGGGAAGATTCCCTGGAGAAGGAAATGGCAACCCACTCCAGTACTCTTGCCTAGAAAATCCCATGGACAGAGGAGCCTGGTGCAGGCTACTGTCCATGGGGTTGCAAAGCATCGGACACAACTGAGGGACTTCACTTTCACTTTCAAGGACATCAAATCAGTCAATCCTAAAGGAAATCAACCCTGAATATTCATTGGAAGGACTGATTCTTTGACTACCTGATACAAAGAGCCGGCTCATTGGAAAAGACTCTGGTGCTGGGAAAGATTGAGGACAGGAGGAGAAGGGGCATCCTTGATTAAATGGACATGAGTTTAAGCAAACTCCAGGAGATAGTGAAAGACAGGGAAAGGCGCCTTATGTGCTGCAGTCCATTCCACAAATAATCAGACAAGACTGAGTGAACAACAATGACAAAAAAGTAGAAAACATATCTATAATCCTGTCTGGTACACAGTATACATTAAATAAACGTTAGTTCATTTCTACTTTACTTGTACTGGGAGTAACCTCCACGAGCTTTTGGTTGGATTGCGTACTTTTCTGAGTTTAGAAAATCTCCTCAAAAGCATATGTGTGAGAAATATTGAGTAGGATTAATGCAATAATTCTTAATGTAAAAGAGTGGGAAACATGTATTACTTGAAAAAAAATCCTTATTACAGTAAATATATTTGGAAATAAAAATTATTTTCCATATAATACAAACTGAAAGTACAGATCTACAAAAATCTTTTTGACTGTTTGTCCCATAGTACTTGGAAAATGGCAATGTGATGGGATTTTTTTTAGGAGTCCAGGATCAAGATCTAGTTCCTAATTAGGCAAGTCCACAATAACTTTGCAATGAGATTTTTGTTTTTCAAATGGAACTTTTCATTTAAAAGATTAAGAAATACTGATTAAGTGACACTGTCAGTGTGGAAATCAGATTTCAGAATTCGTTCCCTTGTATGTTTTCATTTATCATTTAAAAAAAGGAAATTATTTGCAAAACACTTGCCTGTGGTCTAAAAGTTGAAACTCTCATGATGACATTACTCTGAAAGAAGTTTAGTGGCCCTTAGCATAGATTACTGAGTTCCCTTTGAAAGCTAGACTGTATTTCCAGAAGGTTCTAACTGTAGTTAAATTTCCCTACTGTCTCATTATTTACCACTTCATGATATACTCTTCTCAGGCACCAGGAGCCTAGAGTCAAACCACTGTACTAGAAAGGAAATTAAAAGACTATATATTTCAAGCCCCCACCTTATTATAGATGAGACTACTGAGACTCAGAAAAATGAAATAACTTGCCCAAAGCCAAAAGTGAATCTTTGACAGAACTTGAACTAAAATCAAGCTTTCTTTCTGCACTTTGGTCCATAGACTTCATCACTCTGCCTATGATGCATGTGAATCAATACTAGATGAAAATTTAAATGCAAAATATCCTGACCTGAAATATAAGTAGACATTTTTAGAAAGAGTTTTTAAATAAAGCATAGACTTCCTGCCAGTCATTACCCTGATTGTAGGAACACTTAGAAAAGGTGGATTCACAAAGACAGTCCTCTTTACTTGGGCCATAGACCGTCCTGCTTCTTAGGACATAGATTGACTTACCTCAAACACAACAAGCTGTGAAAAGTCACCCAAAACCATCCAGAAGTATATTCAATCATTTGAAGTCTTGTGTCCACAACTGCCAGGATTTACACAGTTTGTACAATTTAAATTCAACAATTTTTCCAGTTGACCCAAAAAAAGAACTGCTTTTGACTAAAGAAGGACCTTTGTTTGACAGGAACTGTTGCAAACATAATTACACCAAATGCATGATTTTATTCTGGTTCAGGCCATTTTCCACCTCAATATATCAGCATATCACATATTTTTTAACAGTGAATAATTTTACTAGGTTACAATTGCTAAGGGATCACCTCCTCAAATAATAGAAAGGGCAATGATTCCCACATCTATTTGAAAAACAAAAATAAAAACATTCCCACTTGCAGGATTCTTGGGACTGAGACCACTCCATCCAAAATGCACCACAAAGCTTGTTATCATTATATCCAAAATGATCTTGATACCAACTGTTGTGGCTCAGTTCACCTTGAAGAATTCCTCAACTGGAAGTTTTCTTTAGATTCGGTCATCTTAGCTCAGAACCAGAAGGGTTGCTATCATTCAACATAATAAGAATGATAATTGCTGAAAAGATAGGTACCACTTCTGGGAGCTCTGCTATCTAGTAGGTCTGAAGTTGGGTCAAAATACAGCTTTCAAAGGATCAAGAAATGCCTTTGAACAGATTGAAATAATTTTAACAGAGTTTGTCATCTGGGATATTTTCTTCTTTCCTAAACTAAAATCCAACATTAGTTATAAATATATTTATAGTATTCTCTGGGAGATACAGGCTTCTGTAGGAAAAAGAGACCATGATTTAGAAGACATATGTTCTAGTTTCAGCTCTGCCACTAACCAGCTGGGTGATCTCAAATGTCTTCACTTCATAGCCTCTCAGTTTTCCCATCTGTATTGTGAGGGATTTGAATCCCTAGGAGCTACTTCATCTCCAAAATGATCTGACCTTACTTTTTCTCTTATCTGTGACAGTTAAACTTACCAAAGCAAGGAGTTTATACATTAAAAAAAAAAATGTTCCTTCATTAAGCAACTACAGAGCAGCAATCCAAATCCTCTTTTTCTGGCTGATTAGGTCAAGCTGTCCCAATAAATTTCACTGTATGTACTATTTTCTTACCACTTTGTGCTGTCTTCCTTAGATGATAAGGAAACAAAGAGTCCTCAGCAAAGAGTGAGCTGCATCACAGACTCCTTGTTCCTGTAATAATGGTGGGGACTAATGGCAATAACCTTAACTTTGTATTCTAATCAGAACCAAGGAAAATCACCATTGCTCTTGCTGTAATAAGCCTGAAAGAAGCCAGGGACCATTTTAAAATTGGACACTGGTCTCATGTCTGCCCTTGTCTTGGATCTTCATGCCCCCACCACCTTCCCACATGGAATTTTACCAGTTCCCATATATTAAGCTGTAACTTACCTTGGAACCTTGCTGGGCTTGTTTCTTTGCAGGGAGTTGGTGGTGAAAAAGCCAACTCTTGGTGGCTCAGAGCCTACTGATAACTGGCAAATTTGTTATTGAAAGAGGAAGTTGAATGCATTTGGTGTCTCACCACAGAAACCTAAAGGCAAGTCCCTTGAGCAGAAGCTATCACTCATTTTATTTAGTTTTTATTTCACTGGTGCAAAGAAATTAAAAAAGCTGATACCCAAAGTGTGCAAAATCAAATGATGACTACATGCCAGCTTTCCTCATTGTCTCTTAACCTATCTCCTTCCAGCACAACCCACATGCCTATCCATCTCACTATATTCCAGTAAGCTCTATTTTAAAATGGAATTCTGAGGTAAAATCTGAATACAGTCTACCTAAGAACAAGAAAGCAGCAACTTTTTCAAATCTGAGAGGTAAAGAGTGAGAAAATCTCAAGAATATATGTCAGAACTAATAGCAGTAGGACTACATTTGCTTAAGCTATTCCTTCCAACTGTAGTACCCTTCCCTCAGCCTTTCATCTCAAGGCTTTTATAATTTAATGTGCAGTTTATTTTTGTACATTTCTTAGTGTATTGCAAACTGCTTAGGGGCAAAAATCATATCTGACTTGTTCTTGTATTTCTAACTAGTTTAGCACAAGGCACTTTCATGAATGACTGTTGAATGAAAAAAAAATCCAAATAATGAATAAATAAATGAACTGTATATCCTACAGTCTCCCTCCAATGTACCAAGGTACCAAGGTTTCAGTTTCTGTAATATCTGTGGGGCCTTTAAAAGTATGCAAGTAAAGAAAGATCATACACTTGGGGACTATAAAGTAGTTCTGAAAAACAAGTCTTGCAAAGCAGCACAAACCTCTGTGGGCATGTGAGGAAATTACATTTAGAACCCAGGGCCTAGAACTGCAAAGAGACTTCTGGGTAATAATAATAACAAAGGAGGAAAAAAATATGTGGGTTAGATCAAACACTAGCATTCTGACTTACCGATAGGGCTGATTAAAGAAGGAAGTGGATGACAAAATTTTTGTAAAAGGCAACCTGGATCTCCCTGTAAACTAGAATCATTCAAGAACAAGATGGAGCCATGTCCAACACTCAGAGATCACCAATATAAATTTCAAGGGCATAGAGAGACGGAAAAGAAACACTTTCATCACTAGAAATTGAGAACTTGAACTGATTACTGAAAAGACCATGGCTTGTAAGAACTGGTGAAGGAAGAGGGTACCCATCCTGTCTGAGGTATATCAAATGAAACCTGCCTGACCTCACAATCCCCTTCTTAATTCTTATTTTATATATTTATACAGCTCCAATCTGTTGTTAATTTAGTTTGCTGACTTGGCATACCTACTGAAAGGAAAATGCATTGATAGGCCAACACATGTTTCATTCCATTTGGTAGTTCTAATCTTCAGTATAAACTATTAATATCAAACTGTCTTTCTGTTACAAATCCATCCTTTCTGAGCTTGGGAAACATGAGCCAGTTTTCCTAAGCTATGATCCTTCCTGGGCCAAAGAAAATTTCAGACCTGTTGATCTTTAAAGCCAAACCTTAAGACAAAAGGATAAAAAGAACACTTTCCTGATAATTAGCTATAGTCACTACCACCTACCTTCATTTCCCAGACAACATCTTAACATTGCTAAGAAAATGGCTTGCCAGCTTGCTTCATTGCTTTCTTGCACGCAAGTATCTTCTCCTTTTATTAGCTCTAAAAAGGGAAACAAAAGTAGCTCAGAAATCAGTGACCCAGTTTTGGCAAAGGATATTTTAACTCAGCTAAAATTTTGAGTGTTAGTTAAAAGGAGAAAAACTGTACACAAACCAAAAAAATGATAATTTAACAATCATCTCCAATTAACTTTTAGAAGAATATCTTCTAACTATTGAATATGACTGATAATCTAAGACTTATTATCATCACAAACCAAGTAGTAAAAATATCCAGTCGTAAGAGTCTAAAAAAATAGTTCAGCTACCCCATTTTGCTCATAGTTCTGAATTCTTCCCTTCTCTCATATGTACACTTTCAAAGTTTAACTGGAGCATAATATCTTTCCTAGACCTGGGAAAGTTTATCAATTGTTGCTTCAAAAACTCTTATGTCTTCTCTAACCACAACAGTGTATTAGATGTGATAGCTATTGTTGAGGATATCATTTGTTACAATACACTATGTTATGTAAAAGGGATATTGGGAAGAGCTAGATTTTTCCTAATTGGTTTGATTAAACTCCTAACAGATAGTGATAATTGTGACATATGTCCTTTTTATAGAGTCTGCTGAAAACCATGGAACTAATTTAGAGTCTGCTGATTGCAAGTTTGGAGATATTTTTATGGTGTATTTTTCTTTCATGGCTTTAATTTTATGACCTTTTCTATTTTTTCTTTGTTATTTCCACCTATTATTCATTTATATATCTTATTATAGTATACATCCTTTTAAACTATCTTCAATTCTTTCTGGAACAATAGTATAACAAAAAGTGAAAAAAAGAGGAAAGAGTGAGTTGTGATTTCAATTCCTTTTCCATTAGAACTGCTGCTGCTGCTGCCGCCAAGTCACTTCAGTTGTGTTCGACTCTGTGTGACCCCATAGACGGAAGCCCACCAGGCTCCCCCATCCCTGGGATTCTCTAGGCAAGAACACTGGAGTGGGTTGCCATTTCCTTCTCCAATGCATGAAAGTGAAAGTGAAGTCACACAGTCGTATCCAACTCAGCGTCCCCATGGACTGCAGCTTACCAGGCTTCTCTACTATGGGATTTTCCAGGCAAGAGTACTGGAGTGGAGTGTCATCACCTTCTCCATTCCATTAAATAGTGAGTATTAATTGCTTTAGATAAACTGTCTTTAAGAGTTTCCTACATCTGATTCTGTAAACACAGATTATTCCTGCACTTTTCCAAAAATAATCATTCAATAGATACTTATGGAGCTACAACAATGATTGATTTGGGATACTTAGTGAGAAGAGTGGGATCAGAAGCATAAAATATGTTCTCTAGCTTCCAGGAATACATAGTTTAAGTAACAGGTTAATCACTCATAAACAAAATAGAAAACATAAACAGTATGATTTACTATTAAATTATGTGGAAGTTAAGATGAATTCAATACAGGCTAAATCTGGGAAGATTGGCTGGTCTTTGCTCTATAGACAAATTTGGTTTCAGTAGTATTCCCAATGGGTGAAACATGTCCCACTGAAGACATGCAAGTTTATTTTGGGTGGTACAAGGAATGCCTTTTTAAACATTTTCAAGTTATACAGTTTATTTTTAAGGCTCTAAAATGTAATAAAATTGTACCTCACATCTATGATTTCATGCATAATACTACTTAAGATGAAGCTGAAGTAGGTAGCTAAGTTTTAAAAAGTTTGATTAAGCAACACACACACAAATAAAATACAGAGGGTGAGTCAGTCAATTCAATTGCTCAGTCGTGTCTGACTCTTTGCGACCTCATGGACTGCAGCACACCAGGCTTCCTTGTCCTTCTCCATAGAGGGTAAGTAGATATAACAAAAATAATAGAGAGAGATATTTGCATATCTGAAATTTAACAAATATCAGCTTAAAGAGAGAAGGGAAGTCAAAGGACTCCAGGAGAGAGAAGAAATATTGCCAAAGATGTGAAAGAAGAGTAAGCATACTATTTGTGTGATAGTGAGGATAAAATTTTGAGTACTGCAAGGGCATGCTAAGGAACAGAAGGAAAGAAACTTGGAGGGTGAAACCATAGAGAGAAGAAATTAAGAGCATAGAAGCCATAGGATAAAAGAAATCATTGAATGCTTTTAAACAGAGCTGAGAGGGGGGGATTAAAAAGTCTTAGTGTATGTACTTTCTATGTACTGGTCACCATTCTAAGCAATTTGCATGCATCATCTTACTTAATTCTCAGAATAATCCTAAGGAATAGGGACTAATATTATGTCCTGTCTTAGCCATAAATAAATTGAAGCACAGAGAAGTTAACTTCCTTAATAACATACAACAATAAGTGGGAGAGGTGAGATTCAGATCCGAGTATGTCTGACTCCAAAGCCCAACCTGTTTATAACCACTCCCTGAAGGATTACTGAGACAAAGGTGCACAGAATGCATTGGGAAAAAGATGAAACAGGAGGTGGAGAGCCCTAATGGAGGAAACACCAATAATGTAAATTTAAGGTATTAATAGCAAGAGCATGAAATAAGAAAAAAAAATTTTTTTTAAAAAGAATGTTCTTAAGTAAGAATGAAGACAAAGAGTAATTTCAAAAGAACTAGTTTTCTTAAAAAAACACAAAACTTTAATCAATAAAAATGAAAGAGGAAATGAATCTTCACAAGTAGGAATAAATTAGTCTTTGAAGGGGTTTAGTTTTTGCATATTTTTCACTAAAACTTTTTTGATTCATACACTAAAATATTTCTCTCCAGTGGGAAGACCTTACTTTGCAACTGGAAGAGGAACTAATTTCCTTGAACCCCAGAAGCTTGTTTTGAAGACAAATATAAGCATAGAGCAACTTCTTGAGATCCCCTCTGAGGAACCTACAATCCTGAAAAGGGAAATGGTTAGTCTCACAGGTTATGAATTTCTAAAGAAATGTATTTCAGAAAATTTCCATAAGAAGCTTCTTTCAGCTAATTGGCTGGTTGTATATACCTGTTGTGAATTAACATAAATTAGCTTTTCTGAAATTCTTGTTTATCTATATTGTTTTTATATAGTCAAAGTTATGAACAATGGGCAAAAAGCCAAGGGATGAGGAAAAGTATTTCTTCTCTAGGTTTCTTATTTTGGATTCCTTGTTATGAGGCTTACTAACTTTATATATTTCACTAGGAAAGTGGTGGAATAGGTAAAGGCTATATTTGTGCCCTACCTTCTTTTTCTGGTCTTTTTGTTCAGCTTTCTCTCCAAGGATATGGTGCCTTTCTAGACTCTCTGGGATCCGGCTGTTACAAAAGAATTTGTTGTGATTAGGTCTTTAACAGTAAAACGGAATTTTTTTTTTTTTTTTTTTTTTTTTTTTTTTTTAGGATTTGGACACTGCAAACACATGGGAATGGATTCCAAGTGTCTGAAATTTCAGGCATTGATAAGTGGCAAAGATTCTTCAAATCAGCAATTAAATCAAATTCCCCAAATAAGCAATTCTCAAGCTTTTTCTCTCAGACCCCTTTACACTCTTAAAAATCATTTAGAATCCCGAGAAAGTTTTTGCTTATATGGGGTGTGTCTATTGGAGAAGGAAATGGCAACCCACTCCAGTACTCGTGCCTGGAAAATCCCATGGACTGAGAAGCCTGGTGGGCTACAGTCCATAGGGTCTCAAAGAGTCGGACACGACTGAGTGACTTTCCCATTCCATCTATTGTAAGTAATAAACAAAAGCCTAAATTAGAGTTGGGAGTCCAGAAGGTGGAGCTCTCAAGCTCTACAACCATGACTGAGCCCAGAAAGACTCCTCTTCTTTCCTAGCAAGTATTCAGTGAATGAAAAGCCACAGACTCTTTGTTTATTATCACCCTCCCAGCTTCCTTTTCCTCTCTATAAAACACTTGCCTTCCCTTTCTGTGTAGGGACTTACACTTGGCTCATCATGTTTATAGACTCCAAATTGCAATTCTCCATTGATCCTGATAAACCCATGTTTGCTGGAAAAATATCTGGTTATTTTGTTTCAACAAACAAAATTTGTCTATTTGTTTCAACACTATCAATATTTCCCATACTAGACATTAAAAGTTGATAGCATAGAAAACAAACTTATAATTTCAAAGAAGAGATGATGTGGGGAGGAACAAATCAGGAGTATAGGACTGTGCACATATTAAGTTGCTTCAGTCATGTCCAACTGTTTGCAACCCCATGAACTGTAGCCCACCAGGCTGCTCTGTCTATGGGATTCTCCAGGCAAGAATACTGGTGAGTTGCCATGCCCTTCTCCAGGGGATCTTCCTGACCCAGGGATTGAACCTGTGTCTATTGTGTCTCCTGCACTGGCAGGCATGTTCTTTGTCACTAGCACCACCTGGGAATCCTTTGGAGTATGGGACTAACAGATACAAACTATTATATGTAAAATAGATGAGAAACAGGATTTTCTGCATAGCACAGGGAAATATATTCAATACATTGCAATAGCCTATAATGGAATATAATCAATAAAATTGCTTTGTGTACATTTAAAACCAACACGATATAGTAAGTCAACTATACTTTAATAAAAAACTTTAGTTTATTAATCCACTTAAAATAAAAATTGTATGTTAACATAAATAACACCTATTTTGTGAGACAGAACTAATTTGCCAAAAAAAAAAATAATAATAATGAGAAAAGTGACAATGTTTTACATTTTTGCAAGCCTCCTTAACAGAAAATATCTGGACTCTAATATCTTTATTTTTTCATTCAATCTGTTGTGATATATTGTTTTGGTTGTAATTTAGGAGAAAATATACGATCTCATATGAATGAGATGAAAAAGAGTGAGCATTTCAATAATATTTTTATTGTATTGTACATATTCTTTGTAAGAAGGCTTTCTCAGTGGCTCAGCAGTAATGAATCTGCTTGCCAATGCAGGAGCCTGATGGACTAAGGTCCATATGGTTGCAAAGATTCAGACATGACTGAAACAAGTTAGCACAAGCACTATTCTTTGTAACAAAACCAAAAATAAACTAGTAGTAGTCTTTTACAGAATAATTGCAATTTGAATTCTGAAAGCCCACCAAGGAATTTTTCCTATTCTATTTTAATAAAATTAATTGATATAGCTTGTATTTTGAATGATCATTTAGCCGTGCATTATTTGTAACAACTTGCATTGGAACATATTGGTTCATTGAGTTATGCTACTGTCGATATCATTCACTATACAGAATCAAAAATTCATCAAATTTGTTACTGTCACCACTGACTTCATCAGAAAGTCTGTAAGTAATAGGAAACCATCAAGGATAGCATGATAGGTGCAAGTTGTCCAAATTTCTAATTTACTTGAAAATTCAAGTTTTAACATTGGCAACAAACACTTGTCATTTGCTTTTCCTTGAAGTGACAGGTTTACTTTGATCATTTCTAGGAAATGTCTGCCAAATACTCAAATTTGAATAACCATAATCTTCTTTCCATCCTTCTTTCAAGTAAAAAGGATGTTCTGTGCAAGAGTGTCTAGTTCAGCATAAGCCTTAAATAATTTACAAGTGTTTTTCTTTGAGACAACCATTATACTTTGATGTGTGGCAGAAGTACATTGTATATACTCTTTATTTTTTTTTTACACAAAACATTAAAAAGATTTTTATCCATCCAGCAATCCCACCCCTGAGCATATATCCAGAGAAAACCATAACTCAAAAAGTCACATACATCCCAATTTTCATTGCAACACTATTTACAGTAGCCAGGACATGGAAGCAACCTAAATACCCAGAAACAGAGGAATGAATAAAGAAGATGTGGTACATATATACAATAGAATATTACTCAACTATGTAAAGGAATGTAATTGTGTCATTTACAGAGTTGTGGATGGATCTAAAGACTGTCATACAAAGTAAAGCAAGTCAGAGAAAGACAAATATTGC
The DNA here is from genome assembly GCA_006408695.1 of Aepyceros melampus. Lineage (NCBI taxonomy): Eukaryota > Metazoa > Chordata > Mammalia > Artiodactyla > Bovidae > Aepyceros > Aepyceros melampus. Next base: position 8,462 of record SJXQ01005548.1, on the reverse strand, counting down.
ATATTAACTCATATATGTGGAAATGAGAAAAAGGGTAGAGATAATCTTATTTGCAAAGCACACATAGAAACACAGACATAGAGAACAAATGTATGGATACCAAGAGGTAAGGGGAGGTGGAATGAACTGGGAGATTGGGAGTGACACATATACACTATTATGTATAAAATAGATGACTAATGGGAACCTACAGTTTAGCATAGGGAACTCCACTTGGTGCTCTTGGAAACCTAACTGGGGGAGAAATTAAAAAAAAAAATGGGGATATATGTACACCTATGGCTGATTCATTTTGCTGTATAGCAGAAGCTGACACAGCAGTGTAAAGCAAATATACTCTAATAAAATATTAAAAGATTTGTACTCAGTGGTCAAGATTTCATAAAATTAGTTTTAATGCTGCATTAAGGACATTCTTAAGAGAAGCTCCTTTTTTTTACACATAAATGTATGGCAATGAAGAATACTTGTATACTTTGATATAACAGCCTTGACTGATATAAAGGCATCAGAAGTTTTACCACCCTTAGCTTTTGTACCATCAGTGCAAATATAAATACAATGGAAAAGTAAAAATTGTTTTAGTATTATTATAAAAATAGTTTTGATCTTGAGGGCTCACTAAAAGTCTTAATACTCTCAAGGATCCAAGCACACCTTATGAATCCATGTCTCAAATCATGTTTCATAAGTAATCATATAGGGCACTGTTTAAAAATGTAGTCAAAATATCATGATTAAATAACTATAGATATAATTAAACAACATCTAATCTGGGAATAATGGTGTATTATATTATTCTAACATTACGGTGAAAGTGATATATTCCCTGTAGATCCTTTTTGGCTGCCTTGAAATGTACCTTTGGTATACTCATTGCTTTCTCCATTGTCTTTATTTTCCTTTATTAATTTGAATTCAAGAATTTATTCTAGGATATGTTTGGGTGGATTCAGTGATAAATAAGACAAATCTTTGCTCTTAAGTAATTTGAAACCTAATTTAGAAGGTTTAGAGATGCATACATGTAGTGTTAGAATACAATGCAGACTGTGATCAGATATACTCAACTTTGCTCTTTCAGAGGCAACCACCATATTTAGGTCCTGAATGCAGAATTCCAAAGAATAGCAAGAAGAGATAAGAAAGCCTTCTTCAGAGATCATTGCAAAGAAATAGAGGAAAACAACAGAATGGGGAAGACTAGAGATCTCTTCAAGAAAATCAGAGATACCAAGGGAACATTTCATGCAAAGATGGGCTTGATAAAGGACAGAAATGGTATGGACCTAACAGAAGCAGAAGATAATAAGAAGAGGTGGCAAGAATACACAGAAGAACTGTACAAAAAATATCTTCACGACCCAGATAATCACAATGGTTTGATGACTAATCTAGAGCCAGACATCCTGGAATGTGAAGTCAAGTGGGCCTTAGAAAGCATCACTACAAACAAAGCTAGTGGAGGAGACAGCATTCCAGTTAAGCTATTTCAAACCATGAAAGATGATGCTGTGAAAGGGCTGCACTCAATATGCCAGCAAATTTGGAAAACTCAGCAGTGGCCACAGGATGGAAAAGGTCAGTTTTCATTCCAATCCCAAAGAAAGGCAATGCCAAAGAATGCTCAAACTACCACACAATTGCACTCATCTCACAAGCTAGTAAAGTAATGCTCAAAATTCTCCAAGCCAGGCTTCAGCAATACATGAATTGTGAACTTTCAGATGTTCAAGCTGGTTTTAGAAAAGGCAGAGGAACCAGAGATCAAATTGCCAACATCTGC
>SJXQ01005547.1:313130-382094 GCA_006408695.1 Aepyceros melampus | reverse complement strand
TTTTATTTATTGAACTACACTTGCATACTTTGCTCATAACCTTAAAACCAATTGTTCAGTTCAGTCGCTCAATCGTGTGAGACTCTGTGACCCCATGAATCGCAGCACGCCAGGCCTCCCTGTCTATCACCAACTCTCGGAGTTCACCCACTCTCATGTCCAACGAGTCAGTGATGCCATCCAGCCATCTCATCCTCTGTTGTCCCCTTCTCCTCCTGCCCTCAATCCCTCCCAGCATCAGGGTCTTTTCCAATGAGTCAACTCTTCGCAGGAGGTGGCCAAAGCATTGGAGTTTCAGCTTTAGCATCAGTCCCTCCAATGAACACCCAGGACTGATCTCCTTTAGAATGGACTGTTGGACTGGTTGGATCTCCCTGCAGTCCAAGGGACTCTCAAAACCAACTGTGTTAACCTTTTATTGTTTCAAAGGGACAAAAAATACCTACCTTACTATTGTATTCAAAATATCCAGGTGGTTTTTTTTTTCCCATTATGGATTTGTAGCCCTATAGAAATTTCCACAGCAGTTAGGTTTACTCCACAATTCTTAGGACATTCAATTATGGTTAGAACAGCAAGAATTCTGCAGTGACCTGGATCAGCAAGCTAAATTACAGTCCCCTGCTTCTTACATAGAGCTTCTCAGGTGGCTCAGCAATAAAGAATCCTCCTGGGTTCCATCCCTGGAGAAGGAAACAGCAACCCATTCCAGCATCCTTACCTGTGAAAACTCACAGAGGAGTCTGGCGGGCTACATACAGTCAGTCCATGGGGTCGCAAAAGAGTTGGACACAACTTAGGGACTTAACAACAACAAGCCCCTTACATCAGCCTGACCCTCAGGCAAACTGCTTAACCTCTCTAAACCTCTTTTCCCGCTCACCTGTAAAATGGGATAATATCCATCAATACTTCATACAGCTGTTGTAAAATAAATGAACTAACAGGTGAAAACACTTTCACAATGCTTCAGACACATCAAGGACTCGGTACATATAAAATTATCAATACTAAAACAAAATGTATTAAATAAAAATAAAATATTATTACCATTCAAATGCAGTAAAGCTACAGACAAAACTAGATTATTTGGCACCTTTGTCTTCAGTGATTTCGAAAGCCTGAAAACCAGGTAACGAGACGGCACTGTTGGAAAATTGCCCACATTCTCCTAATGCAAAATGCATTAGCGCCGTCTACGCCTTAAAGCGTGCCTTATTTTGCTCAATCTCTCTGGGAAGCAAATTATCGGAAAAGGATGACTATTGATCCTAAGAAATAAGTAAGAGAGATATAGTGATATGTCTCAGATACACGTCAAAATAATCTGGGGGAGAGGGACAAGCCTAGCCATTTATTGATACTTATTGAAACTGGGTGATGGGTACACCGAGTTCTTTACGCTAGTCTCTCGACCAGGTTTCCATAATATAACGTGTCTTTAAATGTTAAAAGGTCGATTCTTTCCCTTCCACCCTCACCTTTGGGACTAATGCAGTCCTGGTCAAGAACACACAGTGGGAAAGTCCAAGGAGGCGAAACGTGGAAACAGTAACAAGCCGGCCAGCTGAGCTGGTTAAGCCCCAGGGCCGCTCGGGAGGTGTTGCTACCCTCTCCGGACGCCCGAGGCCTGGTGGGGAGGTGCGCCCGTCGATCCCGGGAGACGCGAAACATCCACGGGAACCGCCGCCAAGGGCCTTCCGGAGACCGGACCGAAGACGGAGGAAGGCAGGGGGCAGCCGTGGGGTGACTGGGCGGGTGGGGGAGCCCCAGCCCTCGGGGCTAGTCGGCCGAAGTCCCTCCGCTCCGCCGAAGCTCCAGCCCCACCCAAGCCCTCTGCCACCCGGCGGCCCCAGAACCTCTCCCATCAGCCGCGGCGCAGGCACCCAACCGGCCGGCGGAACCCGCCCTCCTCCCGGCAACTCCGAACCGCGCTCCTTCAGCTCCCACGCTGACTGTCACCAGGGCTCCCCACCACCATCAGGCCCGGGGGCACCTCCTCGACCGCCAAGCCAACCGCTCTCCAGAGCCATCAGCCCCTCTTTACCTCGGCCGCGCGGCAGCCAGGAGCCTGCTCCGGCAACTCAGGCTTGAGGCTAGGCTGTCCCGGGGCGTTGCTGACAATCACCCCAGTCTCCGCCCCGAGCACCGGCCAGCCTGACCAATCAGCGCCTAACCCGAAGGCGGGCACTGAGAGCCCGGAGCGGAAGGCGAGGTGACGGCTGGACGCGGCTGGGCGGCCTTTCGCAGAGTGCGCACGCGCGGGGCTCGACCAGCGTGTGCGCTTTCTCGTGAACCTGGCTTTTTGTCTTCACTTCTTGCGCTGCGAAGTCCTCAGTAAACTTTAAGCTCTAGGTGTGTAGGAAGACCCACATTTTGATTGTGGCCACAAATGTGGATGACCTTGAAAGAAGCTGTGAATCTTAAGCCCTTATAAGCTAACAGATGTTGAGCTCTTTCTTATCGCGCTGTAGGGACGTGTCCTCGCCCAGCCTGTGTTGTGCCTTCATATCTCGGGTTGTTTGTCTTTAGGGGAAGTGAGGGTGTGGGGTTATACAGAGTGCCTGATGGATGAGGATTTTATTGTCTTCAGTTCCAGCATCTTAGTCTGATTCATTGGGACAGGTATTTTTTCAATAGTTGAGTATCCTAGAACACTGGATTTCAAATCATTATCATGAAAATAGCATTATATTGATAGCTAACAATATATTAAGCTTGGTAACCTGTGTAGGACTGGTAAAAGATTCATTTGTAGAATGAGAAAGCTGTCTATTTCTGTATGAGCTTTCAAGAAGCTGTTGGTGATTAGCTGTTTTTCTTACCCTCCCATTGTAATTGACCCCAGAGGTCAGTCATCAGAGCTTTGATGTTCTTATCACGGGTGCCCGAGTCTCTCCCTGGCGAGGGCTTCCCTCCTTCAACAAGAGCATCAATTCACTTACTCAACAAGGGATTGTTGGGGGCCCACTGTGACAATACAAAGATTTTTAAAAGCTTTGAACCACACCCTCAGTGAGGCTACAGGCTAACTACACACTTAACTTATATAACCAAATGTTATAATAGAGGCATGGAGGGGGCCTGGAAGACCTTCCTAAACCTGCCCTGGGTTCTCAGGGAGCCCAGCAGGGAGGACTGAATGCTTGAGCTGGGACCTGACCTGATGAAAGAGCAGGAGCACCTGAGCTAAAGGGGCAGGGGGCAAGCTTTGCACCATTTCTGACAGCGTTCACCTGTTTCTCTTAAGATCTTTCCAGGGTGAATTTAGTGCTAAGCTAATAAATTTTGAGGGTTTCCCTGGTGGCCCAGTTGTAAAGCATCCACCTGCCAATACAGGAGATGCGCTTCGATTCCTGAGTGGGGAAGATCCCCTGGAGACAGGAATGGCGACCCACTCCAGTATTCTTGCCTGGAAAATCCTAAGGACAGAGGAGCCTGACAGGCTACATACAGTCCACGGGGTTGCAAAAGAGCTGGACGTGACTTAGCAACTAAACAACAATGACAAATGAAGCTTCTGCCCAAACCCCGTGACTTGACTGGCTCTTTCCAAGGCCCAAGGAGGGCATCCAGCACTGAGTTCACATGATCATGTGTACTTTCAGCTCTTTAAAAGGAAGATGTCTTAAAGACCTCCTCAACGGGATTGGTTAAGATTTTTTTCCATTTCAGTTTCTTTTCATTCACACTTGGCTTCATCCTAGATGCACTGCAGTGGGCTCTGGTCATTCAGGGAATCTGGGTGAGGGAAAAAGATGAATTTGAGTCACTTCCCTGATAAGTTATTGCTGACTCTCCCAGTGTTGGAATGGCTTCCAGGAAAGCTACTAACCATTCTTTATTCTGTCTCATAAATGGATGTGTCCTGTGGGAACTGTCATTAGAAATATGTAGCTGATGGAAGACAAAGAGTGTGCTTAGCCAGAAGCTAATTCTCGGGGGAAATTCTGCAGTCATCACGTTTTCAAAATTATAAGCAGAGTGCTTTATTTTTTGTTTTTAATCAACTTTATTTTGGAATAACTTTAGATTTACAGAAAAGGTTACATAGATAGTACAAAAAGTTTCTGTGTGCTCTTCACCGAGTTTTTCCTAAGGCTAACATCTTACATTATTATAAAATATTTATAAAACTGAGGAGCCAACACTGGTACAAATTCCAGAATTATTTCAGATTTTATTAACTCTTTTTCTGTCCCAGAATTCAATCCAAGGTGCCACATTGCATTTAGTCATCATGTCTTTTTAGGCTCCCTGGTCTGTTTCTCAATCTTTCCTTGTTTTTCATAACCTTGCTATGACCATGACAGTTTTGAGGAATCTGGTCAGATATTTTTCAAAATGTTCCTCAATTTGAATATGTTGATTTTTTTTTTTTTTTTACCTCATGGTTAGACTGGGATTATAAACTTTGGGGAAAATATCATATGGATTAGATGCTCTTCACATCATATCATATGAAGACTTAATTATGCTGATGTTAAATTAACCCTCACCACCTAGACCACAGTAGTATTTGCTAGAGTCAACACTGTAAAGTAGCATTTTTCCCCCTCTTTCGTATTGTCTGGAAGTAAGTCACAAAATCCAGCCCACACTGAAAGGGAGTAGGAGATTAAGCTTTACCTCCTGGAGTAGAATATTTATGCATATTATCAGGAATTTTTCTGTAAAGAAGCTTCATCTCTTCCTCCTTCCCCCACTTATTTATATCCAATCATTTATTATAAATATGCATATATATTTATTGTATACTTCAGTTTATATTTTATATTATGATTTTAATTTTGTTGTTCAAATTTTTCCATCCTGACTATTGAAACTTTTGAGGTTGGCTCATGTCTTTTGTTTTTTGATTATCATCTTTCTTCTTGAACTAGAAGAAGCTCCAGGCTGATCTTGTATTTTTCCTGCCCCAGCATTAGAGTCGCCGTTTCTCCCTTTCTTCAAGGAGTCCTGGAATGGTATTTAGGAACCAAAATCTAAATACTGAGTGTACTTGTTGCCCCGAGGTATCACTGATACTAGCCTCTCTTAGTGGACATATATTACTGCCTTGTTTTTTAATTCTTTGTTTACCTGTCTGTAATAGGCAGCCTCTAAGTTGGCCCCCAAAGATCCCTGCCTGGTATTCATGCTGTTGTGTCATTTCCTTTCCTTGAGGGTGGGGTTGGACCTAGTGACTTCCTTCCAATGAACAGACTACAGCAAGAGTGATGTGATGTCCCTTCCAAGATTAGGTTACAAAAGGACTGTGACTTGCTTGGTCTCTCTTGATCTCTCCTTCAGTCACTGTGCCATAACGTGAGCTGCTCTGTGAAGAGGTCCACGTGGCAAGAAACTGAGGGAGACCTCTGACCACCTGTACATCAGCCTATAAGAAACTGAATCCTCTAACAGCCACGTGGGAGAACTTGGAAAAAGATCCTCTCCACCTTGAGCCTTGATATGACTGCAGCCCCACTGACACTTTGATTGCAGCTTCATGAGAAACTCTGAGCCAGAAACATCCAGCTCAGCCACACATGGGTTCTTCATGCATAGAAACTATAAGATAAATGATTATTGTGTTAAGTTGCTATTTTTGAGTAATTTGTTAGAAAGCAATAGATAACTAATACAATTTCTGACTCTTACATAAGATCAAGTGGTTCTTAAATTTCACTGTGGAATTTTTTTTTTTTTTTTTTGGTACATGGGATTTTAGTTCTCAGACCAGGGATCAAACCCATGCCACCTGCTGTGGAAGTTTGGACAGTTAGTAATACCGGACTGCCAGGGAATTCCCAGGAATTTGTTTAAAAATGCATATACCCAAGCTCCTTTCCAGATTCTTATGTGATTGCTCTGTATAGCTAAGTTTAAAACTGTAGAAGGTTACAGGGCAATCCATTTGGGGATTTTAGAAGAAAATAGACTTCTCTTTTTAGTATATCTGATCCTGGAATTCTTGACCCAAATAAATGGCTTTGCTTTCTTGGCAGAATCCAGAATAACTGAAATTTCATCTGCTAGTTGAAGTATTTATTGAATAGAGGAGAAAAAAAAAGAGTTCATTCTTGCTCAATATGCAGCCTTGAAAAAATACCTTGACCTTTACATGCCTCCAGATTCTTAACAGGAAATTAAAGGATTATAATGCCATTATTAAGGCAAGGAGATTTATCCTTATTAAGTGTATATTAGGGAATAAAAAGATGACCAAGGCCAGTTGTGGGCCAGTTTCCATTTAGAGATTTAACAAGAAGTTAGGTTCCTATGTATTCATATTTGTTGATGGTAAGGCAGAATTCTGTTGTATTGATAGACTATGGGCTTCTAAGTCAGACAGACCTATATTCAAATATGCTCCTGCCACTACCAGCTATGCAGCATTGGGCAAGCCAGCCAGCCTCAGTGGGTCTCAATTTCTTGACAGTGGGGAAAAGAGTCGCCTTCAAAGGGTAGTCCTGAGGACTAATTGCGTAATGTTTGTAAAATACTAAGGGCAGGGCTTCTCTGGTGGTCTAGGGATGAAGAATCCACCTTGCAATGCCAGGAACACCGACTGGATCCTTGATCTGGGAAGATCTCACTTGCCGTGGAGCAACTAAACCCATGTGTCCAACTACAGAGCCTGCATGCCTGGAGCCCTCACTCTGCGACTAACTAAGCCACCGATATGAGAAGCCCACGTGCTGCAGCTCGAGAGTAGCCTCCACTTACTGCAACTAGAAAAAGGCTTCATGCAGCAACAAAGACCCTGTGCAGCCAAAAATACTTACATACATAAATAAACAAGACCCTTTCTCTAGTTTTACTTTTTTGACAGCTCTGATTGCCTGTCTATAAAGAAATATATCACACTGAAATGGGCCTCAAGAGTTCCTGACTTTAGAATTGAAGAAAACCTAGCTGGTAAAAGACCACTGGGTAAGGCAGTGAAGTACTCATGATAGGGACACTTAAAGGGCAGCTGGATGTGTTTAGGAGAGGTGCAGCGACAGGACAGCTGCTTAAGGATAATTGATGGGATAGCATAATCTTACAAGAGGGAAGAGTTGAAAGTTGCAGGTTAATGCCAGATAGTTCAGTACTCTTAGCTTCAAGGCTCTGGTCACCATGAAAGGCAGATATTGTTAATAGAGATAATGTTTAAAACAGCTTCCATCATGTAAATCTCAGTACAAATGAATGCGTTTTACCATGGTGCCCAAGGAAGAATTACTAAGCTATTCTGATTTAATCATATATTTTTGGATATATTTGGTTGTTCTGAGCCTTGAAACTTTTATTTTTCTCAGATCAGTGTACAAACCCATCTGATGTATGGTATGTCCTAAAAGATGTATATCCAAATAGATCAAAAAGTCACTGCCTTCTAGAGACTGTGATTGTGATATTTCTTTCTCTAAACCAGATTTGGGATAGATACTGACCTACAGAGCTCTTTTTTTTTTATGTATTTAAATCATGCTTTGTTTTAAAAATTGTAGTTATGGAAAATGTTGAACGTACACAAAAGTAAAAAGCATAGTACAATGAATCCTCAAATATTTACCACAGAGCTTCCCACTCCTATTGGTTTCATTTATACTCTTTCCTGGCCTGTTTGATTTTTTTTTGGAGGTGATGCCAGAGAATGAACACAAGGCCTGATACAAGCAAACTCTTTGATTCTTTTGAAGCTAATCTCAGCCATGTCATTTCAACCATAAATATTTCTGTGAATATCACTAAAAGATAAAGAGTCTTTATTTTATTTTTATTTATTTTTGTTATTTATTTATATTTTTGGTCACACCATGTGGCTTATGGAATCTTAGTTCCCTGAAAAGGGATAGAGCCAGGCCCCTGGCATTGAAAGCACTGGGTAAGTATCTTTTTAAAAACATATCGATACTATTATTGAGGCTTCCCAAGTGGCTCAATGGTAAAGAATCTGCCTGCAATGGAGAAGACACTGGTTCAGTGACTGGATCAGGAAGAAGCCCTAGAGAAGGAAATGGCAACCCACTCTAGTATTCTTGCATGGAAAATCCTGTGGGCAGAGGAGCCTGGAGGGCTACAGTCCATGGAGTCAAAAAGAATTGGACATGACTAAGTGACTAACACACACATCTATCTCTTTTTATTTTCTGTAAATTGCTGATTAGATACAAAGGCTTGATCTGATTCAGGTTCATTTTTTTTGGCCAGAATACTTCATTTGATGCTTTTGAACTGTGGTGTTGGAGAAGACTCTTGAGAGTCCCTTGGACTGCAAGGAGATCCAACCAGTCCATTCGGAAGGAGATCAACCCTGGGATTTCTTTGGAAGGAATGATGCTAAAGCTGAAGCTCCAGTACTTTGGTCACCTCATGCGAAGAGTTGACTCATTGGAAAAGACCCTGATGCTGGGAGGGACTGGGAGCAGGAGGAGAAGGGGACAACCGAGGATGAGATGGCTGGATGGCATCACGGACTCAATGGAAGTGAGTCTGAGTGAACTCCGGGAGTTGGTGATGGACAGAGAGGCCTGGCGTGCTTAGATTCATGGGGTCGCAAAGAGTTGGACACGACTGAGCGACTGAACTGAACTGAACACTTGCATCAGAAGCTACATAATGTTCATGTGCTTCTTTTTTGAAACATTAAAAGCTGTTGATTATCACTGCCTAGATCCATGTCTAATTATAGTTTGCAAAAGGGTGATAACTGCTTCCCACATGGCTCAGTGGTAAAGAATCCACCTGTAACATAGGAGCCTAGGAGCCATGGGTTTGATTCCTGGGTCATGAAGATTACCTGGAGAAGAAAATGCCAACTCATTGCAGTATTCTTGCCTGGGAAATCTGGTGGACAAAAGATCCTGACAGGTGACAGTCTATGGGGTTGCAAAAGAGTTGGACACAACTTAGCGACTAAACAGCAATGATGATGTGTTATCATCCTGTTTCATTTATTAACTAATTGGTTACCTTGAGGCATGTTTATGAAGAAAGGCAGACTGATGCTTGTTTCTTAATATCTACCAGTTTTCAGACTAATTATCTCACGTCAGCTATTTTGTTACCCTGAAATGTAGCACGTTTCAGAAAGGCAGGTTTAATGCTTGGCTTGATTTAATGCTTGTTTTAATTCTCTATATAATGTAGTTTTCAGAAAAATGATTTGGTTTCTTCATATTCTCCAAAAGTGACTGATGATGTTTCTTTTTGTTTTTTCTCCCCAATATTCAAGTACTCCTGGGACTTCTCTGGTGGTATAGTGGCTTACTCTGTGCTTCCAGGGCTGGGGACATGGATTTGATCCCTGATCCAATGGGGAACCTACATGCCACAGGCCATAGCAAAAACAAAACAAAAACAAAAAACCAACCTCCCCCTCAAAACAAGCACTCCTGAATTTCTTGACCATAAATTAGCTTTTATCAGATATGTGTATGTTTTCAGAGAGACATGGGACTAAATGTACATTTATGGAATGTCTTCTAGATACTGGTCTATATGCACTGATTCATTCACTTATACTATTTTATCTGATTTCCATAGCAATCTTGGAATGCAGCTGCCATGACCTCTGTTTTTTAGAAGAGACTGAGGCTCTCAGCAGCAAGGTGAGGAGTACAAAATCATACAGCCAGCACGTGGTCAAACTCAGATTTGTCTGAACCACTTGGCATCCTGTAGCTTTTTTGAATGAGGTTGTCAGACACTGAGCCACTCAGTGGGGCTCACTTGTTGCCCCGCCAGCCTCTGGCCTCTTGTATGTCCTCAGAGTGTTTGGTGACCTCCAGTTTGTTGCTCTCATACTTAAAAAAAGTAGTTCCCTGGAACTGCTAAATACCCCTCTGCCTTTTAACCTAACACATAGATTTTTTTTTCCAGGAACTTAAACTGATTTTTATTTTTTTAAAACTTGTATTGGAGTATAGTTGATTTACAATGTTGTATTATGTTCACATGTACAGTCCAACACATAGACTTTTCTTTGTGGTTGTTCAGTTGCTCAGTTGTGTCCGACTCTTTATGACCCCAAGGACTGCAGCATGCCAGGTTTCTGGGTCCTTTACCATCTCCTGAAGTTTGCTCAAACTTATGTCCATTGAGTTGGTGATGCCGTCCAACCATCTCATGCTCTGTTGCTCCCTTCTCCTCCACTTTATTACAATATGATTTTACTTACTGCAAATTTGTCATGTTATATATAAAACTATACTTAACACCTACCCCTAGTAAAGTTACTATATTATTATTTTTGGCTGTACCATGCGGTTTGTGAGATGGAAGTTTCCTGACCAGGGATCAAACCCAGGACCCGCTGCAGTGTAAGCGCAGAGTCCTTACCACTGGACTGGGAATTCTGAAAATATGTATTATTTTTTATAACAGATTTTTCTAGATTGAGTTCTAAAAGGCTGTGATAACTTACATTTTCACAGCAATATCTGAGAGTCTTCTTCTTATCCATTATCTCCATCAGCAACTTTGTGTCATTTTGATTTTTGCTAGTCTGATCAGCATCAAGTGATTATTATCATTGTTAATTAATTTCTTTTCCCTTATTAAAAGTGGATTTCAATGTATTTTTATGTTTATTGGCCACATGGATTTTCTGATTAAATGCCAATTTACATTCTTTACCCAATTTCTTAAAAAAATTTTTTTATTGGAGGATACTTGATTTAGAATGTTGTGTTAGTTTTAGGTGTACAGCAGAACAAATCAGTTTACATATATCCCTTCTTTTTTAGATTCTTTGCCCATGTAGGTCATTACAAAGTACTGAGTAGTTTCCTGTGCTACTCATTATGTCATTATTAGTTATCTATTTTATATATAGTAGTGTTTATGTGTCAATCCCAATCTTCCAATTTATCCCTCCCTGACACCCAATATCAATAGGGTTGTTAACGCCCTTCTTGACAATTGGTAATCAATTTTTGAATGTTACTCTCTATTTGCTCACCAAGTTCCTCCCAAATCTCTTACGTATTGACCTTGCTTATGTATCTTTTTTCCATACAAAAAAGTTTTTAAAAACAAGTCAAATATGTCCATTTTTTATTCTTCTTGTAAACTTCTTGATTTCCATTCTTGTTTAAGGTATCCCCCTACTTGTTCATTGTAGTCTCCAAGATTTTCCTAAAGGATTTTTAATATTTAATTTTTTACATATGAATTTTTAATCCATCTGGAATTTAATTCTTTGGCAAATAATATATGGCTAACTCTTTTATGTTCATACAATTTTATATTTCAGTGCTTCTATTTATTTCTCACCCTTTAAACTTTTCTACTTTGACATATTTTTAAGTCTTACATAGTAGTTTGATAGTGTGTGTATAGAATTTATAAATAAATCATATACATATATCAGAGCTATGTGCTCAAAAAAAAAAATAGTGCTTGATCAAAATGTTTTGGAAACCACTGCATTTGACCTTGAGCTCTTTGAGAGGAGTGATTGTCCTCATCTTTGAATCCATTGCTCAGATTGTCTCTGGCATGTTGTATGTGTTCCAAAATGGTTGTTAATGAATCGAGTGAATAAAACTGCCATTGTGTGATTCATGTCTTAAGCAACACAGCCATTGAGAAACCTGACATTCCAGCTGTGTCTTGTGGCAAGACATCTGAAGTTAAACACAAGCTATGACTCACAATGACAGGTATTATAAATTCACTGGTGTTTAGTTCATTTTTAGCATGGGAACATAAATTCTTAAAATCTCAAAAGACATTCCTGTGGCTATAGGATTATAGGTGCTTATGAAACCACTAATTGTTTTTTGTGAAGAGATTCCCTGCCTTTTAACATCAGTCACCTACTCTCTGTAATGGCAGTTTGCTAGGAAGAATTGGTCTTTTCAATACTATGAAATCAGAAGTATGATTTAAATTAAGTTAAAGACTCTATTAAACATTTTATTCTGGATGGTGGTAAAAACCTATGTTATCAATTACTAGTTGGGAATACCCCAGATGTCTTTTCCCTTTCAAATATGCAAATTAATCTAGCAAAAATAGCAAGTTTATATTCCTGGGTTATTGTTTTTAATAACAATACCGAATGAAATTTAATCTACTCAATCAATGGGCTATGTTTAAACTGACTGCTGTTTGGACATATGTTTCTCACATCTTTCTACATTTACAATTCCATTTTCTCCCTATTTCTTTCTTTTTCTGTTCTAGCTATTAATTGGTCTGGCTGATTGTTACGAATGAGGCTGGTGCTTCTACCACTGGACATTATACATCATTTTCTGTTTCCTTTTTATTTTAGACTCAGTGTTCACTTACTGGGACTTCCCAGGTGGCGCTAGTGGTAAAAAGCCTGCTGCCAGTGCAGGAGACATAAGAGACTTGGGTTCAATCCCTGGTTGGGAAGATCTCCTGGAGTAGGAAATGGCAACCCATTCCAATATTCTTGCCTGGAAAATTCTGTGGGTAGAGATGCCTGGCAGGTTACAGCTCATGGGGCCGCAAAGAGTCAGACACCACTGAGCACTACAACATAACATTTACTTACTACCACCACTCTCTCTTGTGACTTTGGGAAGCAGAAACCAGCCAAACATGTTTTTGTATTTTTGATATAGGTCAATAGTGTGAAAGAGACCTTTTCTACCTAACCTTGCTCCTTTTGCTCAAATTAATTAGGAGGAAGAGAAGAATAACCAAGGATGCCTGCGTGCATGTTAAGTTACTTCAGTTGTATCTGACTCTCTGGAATCCTATGGACTGTAGTCCATCAGGCTCCTCTGTCTATGGATTCTCCAGGCAGGACTACTGGGGTGGATTGCCATGCCCTCCTCCAGGAGATCTTTCCCACCCAGGGATTGAACTTGCGTCTCTTATGTCTCCTGCATTGGCAGGCAGGTTCTTTACCACTAGTGCCATCTGGGAGGGATGTGAGAGTTGGACTGTGAAGAAGGCTGAGTGGCGAAGAATTTATGCTTTTGAACTGTGGTATTGGAGAAGACTCTTGAGAGTCCTTTGGACTGCAAGGGGATCCAACCAGTCCATTCTGAAGGAGATCAACCCTGGGATTTCTTTGGAAGAAATGATGCTAAAGCTGAAACTCCAGTACTTTGGCCACCTCATGGGAAGAGTTGACTCATTGGAAAAGACTGATGCTGGGAGGGACTGGGGGCAGGAGGAGAAGGGGACGACCGAGGATGAGATGGCTGGATGGCATCACCGACCCGATGGACATGAGTCTGAGTGAACTCCGGGAGTTGGTGATGGACAGGGAGGCCTGGCGTGCTTAGATTCATGGGGTCGCAAAGAGTTGGACACGACTGAGCAACTGAACTGAACTGAACCAAAGATAAGGCAAAAAAATTTGAGCAGAAGTATCTATTTTGCTTTTAAATTTACCTATAGACGAATCAAATTTTAGAGGCGTCAGCAGAGACTACAGCTTGGGATATTTATTTTCACTCATACTTTCTCCATTAGCGGCCTGTCAAATTCCTTTGAACTTTAATATATTTAGTACGTGGCAGAATGAAACTGTGAAAGAGAATTCAGAATTTATTCAAGGAGGTTATTGAGTGCAATGCAATCATTATACTCAGACTGGCCTGTGGGATTTAAATTATGCTTAGAGAAATATTTAAAAATATAAAATCTATACCTAGACAAAAATGTCAGTGATCGCCATGAATTAAATATTTTTAAATCCTTACTTTGATAAACTAAATAGAAAAAACATTTAAATTGCTATGTCCTTCAGATAAATGGACTCTTTTATGATAATGTAATGTCTCTGTCTTTGAAAATGCTGTTTGTCTTTAAGTCTATTTTGTTTGATATTAATAAAATTACTCCAGTTTTTTTATGTTATAGTTTACTTGATATAGCTTTTTTCATCCTTTATTTTCAATCTATCTCTATTGGCTCATCCCACTACTAGTTAGCATATTACTAACGAGAATTTATTGCAATGTATTATCATCCTTAAATAATAAAGGTTAGGTAGGAATAAGAGAGGGCTTCCTAGGTGGCTCAGTGGATAAAGAACCTGCCTGCAACGCAGGAGCATGCCCTAGATATGGGTTCGATTTCTGGGTTGGGAAGATGCCCTGGAGGAGGACACAGCAACTCATTCCAGCATTCTTGCCTAGAGAATCCCATGGACAGTGGAGCCGGGCAGGCTACAGTCCATAGGTCGCAAAGAGTCAGACACAACTGAAGCAACTGAGCACAGCACATCTGTATTTTATACACATCATTTCTTGTACAAAAAATATATATAGTGGGGTCTTGACTTTTTTATTCTGACAATCCCTGCCTTTTAACTGGAGTGTTCCATTTACTTACGTTTAGTATAATTTTTACACAGCTGGTTTTATCATAATGCCATTGTTTTTCTTTTCCATCTCTTTTTGTCTCATCCTGGGATTCCCTGGTGGCTCAGACAGTAAAGCGTCTGCCCACAATGCAGGAGACCCGGGTTCGATCCCTGGGTTGGGAAGATCCCCTGGAGAAGGAAATGGCAACCCACTCCAGTACTCTTGCCTAGAAAATTCCATGGATGGATGAGCCTGGTGGGCTACAGTTCATGAGGTCGCAAAGAGTCGGCCGTGACTGAGAGACTTCACTTTCTTTCCTTGTTTCATCCGCTCCTCCTCCATTTTGCCTTCTTTTGGGTTAATCAAATATTTTATAGTATTTCATTTAATTCTATGATTGACTTTCAGCTCTGCCTCTATGCAATATGTTTTAGTGCTCGTTCAAAGGACTACTTTATGCATCCTTCACCATTGCCCACACTCTGGCTGGACTTTGTATATTACCTCTTCACGTAATATATGATAACTATATAACAGGATATCTCCACCTGCCTTTACTTCCTATCCTTTTGATATTGTTGTCATGAATAGTAATTCTATATTTGTTATAAACCCTACACAATATTTCTTTTGCTTAAGACAGTCATATGTCTGTTAAAGAAATTATGAAAAGAAAAAATACAGTCTTTTACAGTTATTCACAGACTTACTATTCCCTGCTTGTTGTTCCTTCGTGTAGATATGATTTTCTTTCAGGAATCATTTTCCTTCAGCTTGGCAATTTTTCTTCAGCATTTCTGAAGTTATAATCTACCGGCAACAAATACTCTCCATTTTTATGTTTTTAGAAAATGCATTTATTTGCTATTGTTTTTTTAATGTAAATTCTTTATTTTAATTGGAGGTTAATTACTTTACAATATTGTATTGGTTTTGCCATACATCAACATGAATCCGCCACGGGTAATTTGCTATCATTTTTGAAGAACATGGAAGTCTGCGATACTGGACTGCCGTTTTCTTTTCAGCACCTTAAAGACGTCATTCGGTTATCTTCTTTTCTTCACTCTTTTGAAGGAAATTAGTCATCACGTGCGCATCAGTTCCCGGTACGTGTTGTGTCATATCTCTTTGTCTGTTTTCAACAATTCTTTCTCTTTGACTTTTGGCAGATTTAATATGTAATACCTAAATGTGGTTTCTTTTATACATATGCTGCTTGATTTCTTTGAGTTCCTTGAATTTGTAGTTTTTGCTTTCTACCAAACTTGGACACTTTAAGCATTCCTTTTTAAAACATATTGTTTCCTTCTCCTTTCTATTCCCCTCCTTCAACTCCAATTACATATATGTTAGATAACCTGACTTGGTACAACTGGTTCCTGGGGCTCTTTTCATTTTGTCAAGCCTCTGCCCTTTGGATTAAATGGTTTCTATTAATTTTCCAAGTTCACTTACTTGTCATCATTTTAAAATTTCAAGTATGTAAGGCTCAGAGAACCGCACTCTGAAAAGGACATTTAGGGACAGCCTCTAGTGGACTGACAAAGTTTATTATCTAATTGTGTAGTTTTATAATTTTCAGGGAATAGAGCATAAGACAGACTTGCACGTAGCCATTTCAGATAAACATCAAAGCATTTAAGCATAAAATACAGTTCCCATCGCCCAAGACATAACATAGCTTTGGCGAAACTTTAAAGGGAGTCTTATCATGAAACAACAGTCCTTGCTCTCAAAAACAGGTGGTCAGAAGGAAGCCTTCGAACGCCTCAAGGCCAGGCGTATAACCCTTCGTTATCCATTCCCAGCCACAGGCACTCGGTGAATGCTCATAACCCTTTGTTATGCTCGTTCCAGCTTCCAACCTTCATCATGAGTGGAGCAAATACATTTTCAGTATTTGCTCAAAGCCTTCCAGCTCCTCCACACAAGTAGTTTAGTTTTACACTGTAAAGGATTCATCGAGTTCTTTTTTACACTTTTCGTTTTTCTGTTATTACCCATCTGTTTGTTTATTATGACCACGTTTTTCTTTAATTTCTTGAACATGTTTTAAATAGGTGCTCTAAAGTCCTAGTCCACTCATTCCAATATCTCAGAGTTACTTTCTATTAACCACTCTTTCTCTTGGCTATGGAGTACATCTTTCAGTTTCTATAAGTGTCTAGTAATATTTTATTGATTGCAAGACATGGTCCTTGAGATCTTGTGGAGATTGTAGACTCTGCTATTAGAAGGACTCTTGGATAATATAACCCATTTTTATGCATTTACAAATTATAAAAAGGAACCCATGGGGAGAATGATTTGCCCAATGCACACAGATAGTCATGGCCAATTTAAACTACATCACCCAAGCTGAGCCTCAGTGTCTTCCCAGTTTTCAACTTGAAAATATGCTGCCTTTTCAATATGTTTAAAAAATTTATCCTTGGGAATAGCATTTTCTCCTCTTAAAGTTTTGCTAGCCCTTTCCTGATTTCTGGGCCTGATGATCACTCACCTATTTTCCAGATCTAAGGATACCACTGGTATTGCTGCTGATAATGATATTGGATATCCTTGAGCATCTCAAGGATAGATTTTGTCAAGTACTGTGCTTACACTACTGTGTACTAGCTACTGTGCAAGAGTTTTACTTAATTTCACCCTATACTATCCCTTCCTTTGGCAGCTTAGCCTAATACCACTCTTCCTGTTAAATGCTCCAGTTTCTGTATCTCCAAAGTACATGCATACATAACATAGCATTGATGATAATGAACGTGAAAGTGAAAGTCGCTCAGTCGTGTCCAACTCTTTGCAACCCCATGGACTATACAGTCCATGGAATTCTCCAGGCCAGAATACTGGAGTGGGTAGCCTTTCCCTTTTTCAGGGGATCTTCCCAACCCAGTGATTGAACCCAGGTCTCTTGCATTGCAGGCAGATGTGTTACAGTAATTAGTTTCTACGGACAGCTGTGCTGTTAGGCTTGCAGTCTTTCAGTGGCCAAGGACGCTTTCTATATTCATATTGTTTGATATTAATAAAATTACTCCAGTTTTTTTATGTTATAGTTTACTTGATATAGCTTTTTTCATCCTTTATTTTCAATCTATCTCTATTGGCTCATCCCACTACTAGTTAGCATATTACTAACGAAAATTTATTGCAATGTATTATCATCCTTAAATAAAAAGGTTAGGTAGGAATAAGAGAGGGCTTCCTAGGTGGCTCAGTGGATAAAGAACCTGCCTGCAACGCAGGAGCATGCCCTAGATATGGGTTCGATTTCTGGGTTGGGAAGATGCCCTGGAGGAGGACACAGCAACTCATTCCAGCATTCTTGCCTAGAGAATCCCATGGACAGTGGAGCCGGGCAGGCTACAGTCCATAGGTCGCAAAGAGTCAGACACAACTGAAGCAACTGAGCACAGCACATCTGTATTTTATACACATCATTTCTTGTACAAAAAATATATATAGTGGGGTCTTGACTTTTTTATTCTGACAATCCCTGCCTTTTAACTGGAGTGTTCCATTTACTTACGTTTAGTATAATTTTTACACAGCTGGTTTTATCATAATGCCATTGTTTTTCTTTTCCATCTCTTTTTGTCTCATCCTGGGATTCCCTGGTGGCTCAGACAGTAAAGCGTCTGCCCACAATGCAGGAGACCCGGGTTCGATCCCTGGGTTGGGAAGATCCCCTGGAGAAGGAAATGGCAACCCACTCCAGTACTCTTGCCTAGAAAATTCCATGGATGGATGAGCCTGGTGGGCTACAGTTCATGAGGTCGCAAAGAGTCGGCCGTGACTGAGAGACTTCACTTTCTTTCCTTGTTTCATCCGCTCCTCCTCCATTTTGCCTTCTTTTGGGTTAATCAAATATTTTATAGTATTTCATTTAATTCTATGATTGACTTTTCAGCTCTGCCTCTATGCAATATGTTTTAGTGCTCGTTCAAAGGACTACTTTATGCATCCTTCACCATTGCCCACACTCTGGCTGGACTTTGTATATTACCTCTTCACGTAATATATGATAACTATATAACAGGATATCTCCACCTGCCTTTACTTCCTATCCTTTTGATATTGTTGTCATGAATAGTAATTCTATATTTGTTATAAACCCTACACAATATTTCTTTTGCTTAAGACAGTCATATGTCTGTTAAAGAAATTATGAAAAGAAAAAATACAGTCTTTTACAGTATTCACAGACTTACTATTCCCTGCTTGTTGTTCCTTCTTGTAGATATGATTTTCTTTCAGGAATCATTTTCCTTCAGCTTGGCAATTTTTCTTCAGCATTTCTGAAGTTATAATCTGCCGGCAACAAATACTCTCCATTTTTATGTTTTTAGAAAATGCATTTATTTGCTATTGTTTTTTTAATGTAAATTCTTTATTTTAATTGGAGGTTAATTACTTTACAATATTGTATTGGTTTTGCCATACATCAACATGAATCCACCACGGGTAATTTGCTATCATTTTTGAAGAACATGGAAATCTGCGATACTGGACTGCCGTTTTCTTTTCAGCACCTTAAAGACGTCATTCGGTTATCTTCTTTTCTTCACTCTTTTGAAGGAAATTAGTCATCACGTGCGCATCAGTTCCCGGTACGTGTTGTGTCATATCTCTTTGTCTGTTTTCAACAATTCTTTCTCTTTGACTTTTGGCAGATTTAATATGTAATACCTAAATGTGGTTTCTTTTATACATATGCTGCTTGATTTCTTTGAGTTCCTTGAATTTGTAGTTTTTGCTTTCTACCAAACTTGGACACTTTAAGCATTCCTTTTTAAAACATATTGTTTCCTTCTCCTTTCTATTCCCCTCCTTCAACTCCAATTACATATATGTTAGATAACCTGACTTGGTACAACTGGTTCCTGGGGCTCTTTTCATTTTGTCAAGCCTCTGCCCTTTGGATTAAATGGTTTCTATTAATTTTCCAAGTTCACTTACTTGTCATCATTTTAAAATTTCAAGTATGTAAGGCTCAGAGAACCGCACTCTGAAAAGGACATTTAGGGACAGCCTCTAGTGGACTGACAAAGTTTATTATCTAATTGTGTAGTTTTATAATTTTCAGGGAATAGAGCATAAGACAGACTTGCACGTAGCCATTTCAGATAAACATCAAAGCATTTAAGCATAAAATACAGTTCCCATCGCCCAAGACATAACATAGCTTTGGCGAAACTTTAAAGGGAGTCTTATCATGAACAACAGTCCTTGCTCTCAAAAACAGGTGGTCAGAAGGAAGCCTTCGAACGCCTCAAGGCCAGGCGTATAACCCTTCGTTATCCATTCCCAGCCACAGGCACTCGGTGAATGCTCATAACCCTTTGTTATGCTCGTTCCAGCTTCCAACCTTCATCATGAGTGGAGCAAATACATTTTCAGTATTTGCTCAAAGCCTTCCAGCTCCTCCACACAAGTAGTTTAGTTTTACACTGTAAAGGATTCATCGAGTTCTTTTTTACACTTTTCGTTTTTCTGTTATTACCCATCTGTTTGTTTATTATGACCACGTTTTTCTTTAATTTCTTGAACATGTTTTAAATAGGTGCTCTAAAGTCCTAGTCCACTCATTCCAATATCTCAGAGTTACTTTCTATTAACCACTCTTTCTCTTGGCTATGGAGTACATCTTTCAGTTTCTATAAGTGTCTAGTAATATTTTATTGATTGCAAGACATGGTCCTTGAGATCTTGTGGAGATTGTAGACTCTGCTATTAGAAGGACTCTTGGATAATATAACCCATTTTTATGCATTTACAAATTATAAAAAGGAACCCATGGGGAGAATGATTTGCCCAATGCACACAGATAGTCATGGCCAATTTAAACTACATCACCCAAGCTGAGCCTCAGTGTCTTCCCAGTTTTCAACTTGAAAATATGCTGCCTTTTCAATATGTTTAAAAAATTTATCCTTGGGAATAGCATTTTCTCCTCTTAAAGTTTTGCTAGCCCTTTCCTGATTTCTGGGCCTGATGATCACTCACCTATTTTCCAGATCTAAGGATACCACTGGTATTGCTGCTGATAATGATATTGGATATCCTTGAGCATCTCAAGGATAGATTTTGTCAAGTACTGTGCTTACACTACTGTGTACTAGCTACTGTGCAAGAGTTTTACTTAATTTCACCCTATACTATCCCTTCCTTTGGCAGCTTAGCCTAATACCACTCTTCCTGTTAAATGCTCCAGTTTCTGTATCTCCAAAGTACATGCATAATAACATAGCATTGATGATAATGAACGTGAAAGTGAAAGTCGCTCAGTCGTGTCCAACTCTTTGCAACCCCATGGACTATACAGTCCATGGAATTCTCCAGGCCAGAATACTGGAGTGGGTAGCCTTTCCCTTTTTCAGGGGATCTTCCCAACCCAGTGATTGAACCCAGGTCTCTTGCATTGCAGGCAGATGTGTTACAGTAATTAGTTTCTACGGACAGCTGTGCTGTTAGGCTTGCAGTCTTTCAGTGGCCAAGGACGCTTTCTATATTCATAACACCCAACAAAATGCCAGGCATATAGTAGCTGGCAAGAAAGTGTCGGGCTCCAGTGGCCTCCAGTGAAGGACAGAGTCCACCTTTGGACTAGCTACATGCCAGTATCCCAGCCCTGTCAGTAAGTGGCAGCTCAAAGGACACTGTGTCCTTGGTTCTGTGAAGCTGAGATCCAGCTCTGCTCAGCATCCACCCGAGGCGCTGTTGCCATGTACATCTGACAAAGTTCTTCAGGGAGGGCCAAGATAATCTCTACCCTTGTGCCCAGTCTAGTGCCATCAGTGGCCAGACCTGGAGTGCTGACAGGTGTGGAATGTTCATCAGGCTCCTGCACTGGGGCCAGTCCAGAGGCTTGGGGCCTCTGGGTCTCAGGCTGAAGTATCAGGTCACAAGCAAGCTGGAACCAAGGGCTCCTAAGGTCAGCCTGCCCAGAGTGAGGTGGGGGAGAAATAGAGATATCAGCCATCAATGCCACCAGCCAAGATGCTTCCTTTTGCTTCCATGAAGGCTAGAGAGACTGCAAGCCAGGACTAGAGGAATCAAATGCCAAAGTGGGCAGGGGCATGGCTTCGCCAGGAGGGGCCTTGGGGACGAGGCCACATTCCAGCTTATGACCCATTCATTCAGTCATTTGCTCCACAAACATGGATTCATCGGATTTCTACAGTCAGGAGTATACCATCACATAACAGCTAAAAGCAAAATCTCTGGAATCAGAGATTTTGATTTACATATCAGTTCAGTTCATTCAGTTCAGTCGCTCAGTTGTGTCCGACTGTTTGCGACCCCATGAATCGCAGCACGCCAGGCCTCTCTGTCCATCACCAATTCCCTGAGTTCACTCAGACTCACGTCCATCGAGTCCGTGATGCCATCCAGCCATCTCATCCTCTGTGGTCCCCTTCTCCTCTTGCCCCCAATCCCTCCCAGCATCAGAGTCTTTTCCAATGAGTCAGCTCTTCGCATGAGGTGGCCAAAGGACTGGACCTTCAGCTTTAGCATCATTCCTTCCAAAGAAATCCCAGGGCTGATCTCCTTCAGAAGGGACTGGTTGGATCTCCTTGCAGTCCAATAGGTTCTGCCAAATCTAGTTACATGACTTTTAATGAGTTATATACATTTTCTCTACCTCAGTTTCCCATAATTAAAACAGTGATAGTAACACAAAGGGTTGTGAGCACTAAATGAATAATGCATTTAAAATTTGCTGGTCAGTATCTGACATATAATAAAGCTTGATAGGTATTAATTGTTATCATCAGGTCCTGGGATGGCATCAAAGAGATTAAGGTGAAAAAGTATCTTAAAGATGTTTAAATTCCTGCCTTCAAAGAGCTCTTTGGGTAGTGGGACAGATTAACTTCCATATAACCTTTTCCAGTGTGATTTGACCAAGCAGAAGCTTAATGGAAGCTCCAAGTCTCCTCCTTGAAGAAGGTGGGAAAATTTCCCAAGGAACATAGCCCTAGCACTGGACCTCTGAGGGCTTCCAGGTGGAAGAAAGCAAAGGGGAATTCTAGGCAGAAGAGCATGTAAAAGGAATACCTGTGTAAGAGAGTTATAAAACTGATAGAGCCCTCTCAGTGAAGCTATGGAGGTTACTCAGATCAGATAAATAGCTTTGCTTTCCATAGTGTGGAGTGGGATCCCAATGAAAATTTATAAGCAAGATATGAGTGAAGTTCATTTTCATGTTTTCATTTCTTCTCCTTCCATGGAAATGTGAGCTTTCTCCTGCTCCATGTGAAGTGAAGGATATGGCAAATTCATTTTCTTTTTCCTCATTCACATTAGACTGTGAGTGACTGGTAAGGCATGGTGCAATGCTTCATCGGGAGTACTTACAGTTTACTAAGGGACAATTATAAGCCAGGTCACTAACTAGAAGGTGAAATAAGTCTTTTGTGATTCAGGAGACCTTCCCAAATCGCCTCCCTCATCTTTACAGGATAGTATCCTATAAGCTCATGAAATTAAAAGATGCTTACTCCTTGGAAGGAAAGTTATGACCAACCCAGACAGTATATGAAAAAGCAGAGACATTACTTTGCCAACAAAGGTCTGTCTAGTCAAGGCTATGGTTTTTCCAGCAGTCATGTATGGATGTGAGAGTTGGACTATAAAGAAGGCTGAGCACCAAAGAATTGATGCTTTTGAACTGTGGTGTTGGAGAAAAGACTCTTGAGAGTCCCTTGGACTGCAAGGAGATCCAACCAGTCCATCCTAAAGGAGATCAGTCCTTAGGTGTTCTTTGGAAGGAATGATGCTAAAGCTGAAACTCCAATACTTTGGCCACCTGATGCAAAGAGCTGACTCATTGGAAAAGACCCTGATGCTGGGAAAGATTGAAGGCAGGAGGAGGTGGAGACAACAGAGGAATTTACTCAAACATGGGTTTGAGTAAATTCCAGGAGTTAGTGATGGACAGGAAGGCCTGTAGTGAAGCATTCCGTGGGGTCACAAAACGTTGGACATGACTGAGTGACTGAACTGAACTGAACTGAAGCTCATTACAACGAAAGGCTCTCTTTATCAGTTAACAATTGATTAACAACTTCTGATAGAATTATCTTGGGACACCCATCACTTTGTGAACATAGCAGAGATTCTAGATTTTTCTTCTGGGTCATTATCCAAGGCTTTCACTGAGCCATCTGTACGTGCAGAAGTTCAGAGCTGAAACACCATTATCACAGCCTGACTGTCTGTAAGAAGGGAGCAAAAGCCATGGAAATGATAAAGCCCCTTATCCCCCTTATTACTTTTTATCCCATCCCTCTTTCAGCAGAAATTTTCTTGACTATATTTCCTTTCTCATACTAATAAGTAATGACCTGATGTTAGCCACAATGACCATGGTGACCAGTCATGAGTAACCTCAGAGGAGCACCTGAAATTAAGTCTTCTATCTTCTATCAGCTTATAGCCACAGAAGACATCGGCTTGCTGCCAGTGAATTTGAGGTTCTTGCTTTATCACAAAAGAATCTGGAGGAAAAGTGATATGTAAGAAGTAGATTTATTTAGAAAGAAACATACTCCAAATATAATGTCAGCCAGGTAAGGGCAAAGTGTTTAAAAATATAGCTTTTATGGACTGGGTAATTTCATAGGCTAATAAGTGGGAGGATTATTCCAATTATTTGGGGGAAAGAGTGAAGATTTCCAGAAACTGGGCCACCACCCACTTCTTACCCTTTTATTGTTGACCTTGGAACTGCCATGACACTGGTGGGTGTGACATTTAGCTTACGCTAATGTATTAAAATGAGCATATAATGAGGCTCAAGATCTACTAAAAGCCAAATCTTCTGCCACCTTGGACCTAATTGGTTCTAACCAGTTTTCATCATGTCCTATGGCTATGTCATTCTTTTAAAGGTTGTGCCCTTTTCTGTTTCAAACTCATTTTAGAGAATTATTAAACATTCAAAATATAGACAGTGTATTTAAAAACAAAGACATTACTTTGCCAACAAAGTCTGTATAGTCAAAGCCATGGTTTTCCCAGTAGTCCTGTATGGATGTCAAGGTTGGGATCATAAAGAAAGCTGAGCGCTGAAGAACTGATGCTTTTGAACTGTGGTGTTGGAGAAGACTCTTGAGAGTCCTTTGGACTGCAGGGAGATCTAACCAGTCCAACCTAAAGGAGATCAGTTCTGAATATTCATTGGAAGGACTGATGCTGAAGCTGAAGCTTCAATACTTTGGCCACCTGATGTGAAGAGCTGAGTCACTGGAAAAGACCTTGATGCTGGGAAAGATTGAAGGCGGGAGGAGAAGGGGATGGCAGAGGATGAGATGGTTGGATGGATCACCAACTCGATGGACATGAGTTTGAGAAAGCTCCAGAAGTTGGTGATGGACAGGAAAGCCTGGTGTACTGTAGTCCATGAGGTCACAAAGATTCGGACATGACTTAGTGACTGAGCAACACCGTTTTAGGATACTTGAAGTAGAATTCATAAGGAAATGAATGGACAGACTCTAGGGTGCCACATCCCACTCCATGACCCCCACCTCCTGAAGGTCACACCTCTGTGTAACAAATCCCTTTCCCTTGAGTGTGGAAGGGACCCTGAACATGACAAAGGTGGTAAGAGGGTGCTCCCACAATCATGTTACATTGTATGACTCCACCTTGCTGGCAGACTAGCTGCAGAGTCTCTCCTTGCTGGATTTGATGACATAAACGGCCAAGCTGGAGAAGCCTGTATGACAAGGAACCGTGGGCAGTCTCCAGCAGACTCCAGCAAGAAGCCAAAGCTCTGACACGCGGCCACAAGCCTGACTGCAGCCCCCGCACTCTTCACCATTATGCTGGCAGCCTGAGGATTAAACTGAAGCCTCGGAGAGGAAGCCACAGTCATGAACAGACCCTCCAGCCCAGCTGGTCTCCCATCTGTCCTTCACCCCCACCCCTGCAGCAGTCTTCTCCTACCACACAGGAATCCCAGGGAAATCACATGCCTGCACATCACTCACACTGAGACACGCAAGGAAGCAAGAAGAGAAAAATTGATCTGGCTGCTTGAAACCAATTCTCATTACCAGTGATTTACATGAATAGGAGCTCAAATTTGCATACCATTAAGTGTTTGAGATTAACTTGTGCAAGTTTTTATTTGATTTCAGCCTTAAATTCTTCACTGATTTAAGCTGAGCCTCCACTATTTTCTCCCCCCAAGTAACAGAGCTTTAAAACAAAACTGCAAGACCTGCCAAGACCTGCCTTGTCCAGTGTATTTCACTAAGTTCACTAGCTCTGGGGAAGGGGACTGCCCAGTGACACTTGTGATGCTCTCTAGACACAAAAATGGCAGCATCAATATGCATGATGCCTATATGAATACACATAGATGCCCAGATGAATAAGAAATCACGGGCTTCCCTGGTGGCGCAATGGTGAAGAATCCGCCTGCCAACGCAGGAGACATGGATTCCATCCCTGGTCCAGGAAGATCCCACATATCATGGAGCAACTAACCCTCTGTGCCACAACTACTGAGCCTGTACTCAAGAGTCTGGAAGCTGCAGCTACTGAACCCAGGTGCCTAGAGCCTGTGCTCTGGCACAAGAGAAGCCACTGCTATGAGAATCCTATGCACCGCAACTAGAGAAAAGCCCCCGCAGCAACAAAGGCTCCAAAAATAAACAAATACAATTATTTAAAAAAAGGATAAGAGTGCATTTTAATGGCAAGCTCTGCAGATCCCAGGGCTAGAGTTTGCATAAGACCCATAACCCCCTGCCAGGACTGGCAGAATGGTGGTTTTGGAGTCTGTCATTTTCCACAAGCAGAAGGAATCTAATGTGATCTTCAAGATGGCAAGAAAGCCTCCTCTGGGATTAGGCCACACCTGTCCCCTGGACTGGGAATGCCAGAACCTGAATGGGTGTTTCCATTGACTAGCCCCTATAAAATCTAATAACAGGTCTTGACATAAGGACCAAGAGTGGCACAGAACACCTCCTCAACCCTGGAAAACGATCGAGAAAAACAGGGTTTATGAGTTGCGCAAGCACATGGTGCCTTGGTGTGATTAATCCATCTCAGGGAACTGACTGTAAGAGCCAATTAAATGCAGCTTAGAGGAGTTATTTTGCATTGTCTCTTTATTCCGTTTCTGGCGACAATTGTACCTGTCAGGAAAGCTGTGAGAAACTATCAATTTCTGCAGCTTGAGTTTTCAGAGGAAAATAAAAACCGCAGCCCTGGGAGAGATGGGCTGTCCCTTTCAGAGTGTAAATCCCCACTGAGAGATGGAGACCTTTGAGTCTGTGTGGCTTCCAGCTCCAGGCGATGGGTTCCTGGGTCTTACCCTCCCCTTCCTTCCCCTCCCAGGGACCTTTTGCTTGGAACATAAAAGCCACAACCTCTAAGTGCAGATGAAGCAAATACTTTCCATCTTGGAGGAGATTTTCCTTTCATCATAAAGAAGAAGAAAGAGAGGAAGAGGAGAAATGTTCCTACATATGAAATAAAACTACTGTCCAGGTTTAAAATGACAAACATTTAGATGAGCAGAATGGGGGGTTGCTTCAAGGCAACCCCCCATTCTGCTTGCTTTCATCAACTCTGATATGCAAGTAGATAACAAAGCATATTCGTAGCAACAAAAAATAAAATCCATTCACCCTCCCACTTAATGCTACATTCCCCCTCAAAACAGGGACTGCCCCAGTGTAAATCATTGAGAAAAAGAGTTAATTAAATCAGGGGAAAAGAATAGCTCCCAGCACCCAGCCCCAAGACAGGGGAGATTGTCAGCAGAAGAAAGTAAACACTTGGACCAGGTGCATCCTCCTGGGTCCTTAGGTTACTACCATTTAGCAGTGAGCCAGGGGCTCGGATGTCACACAAAAGGGAAAGGGCTGGCTCAGCTGGGGGCTCAGGTTCTGTCACCCCAGTCCTGGGTAGGGTTACAAGTCTGTTGCGATGCCTCTTGACCTCCACTGGGGACACACACCATCAGTTCACCTCTCCAAGTGCTCAAGGCTAGGCAGGGTGGCCAGGGCTAGGCAGAGGCAAAGCTGAGATGCCAAGACAATAGATTCTCCTAAATTACCCTGCTAGGAATGACCAGCATTTTCCAAACCAGATATGCTGCTACTGATAACATGGTCCGACTTGGGAGTCCCAGGGTCCCACGTAGCCCCACCTGGACTAGCTATTGTTATTATTGTTCAGCTGCTAAGTCGTGTCTAACCCCCATGGACTGCAGCATGCTAGGCTTCCCTGTCCTTCGCTATCTCTCAGAGTTTGCTCAAAGTCATGTCCATTGAGTCAGTGATACCATCCAACCGTCTCATCCTCTGTCACCCCCTTCTTCTTTTGCCTTCAGTCTTTCCCAGCATCAGGTAACCAAAGTATTGGAGCTCGACTTCAGCATCAGTCCTTTCAACGAATATTCAGGGTTGATTTCCTTTAGGATGGACTGGTTGGATCTCCTTGCCGTCCAAGGGACTCTCAAGAATCTTCTCCAACACCACAGTTCAAAAGCATCGATTCTTCAGTGCTCAGCCTTCTTTATGATCCAACTCTCACATCTGTACATGACTACTGGAAAAACCACAGCTTTGACCCGTGTTGACAAAGTGACATCTCTGCTTTTTAATACACTGTCTAAACCCGGGTCTCCAGCATTGCAGGCAGACGCTTTACCCTCTGAGCCGCCAGGGAAGCCCAGTATTATGTACTATATATAGATTAGATACTGTGCCTTGTTTTATAGTATTATAACCAGCTATGCTGAGACATTAATCTATGAGCATGCAGCCCCATTGCCCTCCCTGAGAAACGTGAACAAGAACACAAACTGAGCATCAAGAGCAAGAAGTGACACGCCCCGAGCCGGACAGGCTTCAGAAGCTGGCAGGCTCTGCATCTCTTTTTACCTATGGGGAAAGAGACTCCTGGCCAAAGAAAGGCTCAGCAATGAGGAAGAGATGGACGACGGGCTCCAATTTACCTCTTCCCCAAAATTCCTCAGCATCTCTCCCATTGTACTATACCTTCTGGTCAGCTTCTACAAGAAGTTATGATGCTGCTCACTTCCTCATCAGCACAGCCTCACTGCTTACCAACTGCTACCCAAGTTCCATGGAGTTCATTCATTTTTTGGCATCGACAAACACTGAGGGATGGGGCTGGGGCGTTAGAATAAAGGGTTGCAACATCCTTCCTTTCCCTATACTTCCATATCTTAAAAGCCTGAGAACTATACAACCTTTCCCAAATTCCCACTGGAAACCCAAACTTTCCCAAATTTTCATTGGAAAATGGGGTTCCCTGGGCCCAGCCCTGTTAGGAACAGGTTTCTTTGAATCAGGAAAGACAGAAGAGGTAAGGGATGAGTCACTCTCCTCCACAGCAGGAAGTCACATTTGGGCAGCTTTTTTGTTAATTAAGTTTTTCCTTATCATCCACTCCCACCACCTTCCGGCCCTGTTTTACTGCATGAGTGTGTGCTAAGTCGCTTCAGTCCTGTCTGACTCTTTGTGACCCTATGGACTGTAGCACACCAGGCTCCTCTGTCCATGAGATTCTTCAGGCAAGAATACTGGGGTGGACAGCCATTTCCTTCTCCAGGGGAGTTTCCCAACCCAGGGATTGAACCTGTGTCTCTTAACTATCTCCTGCATTAGCAGGCAGGTTCTTAACGTGGGTTCTTTACCACTAGCACCACCTAGGAAGCCCATTTTACTGTATATTTTCCTTATAATAAAGATAATTTAAAAAAAAAAAAAAGGAGGAGGTCATGTCTTAACTTCATCCTAGTCTCGCCAACTCTTTCTGCAAAACCTTTGGCAGAACAGACCTGCCTGTTCTCATTCCTCTAATCCCTTGCTCAAAGCCCCATCACAAATGCCCCCAACTCCAAGATTTCCCCCAGTGGTCCAGTGGCTATGACTCTGAGCTCCCAATGCAGGGGGCCTGGATTCAATCCCTGGTCAAGGAACTAGATCCTACATGCTGCAAAAAGGATCCTTCATGCCACAGAGAAGGTGTGCAGCAACTAAGACCCAGCACAGCCAAAAAACAACTAAATAAAATAAAAAACAAATGCTCCCACTTCCACTTGCACACATGTCCAGGCACATGTACTGTGTTTCTTCTGCCTTCACAAAGTTCCATCAGAAACTAGCCAAAGATTCAACTCCTACGCAAAGCATTCCCAGAGGCAAAAGAGATCTTTGCTTCCCCTCTGCAGCTTCAGAAGCATGCCTTCTCTGCATTGTATAACTTATCACAATCTCCAACACCGCTCTGTACCATGCTTAGCATCCCAGACCAGATCACACTCATCTG
Organism: Aepyceros melampus; assembly: GCA_006408695.1. Lineage (NCBI taxonomy): Eukaryota > Metazoa > Chordata > Mammalia > Artiodactyla > Bovidae > Aepyceros > Aepyceros melampus. Next base: position 352,494 of record SJXQ01005547.1, on the reverse strand, counting down.
TCTATCATCTCCAGTGCCTAACTCAGGACCTAGAACAACAGAGATGCTCAGGAAGTGGATGTAGAAGAAAAGAAGGAAGGGTGGAAGCAGGAAGAGAGACAGGAAGACTTACTTGAAGATGCACTGGCTTCCTTAGGTTGCAAGAGATAAAGGAGAAAGGAAAGAAAGGAACCAACATTTATTAAATACACATATCTACCTGGCATTGGGCTTCCCAGGTGGCTCAATGGTAAAGCATCCACCTGCTAAGCAGGAGACCCTGGTTCGATCCCTGGTTTGGGAAGGTCCCCTGGAGAAGGAAATGAAAACCCACTCCAGTATTCTTGCCTGGGAAATCCCATGGACAGGAGCCTGCTGGGATGGGGTCACAAAAGAGTTGGACACGACTTAGTGACTAAACAACAACAACAAAAAACCCAGCATTATTCTAAGCACTTTCTTGTATTTCATATTTTATATATGAAAACACTGAGGCTCAGAATGGTTAAATAACTTTCCAAAGGGCACACAGCTGATATAGCTCAAGCTGTAACTCTGTATCCAGCCCATCTTACTGTGAAACGTGAACTCTTTTTCTCTTAACAATATTGTCTTCTTAGATCCATAAAATATTAGGATCAAAATGGACCTTAGAGATAATTTAGTTGGACTGTCTGAGGCCCAAAGAGATTAAGTCATTTGCCACAAGTCACTTAGCTAAGACTAAGAATCCTTCTCTCCTAACTCCCATTCCAGCATTTTTGGCACCTGGAAGCATCATAACTATGTGTGATATTACCTTATCAAATCAACTCATTATATTTGGCAAACAAGGGTAGCACACTTTGTCTTCCAGGACAGCTGAGGTTGCATGCATGTGTGTGTGCTAAGACACTTCAGTGATGTCTGACTCTTTGCAACCCCATGGACTGTAGCCCACAGACTCCTCTGTCCAGGGGATCCTCCAGACAAGAATACTGGAGTGGGTTGCCATACCCTCCTCCAAGGGATCTCCCAGCAATGGAACCCATGTCTCTTATGTCTTCTGCATTGGCAGGCAGGTTCTTTACCACTAGCATCACTGGGAAGCCAAGAAGTTATGGTACATATATGCAATGGAAAATTACTCAGCCCTAAAAAGGAACACATCTGAGTCAATTCTAATGAGGTGGATGAACCTAGAGCCTATTATACAGAGTGAAGTAAGTAGAAAGGGAAAGACAAATATTGTATTCTAATGCATATATATGGAATATAGAAAAATGGTACTGAAGAATTTATTTTCAGGGTAGTAATGGAAAAGCAGACCTAGAAAATAGACTTATGGACTTGGGGAGAGGGGAGGAGAGGGTGAGATGTATGGAGAGAGTAACACGGAAACTTACATTACCATATGTAAAATAGATAGCCAACGGGAACTTGCTGTATGGCTAAGAAACTCAAACAAGGGCTCTGTATCAACCTAGAGGGGTGGGATGGGGAGGGATATGGGAGGCAGGTTCAAAAGGGATGGGGATATATGTATATCTGTGGCTGATTCAGGTTGAGGTTTGACAGAAAACAGCAAAAGTCTGTAAAGCAATTATCCTTCAATTAAAAAATAAATATTTTTTTAAAAAATAATGGAAATAAACAGGCACTCATTAGAACATTAAAAAAAAGTGTGCTCTGAAACCACAAAAAGGAGGCAGCCAAGTCCATGGACCCTCAGATGCTGGAGACATCCCTCAGAGGAAGCCCATTTCAAGAGGAGCAGGAACCCTTGGGAGAGAGTCTAGGAAGCCCGTCAAAACCTGCCCTCCAGATGGGAGGGTTAAAGGTGCCAGTAACAGGACTTTCACTGTCTTCCCTGTGAAATTATCCATCCGCTGACTCTGAGGTGATGTTTCCACACCCCAGCAGCTTTATTGCCCATAAGCATCTCTCCATCATCCCATGCAGTGGGCTATTTGGCTGTCAGCATCTTCAGGATAGGAAAATGGACACTCTAAGAAGGTGAGGTACTTGCTGAGTTAACAACAGTACTTCAACAGCCAGACAGGGTTCGCCATCCCAGCCTCCAAGCCCCTGCGCTTGACCAAGAGTGGGTAGCCTGGCTCATGTCTCTTGAATGGATTTGCCTTTTTCTCTTCTTCATCTTTGTCCTGGTTATAGCAAGTCTCTTACATATGAATGAGTTCTGTTCCAAAAGCATGTTCGTAAGTTCAACAAAGTTAGCCTAGGTACCCAATAACACAATCAGCTATATAGGACTGTACTGTAATAGGTTTATAATACTTTTGACACAAATAATACATAAAAATAAACAAAAAATAAAGAAAACATTTGTAATCTTACAGTATGGTAAAAAGTACAGAAATATAGTACAACAGCTGGCATACAGAGGCTGGCATCAAGAGGACAGGCAAGAGGTACTAATGGAGGAGGGAGAGGAGGCAGAGATGGTAGAGCTGAAGGGTTGTCAGTGATAGGAGAAAGGGGACAAGCTGCAGTCTCACTCACGCCTGATGTTGATGACACAGGTCCTGGTTCCTTGCTTAGTTCTATCTACTCTCTTGAAGAAAACGATCCAGATGTCTGGGTAGTAGCTCTCTCTTTCTCATCATAGATGACGTAGTACAATTGGATTGCATTCTGAATAGCTGCTGCAATCTTCATGTAGCATTCAATGTTCAGGTCCTGAGCCTCAAAAACTAAATGCCTCCTCAAATACAGAAAATCCCATTGCTATTTCCTGTGTTGTGAAACTCTTCAGTTCTTGTCAGCTTTTCCACGTTGCACAGCAAGGGGTTCAGTGAAGCCATCCTCTTGCAGATCTACCTCCAGCTTCTCAAGGAGGGTCACTAAGTTGCTAAAGACCTCTTTGGATTCATCCACTTGCTCAAATCACCAGCAAAGTTTCTTCAAAACCCCTTTCATGGGGATGGTGGTAACCTCATGCCAAGCAAAGTCAAAGCTTTTTATGGCCTTGAAGATGTTATAGTCCTTCCAAAATTGTCACAAGGTTGTTCCTGATTTCCTGATTTGTACAGACACCTCTACTGCCTGACAAAAAGTGTGACATCACCACTTCTTGAAAGCTGATCTAACTCCCTGGTCCATAGCCTGGATGAGTGGTGTAGTATTCAGTGGCAGATCCCGTACTTTATTTATTTATGTATTTATTTTTGGCTGTGCTGGGTCTTTGTTGCTGTTAGGGGTTTCCTCTAGTTGTGGAGAGCAGGGGCTAGACTCTAGCTGTGGTAGTACTTTATGTTGAGATGAAAGTCATCCATGAATGGCGAGTGGCCTGGAGCATTGTTAAGCAGCAGAAAAATGTTGAATGGGATATCCTTCTCCAAGCAACATTTCTCTACCTCCAGGATAAAGTGGTGGAAAAACCAGTCCTAGAAGATCACCCATGTAACTCAGGCTTGGGGTTACTCTTCCACACAATAGGAAGAGAGCCCTTGGCTGTTTTTAAGGAGTCTTGGGTTCTGTGAATGATGAACTAAGAGAAACGTCAGCTTCCTCTCATCAGAATCATTGCCATCAAACAACAGAGCCAGCTTTATAGCCTAGCATCAACGTTTGGTCCTTACTGGTGGAACTTTGGTCTGGCATCCTCTTTTAGAATAGTCCTGTCTCTTGGGTAAATACATGCCTTCATCAATAATTTCCTGAAGCATTTCAGAAAACTCCCAGGCAGGTACCATATCTGCACCCACAGCGGCGCCACTTCCTTTTCTGTTCTGCATGCTGACTCTAGCCTTGAACCAATGAAACCAGCCATAAGTGAAAGTGAAAGCTGCTCCGTCATGTCTGACTCTTTGCAACCCCATGGACTGTGGCCCACCAGGCTCCTCTGTCCATGAAATCTCCAGGCCAGAATACTGGAGTGGGTACCCTATCCCTTCTCCAGGGGATCGTCCCAACCCAGGAACTGAACCCAGGTCTCCTGCATTGCAGGCAGAGTCTTTACCATCTGAGCCACCAGGGAAGACCAAATGGCTGGCATTAAAAGATGAACCCTCTGATTCTTTACCGTGTTTCTTCTTCAAGTCTTTGTAAAGGCTTTTAGCTTTCTCTTGCATCAGAATTAAGCTGAGTGGGACTTGACCCTGATGCTGATGCTGCATCCACACACTGAGAATTTCTCCATCTCCTCCATCATCTGTCCATGCTTCTTGGATAGTATTGCCAACATCATTGGTACAATGGACTTCACATGTCCCATGATCTTGTCACTGTTCTTCTGTGCCAATGGTTGAACGATTCACATTACAAGAATGAGCAGTCAGCTTCCTCTCATCAGAATCATTGCCATCAAACAACAGAGCCAGCTTTATAGCCTAGCATCAACGTTTGGTCCTTACTGGTGGAACTTTGGTCTGGCATCCTCTTTTAGAATAGTCCTGTCTCTTGGGTAAATACATGCCTTCATCAATAATTTCCTGAAGCATTTCAGAAAACTCCCAGGCAGGTACCATATCTGCACCCACAGCGGCGCCACTTCCTTTTCTGTTCTGCATGCTGACTCTAGCCTTGAACCAATGAAACCAGCCATAAGTGAAAGTGAAAGCTGCTCCATCATGTCTGACTCTTTGCAACCCCATGGACTGTGGCCCACCAGGCTCCTCTGTCCATGAAATCTCCAGGCCAGAATACTGGAGTGGGTACCCTATCCCTTCTCCAAGGGATCGTCCCAACCCAGGAACTGAACCCAGGTCTCCTGCATTGCAGGCAGAGTCTTTACCATCTGAGCCACCAGGGAAGACCAAATGGCTGGCATTAAAAGATGAACCCTCTGATTCTTTACCGTGTTTCTTCTTCAAGTCTTTGTAAAGGCTTTTAGCTTTCTCTTGCATCAGAAGTAAGCTGAGTGGGACTTGACCCTGATGCTGATGCTGCATCCACACACTGAGAATTTCTCCATCTCCTCCATCATCTGTCCATGCTTCTTGGATAGTATTGCCAACATCATTGGTACAATGGACTTCACATGTCCCATGATCTTGTCACTGTTCTTCTGTGCCAATGGTTGAACGATTCACATTACAAGAATGAGCGACCTCTACCATCTTTCATCTCGCTCCACTCTATCGATTATTTTCCTTTTGTTTCCATCATTATCACTTGGTGTTTCTTAGCAGCACCAGCTACGTCACTGCTGCTTTTACGCTTTGCTTCCAGACATCCTGAGCTTGAAATAAAGCTGCTGTACTACTGTATTCTACACAGTATTGTAAAGTACACAAAAGCACACCCACTTGTTGAGGATGCAAGCACGTGACAACGTACACTAGACACATGAACTAACGTATGTGATTGGACAGGCAAACGCACATTCACATCTCTGAAAGTTTGCGACTTGAAGATTCGTATGTAGGGGACTTGTACTCTTTCCTTTACTGTGTACTCTTCTACAAACTTCTCCTCACTTATGGAGCTCCCTCTAACTACAAGGGCCTCTCAAGCTCTTTCTCTCTCTTCCCCAGGATCCTCCCAAGAGAAGGTATCTCAATCCAGTGATGGAAACAAACTCATACTGGTGCCAAATCTTTGGGTAGAGAGTGGGCAGGGAGGAAATGGGAAGACTGCCTAGCATAGAAGCAAGGCTTAAAGAGCTTGGCAAAGAATCCAGCAAAGGAGCTTAACAGAGAATCCTGAAAATGAGGGAGTTAAAGAAAGTGTAGAGGGAAAGATCTGGAGAAAAAGAAGCACCATGCAGTTATAACAAGAACCTCCCTAGTGGCTCAGATGGTAAAGAATCTGCCTGTAGTGTGGGAGACCTGGGTTCAATCCCTGGGTTGGGAAGGTCCCCTGGAGGAGACCATAGCAACCCACTCCAGTATTCTTTCTTGGAGAGTTCCCATGGACAGAGGAGCCTGGCAGGCTACGGTCCATGGAGTCACAAAGAGTTGGACACGACTGAGAACCTAAGCACAGCACAAGGTGTAGGGTGATGCTTTGGAGAAGGAAGGCTGGAACCACGGGTAGGTTGGAGCCAGATCATAATGACCAGATTAAGAAATCTGAACCTTACTCTGTAGGCCTCAAGTTGCCATTGTGGTCAAAAAGGGGTGGATGTGTGTGTGTGTGTGTGTTGCACATGCCCACTCAGTAGTATCCAACTCTTTGCTACTCCATGGACTGTAGCCTTCCAGGCTCCTTTGTCCATGGGATTTCCCAGGCAAGAATATTGGAGTGGGTTGCCATTTCCTTCTCCAGGGGATCTTCCCAACCCAGGTATCGAACCAGTGTCTCTTGCATCTCCTGCATTGGCAGGCAAGTCCTTTACCTGCTGAGCCACTAGGAATGATGCAAAATGTCTGGCCATTCATCTCTAAATTAGCTGTCTATTCACAGACTTCCACCACCATATTACAAAACTGCACATTCATTTACTTTGGTGACAGAGAGCTTTGCTTCCCTTCCCTGATTCACCCGTGCCATCTCTTGCCTGCATCAACACTTCTATCCATTGAAAGTATACAATGGAGCTCCTCCAGGAAGCAGGTCTTATCCACAAATCCACAAATCCAATTAAAGACCACACAACAAATAGAAATTAGGAAGCCCTCGTGTGCAGCAAAAGTAAACTCCTGGCTCCCATATCTAAGTTGTCTTGTCGACATGGTAAGGAATACACAGATGGAACCATCTTTTCACAAAGAACATAATCAGGAAATGGATCTTGCAATTCAGACCCTTCTAATTCAGTAGTCCTCAAACTGGGTTACATACTTCAGTCACCTGCATAATACCTGGGCCCCATCCATGGAAATTCTGGTTGAGTTGCTTGGGCATAGGATACAGACATGAGATTTTTTAAAATGTCAACCTAAACATGTATCCAGAGTTGAGAACTACTGTAGCAATAGAAGATGCGAGAAGGAAAGGGTTTTATGGATAGGTGGGGTTGAGCAGGTCTTTAAAGGACAAGAAAAGGGGTTGAGGTCCTACTAGGTGAGGAGCCATGCTCATGGCTTGACCATGTATATTACACACTGGGACAAGATTGAAGGCACTCTTATCTTATGACCAAGACAAGACATGATGTGCTGTCCAAACACCTGGCCCAGGTGTTTCCATCTACACTGGTTTAGGTTTTGATGGCTTAGGTAGAGTCCCAGTTTCCCCTCTTGGTAATTTCAGATACTCAGGAACTTGTCTGCATCTCGTTGCTGTTTCTAAATTTCACAGATAAGATAGACTGAGCCATCACATAAGGATGTTCAGGTTGTATTCTACATAAAGATTTTTGACTGAGGGAAGGAGCAGGGGCTGAAATTCTGCCTGAGATCCATTCATCATGCCTTGCACATGGCAGGATACTTCACTGACATAAACAGGTGTCCATGGGCTAGCCACCATGGAGGGTGGAAGGTCTTAAAATCATTTTTTGGATTAAGTGATGTTCTCCATTTCCTCTGCTAAATGCCCATCCTGAGCCTACAGTCCCACTGAATCACGCAGATGGCATGCCTACTCACTGCTGTGGTCACCAAATGTCAGGCACATTTGTTCACAAGACTGGTTTGCCAGTGACTGTAACTGTGTCCTTTTATTAAATAGGATCTAAACCAATGAAATATGAGTGCAAAAAGGTTTTATTTCTATTGAAACTAAGTTGAATGCCTCTGAAAATTATAACAAAAGTAATAATCTTAAAAATTTTGCCCAGAATGTGAATTGGTATAAACATTATAGAAAACAATATGGAGGTTTCTAGAAAAATTAAAAGTAGAAATATCACATGATCCAGCAATCCTTCTTTTGGGTATTGATCAAAAGAATTAAAAATCAGGATCTCGAAGAGATACCTGCACTCCTAAATCCTATGCTCACAGTGGCACTGTTTACAATAGCCAAACAAGGAAGCAACCCCAGTGTCCATCCACAGATATCTAAGAAATGTGAAGCAGATACTTAGATAGATGAATGAATAGAAAGATAGATAGGATTGATAAACAGATAGCTATAAAGATAGATAAGATAGATGAATGGATGGATAGATAGGATGGATGGATAAATAGATGAATATATAGTAGAACATTATTCAGTCTTTAAAAAGAAGGAAATCCTACCATTTGCAACAACATGGATGAAACTTAAGGATATTATGCTAAGTGACCAGACACAGAAAGGACTGTATAATCTCACACAGACTACGTGGAATCTAAAATAGTCAAATTCATAGAAGCAGAGAGTGGAATGGTGGTTTCCAGGGACCAGGGAGAGGGGGAAATGGGGAGGTGATGGTTAAAGGGTACAAAATCTCAATAATACGAGATAATTCAGTTCTGTAGATCTGCCATATAGCATCGTTCCTGTAGCCGGCAATACTGTGTTGTATACTCAAAACTAGCTAACAAGGTAGATCTTATTTTAAGTGTTCTTACCACACACACCAAAAAAATGTTAATGGGGTGGGAGAAATCTTTGTGAGGTGATGCATATGTTTATAGATTTGACATGGGAGTGGTTTCAAGGGTTCATAGTTATCTTCAAACTCTGAGTCATTTACTTTGAATTATTGCTGCTCAGTCACTTAGTCATGTCCAATTTTTTTGCAACGCTATGGACAGTAGCCCGCCAGGCTTCTCTGTCCATGGAATTTCCCAGGCAAGAATACTAGAGTAGGTTGCCATTTCCTTCTCCAGGGGATCTTCCTGGAACAGGGATTGAACTCAAGTCTCCTGCATTGGCATGTGGATTCCTTACCACTGAGCAACCTGGGAATAATTCCTGACGGACCCATGCCTTGATGGGTAATTTAGAAACACAAGTTCTACCAACCAGTAAGGCATCAGAGTCCTCTGCAGCCAGTCTTCAGGTGAAAAAAAAGCGCAGAGCTTCCAACGTATCATGCCAGCCCCTCACCATTGGTTCTGATGTGGCTAGACCTGGATGCAAGCAGTTCTGGGAAATGTAGTCTCAGGCTGCATTCCTGCCTGTCAGCAACTCCTACTAAGCTATCTCAGCTTCAGAGGGCTTCTTTCAAGAATGTTTGACCATTGAAAGTGGAGAGTGTCCCCCTCAGGGCAGTCTAAATGGGACCTGGCAAAATTTCAACACAGAGACTGGTGTTCCACAGGGCAACCCTTGAAGAATATGTAGATTGATGTTAATAGAAAAACCATTCCCTCCATGATTGAGGCCAAAAGCACGGCTCCCCAACACAGGCAGGAGGCATTGTTCCCTTGAAAGGTGACAAATAGTTTTGCATACATGGACTCTGCTTCTACATGTTAGCATGGTACACACAAAAACCAGATGAGCAAAGAAAGTCAGTTTATTTCATACACAATTGATCTGATTTATTCTCATCAGCCCCCTGCACTGGGCAGGAACTCTATACAGTAAGTCCCTTACATACAAACAAGTTCCATTTCGAGAGTGCTTCATAAGTCCAATTTATTCCTAAGTCCAACACAGTTAGCCTAGGTACCCAACTGACACAACCAGCTACATACCACGCTTTTATACTTGCTTCCAGACATCCTGGGCTTGAAATAAAGATACTGTCCTACTACTGTACTGGATGGGGGTGCAATCCCTGGGTCAGAAGTATCCCCTGGAGGAGGGAATGGCAACCCACTCCAATATTTTTGCCTGGGAAATCCCATGGACAGAGGAGCCTGGCAGACTACAGTCCACAGGGTCTCAAAGAGTCTGACAAGACTGAGCATGCACTACTGTACTCTATACAGTACTGTATAGTAAATTACACAAACACACAGCCACTTAAAGAGGATGCAAACACATGACAATGTAACCAGACACGTGAACCAACTTACCTGACTGGACAGGCGAACGCACAGTCACATCTTTGAAAGTTTGCAACTTGATGGTTCATATGTAAGGAACTAGCGTGCACAGGGCTCCCTACCCCTCTCAGCCTCTCTTCCAGTTCTTGATGCCTCCCTCCATCTCTCTGCATCTCTGCCACATCCACCACCTGTCCCAGCCTCGCTTGGTCCATGTGCCTCTGCCTACTCCTCACCATGAGCAGATGGAGGTCAAGCTGTGGCCAACACAATTATTATTTTCTCCAGCCCTCACACTCCATAGCACATCTGGCAACTCGAGGATCCACCAATGGCACGTGGGACAGCTCAAGAAAACTCTAGGTAGGAAATTTCCCTGGTGGTCCAGTGGCTAAGACGCCATGCTCCCAGTGCAGGGGGCCGGGTTCGATCCCTGGTCGATGAACTAGATCCCATGTGCAACAACTAAGAGTTTGCATGCCACAACTAAAGATCCCATGTGCCGCAACTAAGACCCGATGCAGCCAAATAAAGAAATAAATATATTTTTTAATTTATAAAAAAGAAAAGTCTAGCCACACCAGACCAGCGAGTTTCCTTTACAGTCTGGCTGGGCAACCTGGGAGGCAAAGCCGTTTCAAACTCCCAAAGGTGAAGTGTAGCAAACCTATCCTCAGAGATCCCCCTTCCAATCCAAACTCATCCCCACTAAGGTGATCCAAACCCAAGGTTACAACCCCTGTTTTCCCTACTGTCTCTCTATTTCCATAATCCCTTATAGTAGGAAGATGTATCTCCCTTCTTCCCTCACCTCGTTAAGAGTCTTCTTACATATAACTCACTGCAACCAGGACTGGCTCATGCTTGCTAAAACTGCCAGCACTGCGACAGCAGGATGGAGCTGATTTCCTTGATTCTAATTAAAACAGAAATCTAATCTGACAGGTGAAGTTGAGCAAAGGCTTCACTACTCCAGGGGTTATCTGTCCTCTCTGAGGCACCAAAGCTTGTTGCTTCCAAAATGGAAAGCCTTAGGGCAGCAAGATTTGCAGGGTATGGAAATCTATGAGAAGTTTCCAAATGAGCCATTCCCATTGGAGATGTAAAGTGAAGTCACCCGACTGGAGCAGAGGATTTGTTCTGGAGAGGCTGGCAGAAGGCAGAATAGGCTAAAAAAAAAAACGTTGGGACAAATTGTGACAAAGCTCAGCCTCCCTAGAGTAGGGTAAGACCTAATTTCCCGGACAATGTAAGACTTAGAGTTGAACAGACCTAAGGGCCAATACTTCCTTCTACTTACTAGCTTCGAAAAGTGACTTAAGCTGTGTGTCTCTGATTGTCTAGTTTCCCCTGGTGATTAGGTTGGCTTCCTTACAGGCTTCTTGTGAACTTTAACTCCAGCCCCACCTCTTGCCAACCATGTGATCTTGAGCCAGTTACTTAACCTTCCACACAACATCCCATGGGACTTGGTACCCAAAGAGAATGTGGCATTCCCTGCTTAGCTTCCTTCCCTTTCACTAAAGAGGAAAATTTATCAAAGCTTTTGGACAAATTCTCAAGAGTAAAGCCATCAGAAACCCCCGGGGCTGGACATGGCGGGAGAATGTGACAAGGGGTTGTGTCGTGTGTAGTGATGCTCAGAGAGGGGAGGAGAGCTTTCAAGAACTCAAACATAGAGGACACTGCAGAGCAGGCTGAGGCTTCTGAGACCTCAAGCATCCCAAGAAGAGAACTGGTTGGGATACTGCAAGATGAGTTGCTGTGGATTATGTACTCAGATGCCTTTCATGCCTACAGGGCACAAGTGAAGATGAGAATCATTCTTTAGCTCTGTGCCTTTGAATGCAGAATGACTTAAGCCCCAAGACACTTGGATTCCTCCTTTATGAACATTAAAGTTAATAAGTCAAGGTGAACGCTTCTGCTGATTAACTTGCCTCATAAGAAGGGTAAAGGCTGGTAAAGGAACAGGAGAGGGCCCTTGGGTGTCCTGAAATTGGATCTGGAATTGAAAGGTTTCTGCTGTGCCGTGTTCCCCCACAAACACTTGAGGTCTCAGGGGAAGACCAAGAGAGAGAATGTCTTGATCTTAATTAAAATTCCCTCTGTAAAGCCTAATACTCCATACTTCTTAACCTTCCTCCATGCGCAGGGCTGTTCTGAGTCTTTTAGAAGCAGCAGCACAGTCTCATGGAAAGAAATCATCAGCATCTCTTCTCCTTAATGCACATGTAGGCAATGACACTTCACTGCTCCTCAGTTAGGTGAGGCCCTAGGACTAGTTGCAGACAAGGGGATGTGCGTAGAAGTCACATGTAATCCTCCAGGATAGAGCAATGAAAATTCTCTGTAATTCCCTGTCCTCCTGCCACTGTGAGCATGAAGGTCTCACAATGAGATGGCAAAACTATACAGATCACAGTGGCCTGACTTGACCGAGATGCCATATGAATGGCACTGTTAAGGGAGGAGCCAGCTTTGATTCCAAGTTGGATCTGTTTCTTTTACTTAACCTTCGCTTCCCCTTATTTTATTCACTAAAAGGACAGTGTTTGTAAATAATGGCCTCCCTCAGGGAACCCTGCTCCTCTGCCTGGATGTTAAACCAAAGTGCTTTTGTTCAGGACCCTGTCCACCTGTGGACATCTATAGGAAGGAAGAAATTAACACATTCCCTCCATGATACTGGTCATTCCAGGAGACATTTGCATGATTAATGGCCTTTTTATTTCAGTTTCTCATCTCCTCGCATCTCTGTTATAAAAGAACCTAATATCCAGACCCCAATATAATAGTTATTTTGAGATATTAGTCAGCCATCTTCTCCGTCTGCCTGTTTTCCAAATAAAGTCATATTCCTTTCCTTTCCTCAACACTCATCTCGCAGATTGACTGGCCTTTCATGTGGCGAGCAGAGCAAGCTTGCACTCGGTAACAACACTGTTCTGAGGACTCAGATCACAGAGGATTTAACATGAGTAAGAAATACAACTCTATTGTGCTAATCCTCTGACTTTGGAATGAGTTGTTACTGAAGCATAACCTAGCCTAGCCTAATAAGCCAGGTTTGGGATCTGACAGACCAAGCCCAAAGCCTTGCTTCACCCCTTACTAGCTATATGGTCTTAGTCAAGTTGCTTAACCACTCTGAGTCTTATTATACTCTTTTAGACAGGATACCCCAGATATGACTGGATTAATAAACAACTCCCGTACTTAGTTTGTTAAATCACAAAGGTCTATTTCTTGCTCACACAATGTATTTTTTTACTATAGTAAGCACTTACTAAATGGTGGTTATTTTATGATTTTACAATTTATTTTATTTAAAGAACTCCTTTAAAAATATGCCAACTTGAAGAAATAGTAACTTTTCAGCAGAGAAATCTGGCAAATACTATCTTAACCAAGTAGACACAGTTAATATCATCAGTGATGTCACATGGGTATCAGATACTCCCTGATATGATGTGATGGGATAAGAAGACACTTCACCTCTGCAGTATTCTTTTTAAAAATTCATAAACCTAGTCTAATCATTAGGAAAACACAAGGAAAAAATAAGTAAGTGTCCTCCTGCAGGAAAAAGAATTCCTCACTCTGAGGAAAGAGGCTTTAGTCTGTTTCTGATCTCTTACTATGAACTATATTATATGCAAAATTTATATTGTATATATTGTGAAAGGGTTTTTAATATAAAACCATAATCATATAGAAGTAATCAAAAAATAAAGGGACATATTACAAAATATTTGATTCCTTAAAACACTCATGAAAAACAAAGACTGAAAAACTGTCACAAATCTGAGAATATTGGATAGTTACAATAACTAAATGCAGCATGAAACCTTCAATTGGATACTAGAACATACAGAGGACATTAGTGGAAAAGTGAGTGAAATCTAAATAAAATGTGGAATTTAGTTAAAAATAACTGTATGTGCTTTTTTCAAACAACAACCAATTCTCCAACACCAAGTAAGTGTCTTGTAATTCAGTTCACTTCAGTTTACCCAGAGTTAGCACAGATGCCATGAATTTAATATTTAATCCTAAAAGATAGCCCCCAATTCAGATGCCAGCTCCAAATGGGGTCCCCAGGATACACATACTTCATCCAACCAAAGAAAAATTCAAGGGTTCCAAAACACCCACCTTCAGGCTTGAAATTCACTAGAATAACTCACAGAACTCAGGAAAGCACTTTACTTACAAACACTAGTTTATGATAAAGGACAGAACTCAGAAACAGCCAAATGGAAGAACGTCACTGGGCAAAGTATTGGGCAGGGGTAGACTGCACAGAACTACCAGGAAAGTCCCTCTCCCCGCACATCATTGCTCTCCTCCAATCCAGAAGCTCTCCACCTGTGTTGCTCAAGAGTTGCACCAATGTGGATGGACCTAGAGGGCTCCCCAGGTGGCAGTAGTGGAAAACAACCTGCCTGCCACTGCAGGAGACACAACAGACTTGGGTTCGTTCTCTGGGCTAGGAAGATCCCCTGGATAGGAAATGGCAACCCACTCCAGTATTCTTGCCTGGAAAATTCCACAGACAGAAGAGCCTGGTGGACTTCAGTCCATGGGATCACAAAGAATTGGACATGACTGAGCACACACACACACACACACACAGGATGAACTTAGAGACTGTCACACTGAGTGAAGTCAGACAGAAAAAGAAAAATATTGTACAATATCCCCTACATGGGGAATCTAAAATGAAATGATACAAATGAATTTATTGCTGAAATAGACTCACAGACTTAGAGAATGAACTTATGGTTGCCAGGGGGAGGGGAAGAGGGAAGGGATAGTCAGGGAGTTTGGGATTGACATATACACACTGCCATATTTAAAGTGGATAACCAACAAGGACCTATTGTATAGCCCAGGGAACTGCTCAGTGTTGTGTGACAGCCTGTATGGGAAGGGAATCTAGGGGGGAATGGATCCACATATATGTATGGCTGAGTTACTTTGCTGTCCACCTGAAGCTATCACAACATTGTTAATCAGCTATACTCTGATATAAAAAGGGTTTTTTAAGTATTATGAAAGAGTATCTAATGCCAGAATGAGAAATTTTCAGAAGTTTTTATCCAAGTTTTATAATGTAAACACGATTGATTAAATCACTGGTCATTGGTAATTGAATTCAATCTCTAGCTCATTCTCCTGGGAGAAGGGTCGGGGAGCAGGGGATGGGAGAGATGGAAGGTTCCAGCCCTTTAATCATTTGCTTAGTTCTTCTGGCAACCAGGTCCTATCTTAAACTACCAAGTCCCAGTCACCAACCACAACTACCACCAGTTAGCCACGTTATCTGCATAAACCTCGGTACAGGTCATAAAGGGACTCTATGAAGTACAAATGACAGTCCTTTCACTCAAGAAATTCTAAAGGTCTCAGGGACTCTGTACCAGAAACTAAAGACAAAAACCATACACTTTCTAACGTCACAAAAAATGCACCAGTGGGCTTCTCTGGTGGCTCAGCGGTAAAAAACCCACCTTGTGAATGCAGAAGCAAGGTTTGATCCCTGATCCCAGAAGACCCCACATGCCACAGAGCAACTAAGCCTGTGCACCACAACTGCTGAGCCTGTGCTCTAGCGCCCAGGACCCACAACTGCTGAGACTGTGCCCTGGAGCCCAGGACCCACAACTGCTGAGCGTGTGCCCTAGAGCCCAGGACCCACAACTGCTTAGCCTGTGCCCTAGAGCCCAGGACCCACAACTGCTGAGCCTGTGCCCTAGAGCCCAGGACCCACAACTCCTGAGCCTGTGTCCTAGCGCCCAGGACCCACAACTGCCCCCAATCCCTCCCAGCATCAGAGTCTTTTCCAATGAGTCAACTTTTCCCATAAGGTAGCCAAAGTACTGGAGTTTCAGCTTTAGCATCATTCCTTCCAAAGAACACCCAGGGCTGATCTCCTTCAGAATGGACTGGTTGGATCTCCTTGCAGTCCAAGGGACTCTCAAGAGTCTTCTCCAACACCACAGTTCAAAAGCATAAATTCTTCAGCACTCAGCCTTCTTCACAGTCCAACTCTCACATCCATACATGACCACAGGAAAAACCATACTTGCTGCCAAATTTTTATATCTTTTATTTGTAAGATATAGTTGGTATATAGAAATACAGGTAGTAGACCTGATATTAGCAATATTAGATCTTTGAGTTAATTACTTTCTTTGTTATAACCCACTGCACCTTTTTTCTACAGGAATGTAATTTCATTTAGTACTTTGAAGGTGATGCAGAGTAAAGAAAAAACACTTCTAGGGAAAAGGAGTTTTCTGGTTGACAGACAATTACCCAGGAAGAGCGCCATAAAAATGTTAACAGGTCTCTTGGCCAGAAGATACTGTAAACCACCTGAGACCTTTTGTATACGGGAGGGTATGCAAAAAGAAAGCCTGATTTTTGGGCTGCTAACGCTGCATAATTTTGTATTACCCATTGATCTCTATGTAAAAAAAAAAGGTATAAAAGGCCTTTCTAGACAACAGAAGAGGGGCTAGTCATTGGAAGGACTGGTTTCCCCCGTGTCTATTTACTTTAATTTCTGGCTGAATTCCCATCTGGGGCATGGAGGCTCGCCATGTCTACTTACCTGTCCCAGCTGCTAAGATCCGTAAGAGAGAGAGCCCAGGGCGAGGCACTCTCCGATATTCAAACGGACGCCGGTGGCCTAACATAGGTGGTGCAAACTTCTTGTCCTGAAGTTTTATTAGTTCTCCATGTAAACCAAGTTATTCAGCCTCTTTTCTCCACTAAATTTTCCTACTATACTATTATTTCCTAATCTAATCTTATATATCTAAATAAATAATTCTTTCTAAGATGCCAATGCCGTCCCCGCTTCGAATTCCCTGGATCCACCGGGGCTGGACCCTGGCAACCTTACATGCCTCCTGAGAAACCTGGATGCAGGTCAAGAACCAACAGTTAGAACCAGACATGGAACAACAGACTGGTTAAAAACTGGGAAAGGAGTATGTCAAGGCTGTGTATTGTCATTCTGCTTATTTAACATCTATACAGAGTACATCATGCAAAATGCCAGGTTGGATGAAGCATAAGCTGAATCAAGATTGCCAGGAGAATTATCAATAACCCCAGGTATGCAGATGACACCACCCTAATGGCAGAAAGCAAAGAGGAGGAACTAAATAGCCTCTTAATGAAGGTGAAAGAGGAGAGTGAAAAATCTGGCTTAAAACTCAACATTCACAAAACTAAATTTATGGCATCAGCTCCCATCACTTCATGGCAAATAGATGGGGAAACAATGGGAACAGTGTCTGATTTTATTTTCTTGAGCTCCAAAATCACGGCAGACATTGACTACAGCCATGAAATTAAAAGATGCTTGCTCCTTGAAAGAAAGGCTGTGACAAACCTAGACAGCATATTAGAAAACAGAGATATCACTTTGCTGACAAAGGTCCACATAATCAAAGATATGGTTTTTCCAGTAGTCGTGTACAGATGTGAGAGTTCAACCATAAAAAAGGCTGAGCACTGAATAATTGATATTTTTGAACTCTAGTGCTGGAGAAGACTATGGGAGTCCCTTGGACAGCAAGGAGATCAAACCAGTCAATCTTAAAGGAAATCAGTCCTGAATATTCATTGGAAGGACTGATGCTGAAGTTCCAATAGTCTGGCCACCTGATGTGAAGAGCCGACTCATTGGAAAAGAACCTGCTGCTGGGAAAGATTTTGAGGAGGAGGAGAAGGGGATGACAGAGAATGAAATGGTTGGATGGCATCACTGACTCAACAGACATGAGTCTGAGCAAACTCTGGGAGATAGTGAAGGACAGGAAAGCCCGGTGTGCTACAGTCCATGGGGTTGCAAAGAGTCAGACACGACCGAGCAACTGAACAATAACATTGTACTATAATGATGCAGTGGGATAAATACTGCTTCAGTGTCAATCATATTATTACACAACATATAAATATATCAAAGTACCATGCTGCATACGTTAAATTGTGACATGTCACATTTATCAAACAATAATTGAAAATAAAAATAAAATGCTTAAATCAAAGGTATCCAAGGAAAGTGGGTATAGGTTAAAGGGAGCTCTCTGTACCACTTTGTAATGTTTCAGTAAATCTAAAATTATTTCAAAATAAAAAATTGTTTATATACCCATATCTTCCCTAACTCTGTCCAAAACCCATGTATAAAAGCACTTCACTTCCCTGTATGTGGCTAATTCCAGGTACTCAAGAAATAAAACTTAACCCTCTATATCACATTCATCTTCCCACTATCACTCCTCTGAGTCACCACTGTATGAAGCTCTGGATCCTTCTTCCCCGACTCCTGACAGGCCTGGAGCTGAAGGATCTAAAGTAGGGATCAGCAAATGAGGGCCTATGGGTAAATCTGGCCCACTGTCTGTGTTTATAAATAAAGTTTTATTGAAATACAGTCATGCTTATTCATTGACATATTGTCTATGGCTGC
Organism: Aepyceros melampus; assembly: GCA_006408695.1. Classification (NCBI taxonomy): domain Eukaryota; kingdom Metazoa; phylum Chordata; class Mammalia; order Artiodactyla; family Bovidae; genus Aepyceros; species Aepyceros melampus. The sequence continues at coordinate 334,269 of SJXQ01005547.1, read as the reverse complement.
TTTTACAGTACAATGGCAGAGTTGAGTAGTTGCAACAGAGACTGTAAGACCTGCAAAGCCTAACATACTTAGCATCTTGTTCTTTAAAAAATAATTTGTCAACCTCTACCCTAAGAAGCTGGATCTTCACCATGCAACCAGGCACTACTTTAGGAAGCTAAGCTACATCATTTCCAGCAGCTGCAGGTGAGAGAGTGCTACCCTAGGAAGATGACTCTGTGTCTGTCTCTCACTCTGGTTCACACACATACACATTGCTATGGACGGGATGGCTGTGTCTCCCTGATAGGGACAGAATAAAGGGACAAAGTAAGTGATTAACAGTTAATCCCACTAGGACATTATAAATAAAAAAAATATGGGAGACCCGTGTAAGTTAATGATTACCCGAAAGACCAGGTTTGCTTAACCTCAAAACCCAGCAGGCTCGTTTAGCAATAAAACCATGCAACAGAAGCATGACACATGCCACTAAAACAATAGAACAATGGTGGCAGGAGGCCCACCTCCTTCCCAGTGAGATCAGCAAGTTAAGACACACTCTCTGTACACATCAAAACCAAGCATCTGTGTGTGCTCAGTCACTCAGGCGCGTCCGACTCTTTGTGACCCCATGGACTGTAGCCCACTAGGCTCGTCTGTCCTGGGATTCCCCAGGCAAGAACACTGGAGTGGGCTGCCATTCCCTTCTCCAGGGGATCTTCCCAACCCAGGGATGGAACCCCCATCTCTTGTGTCTCCTGCATCGGCAGGCAGATTCTTTTACCACTTAGCCACCTTGGAAGCCCTGCTGACTTGTTAGACTGAACCATATAAAAATGATCTTTTACCCTCATCAATGATATTTCTTAAATTATTTGAACTGGTTATTGCCATAAACAAGAATCAGATCTATTCCAATGTTTTATTTCAACCACACAGGGACAAGAAAACTCCCCTGCTCAGTCTGGAGGAGGAGTTGATGATGGAAGCATGACATCCTCTCAAGAAAGACAAAGAAGGTCTTCTCCCCCTCCCCACTTTTTGATTATAAAACTGTAAGCCAGTAAGTTCTAGGAGAACAGCGTCCTCTTGCCCACCTGCTTATAGGCCTTACAAGCATCCTATTCTAATACATCACATCTTCTATCACTTTGCCTCTCACTGAATTCTTTCTGTGCTATCACTGTGGTACTAGAGCTCCTCAGAGCCCACCGAAGTGACACCAAATGTTTCACCTGCTCACCAAAATTCATATGGTGAAACCTAACCCCAAGGTGATGGTTTTGGGAGCTGGGGTCTTTGGGAGCCAATGAGGCCACGAGGTTGGCGCTCTCATGAATGGGATTAGTGCCCTTATAAAAGAGACTCCAGAAAGCTCCCTCACCCTTCCACCACGTGAGGACAAGGTGAAAAGACAACTGTCTGCTCACCAGGGAGTGGGTCCTCACCAGACACCAAATCTACTCACAGCCTGATCTTGAGCTTACCAGGCTTCCCAGTTACGGAGAAGGAAATGAACCCACCCAGTCTCTGATATTCTGTCAGAGCAGACCAAGCAGATTAAAGACACACATATACTTACTACTCCATAAAGATAGCAAATCAGCCTGATTTTCCTGAGCACCCACTTAGCATCAAGGAAGGATTCTGAGCTGCAGGAGAGCTCTCAGCAGTGGTCACAGTTGAAAACACCTTAATGAGAGGAGCTTTTAAACACGCGCCTGTAGAGCGCTCCCTTGCAGCATTGCCTGGCCCTACCCTGTCATATGCTTCCTTTTATGCAGGTGCCTGTCAGCAGTAAGGTTGTTACTTGTTTTCTTATGTGGGAGGCATCATAAGGGCTGTTCTTTTTTTTTTTTTCAACGCAATTTTTCTTAAATAAGGGGCTTCCCAGGTTGCTTGGTGGTAAAGAATCCGCCTGCCAATGCAGGAGACACAAGAGACTCAGGTTGGATCCCTGGATCAGGAAGATCCCCTAGAGGGCATAGCAACCTACTCCAGTATTCTTGCCTGAAAAATCTTATGGACTGAGAAGCCTGGCAGACTACAGTCCGTGGGGTCACAAAGAATTGGACACAACTGAACACACAGAATATAGTATTTCCTTAAATAAGCGCAGTTTTCCCACCAGTTTCAGATTGCTGTCTAAACAAAGCCTAAAACTGCTTTTGGCCAAAAACAAAAGGGTGTAGTTTGTTCTTTGAATCTCTAAGTCATTGTAGTAATAGAAAAAGAGTTGCTGCTCAGTATAAATTTGTTCATTGGATTGGACTGGATTGAGCTGAATCATTGAATTGCATTTCACATTTAATGTAACCCACATGACCCTTTTCATTAGTTTCAGGGACAGACACGGCTACTTTTATTTTCCCAGTTAATGCCCAGATTTGAAGGCTTGTGCAAAAAAAATTTACCAGCTGTGTGACTTTGGGCAAGTTATTTAACCTCTCTGTACCTCCAGTTCCTCATCTGTTAAATAAGAATTATGGCAGTACCTCCCTTATAGAATTGTGATAAGAAATACATATTGTTGTTATTGTTTAGACACTAAGTCATGTCTGTTTCTTTGCGACCCCATGGACTGTAGCCCCCAGGCTCCTCTGTCCATGGGATTTCCCAGGCAAGAATACTGGAGTGGGTTGCCATGCCCTCCTCCAGGGGATCTGCCCACCCAGGGATCAAACCCACATCTGTGTTGCATCTCATCGTTGCAGGCAGATTCTTTACCACTAAACCACCTGAGAAGCCCAAGAATTACATGAAAAGTGTCTGGAATCATGTCTGGCAAATATTAACAAGAAAATCAATGTCTTATCACACACCCACATCACTTCACATGAAATAGCTGAGAAACTAGGAGTGTATTCAGTCCAGAAAGTTCAATCAACCCTTGTTCCAAATGCCTGGTAGAGGAAGTAGATAATCAGTGGTCAATTCTCTAGCAGGTGTTAATGAGGGGTGGTCATTGTTTTCTACAGTTTCTGAACAGTGTCACTAGTGAAAACTGGTTCTCTCCAGAAGATGTATTCTTATCCATTGCTGCAATGATGTCCTCAGGTCAATCCAGGGACTCTGCAATAGTCTCAGATTTGTATATCCAAGATTACAGCTTTTTTAAGAACACTCTCAACCATGGAGCTCAAAATAATATCACTTCATAGGTGGCTAAGCCCAGAAGAGCTTCAGGCTTCAGAGACCCACCCTCCTGGAATAAACATCTAGGCCATGGTTATTGGCTCCAGCCCTCATGATAAGCTATACTATGGGGCCCCCAAGTGTTTTCCTTCCAATAATCTCTGTAGAAACTTTCTCAAGTCAAGAGAGATGTTCCAGGGAATTCCCTGGAAGTCCAGTGGGTAGGACTTCACACTTCCACTGCTAGGGGCCTGGATTCACTCCCTGATCTGCAAACTAAAATGCTGCAAGTCTAACAGTGTAGCCAAAATTAAAATAATAATAATAATTTTAAAAAGAAAGATTCTAAGATTGCAGAACCTCCCAGGAGAAGAACCACACATCTTGCTCCCTTTTGTCCCTAGAAGACCCCTGTGGTTCCTACGTACATCTGTCCACCCCTCCCCAGGACCAGCTCTGCTTACTAAAGGCACTAGAAGGGACAGCCTTTATCACACCAAGAAAGTTCCCACCTGCCTGCCTACCAGAGGCATTCAAGAGTTCAGGATGGAAGCCAAGTGTGTGTGCATGACCAGTTGCGTAGCTGTGTCTGATTAGTGCGGCCCCATGGACTGTAGCCATTCCTCATCTGTTAAATAAGAATTATGGCAGTATCTCCCTTATAGAATTGTGATAAGAAATACAGGTTCCTCTGTCCGTGGAATTTTCCAGGCAAGAATATTGGAGTGGGTTGCCATTTCCTACTCCAGTGGAAGCCAGAAGAGTCACCTAGTTTAAGAAGTGTCTGAAACCATTCCTTTGGGGTATCTGCTTCTTACACAAAATTGTTTTTCATTTTTCCTCACAAGTCACTGGCTACCTTACTCCTGTCCTGCAAAGTAAGACTCTTTATGAACATATGATACTTCTCCCACTTATGAGATCTATTCATTATGATCCTTTGTGTGAACGTCTGAAGGGGCATAAAAGCCATGTTATCTTTGAGGCAGGAAGTAGATGGGCCCCCACCAGGGAAAGCATCCGGAGTTCATTCCCTGTGGAGAGAAACTCCAAAGTATCACTAGCAGAACAATCAAGAGAGGAGACTGGGCCCTGCTCAGATAAGAGAAGAGAGACCACATATTTCTCATTTTCGAGGTTAAGGAGATCTTCCTGACTAGAAAGCTCCTTGGAAGTCAAAAGGGGAGTGATGTCAAGTTTACCCACAAGCCTCTTCCCTGGAATCCATCTGAGCTGAGAGATGCATGCGCACACACAGGAGGATTCTGAGGTCAATCAAATACGGACTCAGAACGGGCAAAGCAAGATGACCGTCCAAAGGAAACCCTGAGGGAACACCCCGAGTAAGGGATTTAAACTACCGCGACAACGCGACTCCCTCTCTCAGTCCACCCACGTGTCTGTCCACACGCACTGCACTCTCCTCCTGCCGCGCACTTTACTTCTTTCACCACTTTGCATCTTTGTGGGAAATCTTTTCTGCAGAGCCAAAGGGCCAGGGCCTTGTCACTGACCACTGATCCGGTGGCTTGGATTCAGCTCTCTCAATGCATTCTCTGGCTGGGAACTGAAACCCTGCTTCAAGCTGCTGCAGGCCAAGGGAGATAATATTGGTTATGTACGTCAAACTTTTAGAATACTTCTGCACCCCGTTTGAATTAAAATTCTAACCACTCTCCTAACATGTGTCTGGGCTGACCTAAAGTTCTATTCTTGCAAAGCCTAAGAACATTTCAGGTTTCTTTTGAAGATTTGGTATAAGCTATTATATTCAAGAATATATGCAGTTATGGTGAGAACCCTGATAGACACACTGTCCATTCTCTGCTTCTTGGGAAACTTTCATTCACTCACTTAACACTGTTGGGGGTCAGCAGTAAACAAGACCAGCACAGATCCTGCCCTCAAAGAACTCACAATTCTAGTGGGGAAAGATAGATCAAAAAAAGGGAAAAAAAAAACAATAATTACAATAATGAGTCATAAGAGATATGAAATATGAACAGTGTGTTCTGCAAGTAAGTGCAAGGGGAATAATTCTACCAAAGAATAGGGTGAAGTAAGGGCAAGACAGTAGATTCAAAGAGGGTAGAAATTGAGCTGCATCTTAAAGGTGAAGATTTAGCCAAAAAGAAGGAGGAGGATAATTGGGACAAAGACTACAGCATGTGCATGCGTATGCAAAACACCCATGGTGCAAAGTGACCTGTAAGGAATGCTGAAACAGCTAGTGCAGGGCCAAGGTCAAGGCAGTTGAGCCTGCCTAGCTAGGAAAGGGCTCCACATGTCATGATCATAAAGTAGACTTTGTCCTGGAAAGCACAGGTTGAAAATTGATGACACAGATTTATAGTCATTAGTTTTCACCAGGCTTTCAAAATAGTAGTTTTTCAATTCGTCAAGCCATCACTTAGTGTGCATACAGTAACAAAGGACCCAGAATCTCAGTGACTGTCAACAACATTGCATTTTCTTTCTTGCTCATGACCATCTCTGTTGAAGGCTGGCGCCGGCTTAACTCCACAGACTGTTATTCTGACACACAGGCCGGGGGAGCAGAGCCTGTCTAGGTGGGGTGTGCATTCTTGGAGCACAGGACAAAGAATGATGGAACAAGCCCGGCAACAGTTCTTAAAGTGCTGCTCAGCCACACACATCAATTTCACTCCCATTTCATTGGCCAACAATGACATGTATCAAATTCACCCTCATTTCACTGGGCAGCCATGGTATGTAATAAAGTCTCATGTCAATGGGCTTGTTAATATAGCTTTTCCTGGTAAGAAGGAATAGTGAATATTTTGAACAAATTATTTTATTTAACATAGTAGACAATATTTAAAACTTGACAGATTTCACAGAAAAGTCAAGATTTCTAGGCTTTGTTGGGGGGAAAAAAATAGCTGGCAACATAGGGCTATTTCCACAGGGCAGCTTAGCTGCCTAGTGGGAGCTTAACTAGCAAAAGTAATGCTCACACACTAGTAAAGTAATGCTCAAAATTTTCCAAGCTAGGCTTCAACAGTACATGAACTGAGAACCTCCAGATGTTCAAGCTGGATTTAGAAAAAGCAGAGGAACCAGATCAAATTGCCAACCCGCTGGATCATAGGAAAAGCAAGAGAATTACAGAAAAACATCTATTTCTGCTTCATTGACTATGCCAAATCCTCTGACTGTGTGGATGACAACAAATTGTGGAAAATTCTTAAAGAGATGGGAATACCTGGCTCCTGAGAAACCTGTATGCCAGTCAAGTAGCAACAGTTAGCACCAGACATGGAACAACTGACTGGTTCCAAATTGGGAAAGGAGTACAGTCAAGGCTGTATATTGTCATCTTGCTTATTTAATTTATATGCAGAATACATCATGTGAAATGCCAGACTTGATGAAGCACAAGCTGGAATCAAGATTGCCGGGAGAAATATCAATAACCTCAGATACGCAGATGACACCACCCTTATGGAGAAAGTAAAGATGAACTAAAGAGCCTTTTGATGAAGATGAAAGAGGAGAAGTGAAAAAGCTGGCTTAAAACTCAACATTCAGAAAACAAAGATCATGACATCCAGTCCCATTGCTGCATGGCAAATAGATGGGGAAACAATGGAAACAGTAACAGACTTTATTTGCTTGGGCTCCAAAATCATTGTAGAGGTGACTGCAGCCATGAAATTAAAAGATGCTTGCTTCTTGAAAGAAAAGCTATGACAAACTTAGATAGCATATTAAAAAGCTGAGACATTACTGACAAAAGTCCATCTAGTCAAAGCTATGGCTTTTCCAGTAGTCATGCGTGGATGCGAGAGTTGGACTATAAAGAAAGCTGAGTGCCAGGAATTGATGCTTTTGAACTGTGGTGTTGGAGAAGACTCTTGAGAGTCCCTTCGACTACAAGGAGATCAAACAAGTCCATCCTAAAGGAAATCAGTCCTGAATATTCATTGGAAGGACTGATGCTGAAGTTGAAGCTCCAATAATTTGGCCACCTGTTTCAAAGAGCTAATTCATTGGAAAAGACCCTGATGCTCGGAAAGATTGAAGGCAGGAGAAGGGGATGACAGAGGATGAGATGGTTGGATGGCATCACCGACCCAATGGACATGAGTTTGAGTAGGCTGCAGGAGCTGGTGATGGACAGGGAAACCCGATGTGCTGAAGTCCGTGGGGTCACAAAGAGTTGGGCATGACTGAACAACTGAACTGTCTGACGTTTAGGCACAACTTTTAGACCAAGGAATGCTTCTCTCCAGTTTGTCACAGATCCCATGCTGCCTGCTCATTCATTTATGTTACCTGCCCAGCTTGGATTAAGCAAATGAGTTTGTAACCTGGAACAACGGGCAGTCACAGAAGAGATGACAAATGAGAATGAAAAATGTTGTCTGCCACTCCAGTAACCAAAGGATTTGCAGCCATCAAGCCATCATGTTACAGCCACCCTGATGGTAAGCCCTGATGGAATCAACAGGCATCCTGCCCATCTAGCAGTCAGCTGTTGCAGCCACCCCCACAACAGTGCACACTGAGGAAACTCAGGATAAGAGAACACTGGACAATGGCCCAGAGAGCTGAGGGGCATGTCAAAGGAATGATTTCAGGGAGCCCAGACTCTTCTGTGTTTCTGTGTGCTCAATCACACAGTCATTTCCAACTCTTTGCAACCTCAAAGACTGTACCCACGAGGCTCCTCTGTCCATGGGATTTCCCAGGCAAGAACACTGGAGTGGGTTGCCATTTCCTTCTCCAAGCAATCTTCCCAACCCAGGGATCAAACTCCAGGGATCAAACCCAAGTCTCCCGCATCTCCTGCACTGCAGGCAGATTCTTCACTGCTGAGCTACCAGGAAGCCCCTCCATCTTCCTATAGAAAAGCACTAAATTCATTAACTTGAGCCGTCTAGTTTTCTTTGTCAGTAATCTTTTGATGTTCCCAACTACCTGGTCTTCGTTGCAAAATCTCCTATATATCCTGGCTCCCCCCTTGCCTCTTTGGAGCAGTCCCTTAGAGTGATATGAGAGTCTATTCTTCCCAAGCTTGACATTTTCAGAATGTCCACTAAATAAGACATTAACTCTTAACTTTCACATTGTGCAGTTTTTGGGGCAGGGGGGTTGCAGTCGACAAGGAGAAAGGTGATGGGATCAGATCTACTTTTCAGACAGCTTAACTTGATAGCCTGAAGTTAAGGGAGACACCAGAACACAGGGAAGAAACTCCAGTTAGGAGGCTACTGCAATAATCCCTGTGCAAAGTCACTTCAGTCGTGTCTGTCTCTCTGCGACCCTAAGGATTATAGCCCACCAGCCTCCTTTCTGTCCATGGAATTTCCCAGGCAAGAATACTGGAGTGGTTTGCCATGCCCTCCTCTAGGGGATCTTCCTGACTCAGGGACTGAACCTGAGTCTCTTCAATCTCCTGCATTGGCAGGAGGGTTCTTTACCACTAGTGCCACCCTAACCTAGCCTAAACATGTAGTTTAAAAAAAAAAAAAAAAAACCAGGCACCAAAAGCTCTACCTATTATTAAATGTGGCGAAATAAGCTAGAGGCAGCCTTCAGCTAGCAGCCAGCAAGAGCGAAGACGAAGACCAGAACACTTCTGCTAGTTGTCTCAAGGCCGTGACATCTACCTCCTTGGATGAACCGAAAGGGGGCTCCCATGGGTGCCTTTCTCAACTGCTGGTTGAGTAAATCAGAGGGGAAGGGAATGGGGACAGGGGAAGTGGAAGGGTACATTGTAACAGGTAAAGGAAAGAGTCTCTTTCTGCTCCTATTCTCTCCCCCGACCCCTCCCTCCCCAGTCACCCTCCCTCCAGCAAGCCACTACTGGCCTAAATTAAGTTTTCAAAAAGCGAGAGGCTCTGAGCTGATTTTTTTTGTGGAAGAGCACTGAATTCAATAAAACATAATTATTGATTTAATTAAAACAGTTGCTCTGTGAGAAGTGAAGCTTTTTTAATAGCCAGCAGAGAGGCAAGAGCCCTCATTCATTTCTAGTGGAGCTTCTGAAATAAATTGGGCTGCTTTTTTTTTTAATAGGCACATTCTAAGCAGCGGCTTTGAAATGGATCCCCTAGCCATTCATATGCAGCAATTCAACCAGTGAATAAGGCGCCTTTCCCACTGGCTGCCTTTCAGGATAGAAAAGAGGAGGCGCTGTGAGCCCAGACTGAGAGATGCATAATTCATGGCCCTTCTTCTGGGGCCCCTCTGTGCTCCTTTCTGCTCCCTTGTACTTACACTGGAAAGGAAACGTGGGGCCGGGGACTGTCCCGCTGTGGGGCTTCCACACCCTCTCTTGAGCTAGTGGAGAGATGCTGTTCGGAAGGACCCAGGGCGTCAGAGGCGATGGGACCCTGACTCCCCACCACGGGGGCCAGGGTCTGACCCTTACAGAGCTGAGCTCGGAAAACAAATCGAACAGGGAGAGTGGAGGGGGAGGTAGTCCTCCTTGGCACCTTGGAGTAGAACCTACTGGGGCCAGATGACAGCAGCCCCCTCCCCACTCTCCGGCCGCCCCCTCCTTTCGCACCTGCAGCCACAGGCAAGCGTGTGGGTGCGTGGGCGGGCGGACTCATCACTTGTATTAGCGAGAGAGAATAATGATGCATCCTCGGAGAAGACATTAATGAGGTGATGACATATTTTTAATTAAATGCCTCACGTAAATTATTAATCCATTCCTCCTGGAAAGACAGACGGTGGCACATTATAAACGTAGCCGGCCAGTGTGTATCCCAGCGCGCGCACACACTCCCACTCCGCCCTGGGGTGGGAGTTAAGGCTGCCTCTGTTACAGCATGCGAGCTGCTCTCACAGTCCGTGCAGGCTCTGGCCTCAAGCCCGCGCCCCCGGGGGCCGGTGGGGTTTGTGAACATGACCTTGGCACCTACGGGGCTCACGTTTCAACCTGGAACTGTGCGGTGGAGGTCGATGATTAGCTGTGGTTTTCAGACGTCCCTGGGCTCGAGGTGGCGCACACAGGGCGCCTGTTTGCAGACATTCTGGCGGCAGCTTCCCCAGATACGGCTCAGCTCGGTGATCGCTGCCCCTCCCCTTCTCCCTGCGTCCCTCCCCTGTTTTCCCCAAAGGCCAGCAGCCCCTCTGTTTGACTGAAGTTAGTGGTGCTTCCTCCACTAAGCTCCCTGGTGTCAAATTGGATCCCACCGCCATGCTACTGGGGTTTCCCTGGTGCCTCAGACTGTAAAGAATCTGCCTGCAATGCAGGAGACTTGGGTTCAGTCCCCTAGTCCAGAAGATACCCTGGAGAAAGAAGTGACAACCCACTCCAATATTCTTGCCTGGAACATTCCATGGACAAAGGAACCTGGCGGGCTACAAATACAGTCCATGGGATCCCAAGAGTCAGACACGCCCTAGTGACTAAACCACCGCCACCATGCTCTTAAATTAAGTAAATAAATAAACTAACAATTATATTGATCATTAAATGAAATTTCCATTTGAGAATTCCCTGGTGGTCCAGTGGCTAGGACTCAGTGGGCCCAGGTTCCATCCCTGTTCAGGGAACTGAGATTCCCTAAGCCATGCAATAAGGCCAAAAAGAAAGAAAAAATTACTAACTGTTGAGTGACAGACGGAACTTATGGTTGTTGTAGGGGAAGATTGAGGGGGAGGGATAGTTAGGGAGTTTAGGTGGACATGTACACACTGCTGTATTTAAAATGGATAACCAACAAGGACCTACTGTCTAGCACAGGGAATTCTGCTCAATGTGATGGGTAGCCTGGATGGGAGGGGAATTTGGGGGAGAATGGACACATGTATGTATGACTGAATTTCTTTGATGTTCACCTGAAACTATCACAGCATTGGTAACCAGTTATATGCCAATAAAAATAAAAAGTTAAAGATATATATATATATATATATATATATATATATTACTATTTGTTGAGTGCACATATGCTAAGCACTGTCCTAAGTACAGAGCATAGATAATCTTCATCAATCTTCAACCCAAATCCTATAGAATAGATAATATTGTTATTAATACATTATTAATTAATATTAATATTATTAATATTTTACAGACTCATTATATTCAAGGTTAGAAAATTAGTAACTGGCAGTGATAAAGTTCAAATTCTGGCCTGTCTGGTTTCACAGCACTACTGGCTTAGAACTTTCTAACACTAGACCTATTACTGCTATTTTGTGAATGAAGGAATCCAGGAATAGAGAGGTTAAGGTGAAGAGGCTGAAGTGCTAAATAGGAAGTAGAAGAAGGGATTTGAACCGGAACCATCAGAGTCCAGGGTCCCTGCACACACCCACCATGTTAAGATGAGAGCAGGAAATCAGAGACTTAGGTCCCATGCACATCATTGGAGGGGGACAAGAAGGCCATGGATTCTCAATGGTTTTCACCATGGAAGTAAGAGTGGGATGGAGGGACTGCCCTGGTGGTCCAGTGGTTAAGCTGAAGCTGCCTGCCAATGCAGAGGACACAGGTTCAATCCCTGGTCCAGGAAGATCCCCCATGCAGAGGAGCATCTAAGCTCGAGAGGCACAGCTACTGAAGCCCAAGCACCATGTGGCCCGTACTCCGCAACAGGAGAAGCCACCACAGCAGAAAGGCAATGCACCGCAGCTAGAGCTTGCCCCACTCCCAGCAACTAGGTGCATAGCAGTGAAGACCCAGCCCAACCAAGAGTTAATTAATGAATTAATTTTTTAGAAAGAGTGGATGGAGCAGAATTCAGGTTCTCGCTAGAGGAACTCTGTCCTGTTTTTTCTGCAAGTCACAGTGAGACTCAATCAGATTCCACTTCTCTCCAGCGCCTGAACTTTATTCTGGGCCCTCTGCCTTCATCCCAGATCTCCTAGGGAAACAAAGACAAACTCTGCTTTTTGACAAGGAGTCACCAGTGATCACAGGGAACAAGAAGGACACAAGAGCTCAAAGGAACACCATGCTTTACTGGCCCATAAAAGACGGTGCTCACCCGCCCACTCACACTTCCTAGGAAGAGTGAACAAGGAGGTGGAAAACGGTTAACAGGACGTTCTGGAAACATAACTGGAAAATCACAATGGCCAAGAGAAGGAGGCGCCATGGAGACTCACCCCAGATCACATCACCTGTACACATACCAGAGGTATAATCACTGTCTATAGGAAACTATATGCAATGACATTTCAAGAGCAAGTATTATTAGTTCCATAAAAAAAAAGCTACATCAACAGCTTTAAATGGTTTCTGGCCTTTCCTCCTTGAGCCAAGTTGTCAATGTGTGGGAAAGAATCCCTCCAAATGGTTCTCCATTAGGGCCACAAGGCAGTATAAAAGGCGTCTCCCACAGGAAAGTCACTGGAAGCATTTACAACTGACGAGCCCACTGAAGCCTCAGAAGATATTTATGAAAGGTGTTTGAAAATGTACTTCTGAAAGAATCACTTCATGTTTCACTAACAGTCTGCCTGTCCATAATCCTCTAAGGCAGTTGATAAAATTGGTCACTACCTTATTTAAGAAATATATGGGATATTAAAAAAAAAAATCAATGGCCCTTCCATGTTCCTTTATAAGACTGAGACTCTGCCCAGATTTCCTGAACTTGTGCCTCAAAAGAAAAATTTTTAATGAGGTGACAAAATAAGTCTTATAAAATTAGATTGCTAACATTTTCCTTAGTTGGCGCCCCTCTTCCTCTTCTTTCCCTATAATTTTTAAAACAGCTAATAACGTTTCTCCCTGGCAACTCAGCGTTAAAGAATCTGCCTGCCAATGCAAGAGACCTGGGTTCCATCCCTGGGTGGGGGGATCCCCCGGAGGAAGAAATGGCCACCCACTCTGGTATTGTTGCCTGGGAAATCCCATGGACAGAGGAGCCTGGGGGCTATAGTGCATGGGGTTGCAAAGAATTGGACATGACTGAGCAACTAAACAACAATAATGCTTATTCTGGGACTTTGGTTGAGAGGGGCAGGGGTGTTCATACTGGTGTGGAGTTTAGGATGGATCTCAGTCAGGAAGCAGAAAGTTATGGGGTTGCAGGGAACAGAAATAAATTTCTAACCTGTGCTCCTCTCCAGGCTCTTCTGCTGAGAGTGTGAGCTTTTGCAGAAGTAGAGTTTCTCTTGGGATTTCCCTGACCAGTCTAACGGTTAATACTTTACCTTCCAATGCAGAGGGTGCAGGTTCGATCCCTGGTCAGGGAGCTAAGATCACATATGCCTCCTGGTCAAAATGCCAAAATATAAAACAGAAGCAATATTGTAGCAAATTCAACAAAGACTTTAAAAATGGTGCATATCAAAAAAGGTTCTCTTTGTTCCCTGCTCAAGTTCAGAACCAACTGGGTGATAAGCTCAGATACCAGACAGAGTGAAGAGCGAACAGTCACGTTATTATTGAGAAAGCTCACTGCCAGGACTCACTTGCTGGCCATCCCTCCAAAGAGATGTGTGACCTTGGGCAAGCGACTCAGTCATTGTGTCTCCCTCCTCTGGGCTGTCCTGAGGATGAAAGGAGAAAATATCTGTATCAGGTTCTGCACAGTTACTGCCACACAGGAAGTCCCAGACACTCGTTAGCTCTTGTTATGATCTTCCTGCAAACAGAGGCAGTGCAGCTGGTCCCAAATAATGCTAGAATTCTGCACAGCCCCCTCCAAAAAGTTACTCAGGCTCCAAAAACACTGCAATTTTAATTTAGGTGCACAAAGATAACCACACCCTTTGCCAAGGCAAAATAAATAAATAAAACGGAATCCATAATGGTTTTATGATGCTAATTTCATTTTATAGACATGTTGTGAGCTCTCCTTTTCAGAGTCTGTTATGATTGTTCTTGTATTGTTAACTCATAACCAGACCATATTTGAAGACATAAACTTTAAGAGAGATAATAAAGTAGAAACACACTCTCTCATGAGCCTCTTTTATCTTGGTTGAGTAGAATTCTTAAACACTTAAGAGATGTGTGGAGTTATGTGTCCAAACATAAAACCTGAATTGTGAGGATTTGGAATTCAGCGGGCTTTAGTTAAACTGCTGTACTCTGATCAGATCACATCCAGATTATCTTAAGTTCCGGAACATTTTGTTTGTTTGTTTGTGGGCTCCAACAACAGACTTTATTTTTTAATTAATTGATATTAGAGTACAGTTGTTTTACATTGCTATGTTAGTTTCTGCTGTATAACAAAGTGATTCTGCTATATGTATACATGTATCTCCTCTTTTTTGGATTTCCTTCCCATTTAGGTCACCACAGAGCATTGAGTAGAGTTCCCTGTGCTATGCAATATGTTTTCATTAGTTATCTCTTTCATACATAGTATCAATAGTGTATATACCTCAATCCCAATCTCCCCATCAATTTATTCCACCCCACCCCTTCCTCCCTTGAAATGCATATGTTTGTCCTCCACATCTATGTCTCTATTTCTGCTTTGCAAATAAGATCATCTGTACTATTTTTCTGGATTCCACAGATTGTATATGTTGATATATGATATTTGCTTTTCTCTTTCTGACTTACTTCACTCTGTATAACAGTCTCTAGGTCCATCCATGTCTCTACAAATGTCCCAATTTTGTTCATTTTTAGGATTGAGTCTAGAATCATCTTTAAGAGCATTATTACCAAACTGGAGTTTATTTCCAGTTGCCACTAGTGGTAAAGAACCTGCCTGCCAATTCAGAAGACTTAAGAGCTGCTGGTTCGATCCCTTTGTCAGGAAGATTCTCCTGGAGGAGGGCATGGCAACCCACTCCAATATTCTTGCCTGGAGAATCCTATGGACAGAGGAGCCTATAGGGTCACACAGAATTCAGACAGAACTGAAGTGACTTAGCACAATGCATGGAGTCCATCCAGGTCAGTGGACCCAAGGTAATACGCAAACACATACCAAAGTATGATGCTGACTTTATTCTAACTTGAGGGGATTCTTCCCACACCACCACACACTTCTCCAGCACCAGCTGGACGTCTGACTGCTGCTAAGTCACTTCAGTCGTGTCCAACTCTGTGCGACCCCATAGACGGAAGCCCACCAGGCTCCCCCATCCCTGGGATTCTCCAGGCAATAACACTGGAGTGGGTTGCCATTTCCTTCTCCAATTCAGCTCAATTCTGACACTATCTACCTGGAAATAGTATGAGATCCCACAGGGCTCTGTCCCACAAGCCTGTCCCAACTCATCCCCAGTCCAGATGTCAATCCCAAGTGCAGTTTGTTACCTGTGTTTCTGACCAACTGACTAAAAGACAGAGTTTCCAACACCACTCCCCTCAACCTTGGCTTTAATTTGTTTGCAAAATCAAACCAGTCAATCCTAAAGGAAATCAACCCTGAATATTCACTGGAAAGACTGATGCCGAAGCTGAAGCTCCAGTACTTTAACCATCTGATGCAAAGGACTGACTCATTGGAAACAACCCTGATGCTGGGAAAGATTGAGGGCAGGAGGAGAAGGGGGTGGCAGAGAATGAGATTGTTGGATGGCATCACCGACTCAATGGACAAGAGTTTGAGCAAACTCCAGGAGATAGTGAAGGACCAGGAAGCCTGGTGTGCTGCAGTCCATGGGGTCGTAAACAGTTGGACATGACTGAGCGACTGAACGGCAGCAATAGCAGTTCAGAGAAACATTTTAACGTACTCACTAGATTAGTGGTTTGTTGTAAGAAAAATGTAACCCAGAAACAGACAAGTGAGAGAGAAGCAGAGGATATCTACTCGGGGGAGGTAGGGTGAGGGGGGAAAGTAGAGATCTTGCATGGTCTCTGCAGGCTCCCCTCTTCAACAATCTCTTTGTGTCCATCAAGCAAGAAGCTCTCTGAACCATATCCTTCAGGTTTTCTTGGAGGCCTTATTCATAGACATGATTGATTATATAACTGGCCATTGGCAGTGGACTTAACCTCCATCCCATCATTCCTCCCCCTTGAGGAAATTCCAATCCTCTAATCACAGGATTTGTCCTCCTGGCAACCAGCCCATCACTTTAGGTGTGGTCCAAAAGTCACCTCATTAACATAACAAAAGACACTTTTATTGTTCTCATCACTTAGGAAATTGCAAAGGTTTGAGGAACTCTGTGCCAGAAAGGAAACAAAGACCAAATACATATTGCTTTTTATAAATCACAGCATTACACACAACCGGAAAGAATGATAGAGGGATTGGAAAGTGTAACCTGGGGAAAGAAGTTGCAGGGGACAGGTGATCTGGAATAAATAATAGTTTATCACATAAGGTAGATATTTTGACTCATGGTGTGACCTAGATATAGGACAGAGGTAAGAATTAAAAAACAAATGACACGTGAGAGATGGAATATTTCCTTTCACATCAGTAAACAAGAGATGCCACAGTCATAGGAGATTGTCCCACTCCAACATCAGCTGTTGAGCCTGAGGGAACTCGGGAAGGAAAGAACACTTGCCATCTAGCAGCCGTCATGGCAGCTGCTCCCTACAGTGAGCCCAAGGGCACTCAGGATGTGAAAAACACAGGAAACTGGCCCAGATAGGTGAGGTGCTTATGAAAGGAACGGTTTCAGTGAGTCCAGACTCTTGCATCTTATCATATGTAGAAAAGCACTAAATCCCTTAACTTGGGATATCTGCTGCTGCTGCTGCTGCTAAGTCACTTCAGTCATGTCCGACTCTGTGTGACCCCATAGATGGTTGTCATTTCCTTCTCCAATGCATGAAAGTAAAAAGTGAAAGTGAAGTCACTCAGTCGTGTCCGACTCTTCATGACCCCGTGGGCTGCAGTCCACCAGGCTCCTCCGTCCATGGGATTTTCCAGGCAAGAGTACTGGAGTGGGGTGCCGTTTTCTTCTCCACAGGATATCTGGTTTTCCTTAATTCAAAACAATCTTTTGATGTTCAACTACCTCCCTCTTGTTACAAAACCCCTATCTCACCTGGCTCCTCTCTTCATCTCCTCCCCACCTCCTCTGGGCATTTCTTTCAGGGTTATTTGAGATGCTGTCTCCTGGGCTTCCAGTCTTAAAAACTCCCACAGAATACAACCTAACTCTCAACTCTTAGGTTGTGGATATTTTTTAGGTCGACGCATGGTATACCAGAATACCCAACGACTCCAAAGTGAGCATGTTTCTACCATTTATGAGTTGTCCTGAAGTCAAATTGTCTCCTGGGGCCAGAAAAGTGCCTGAAATGTGTGAAGTGATCCACTGAAAATAAAATAAAAGGATACAATGGCATGATGAAGAAGACTAAAGTTATCCAAACTCAGTTTTCTTAAACACTCATTAGCCCAAATATATATATATTATCACTGGGCCAATTCAGTGATATATATCTCTAATTTCAATCTCTTAAGTAATCTTGGGCAAGTTGCTTAATTCCTTTGATTTTCTTGGAGTTGTTCTTCTGTAAAAGGGGGATATTAATAAGATTTGCCTTAGCAAGATTTTGCGGGGCTCAAGAGAAATAAGATCTATAGATATATTCTGTAAAGAATAAAGAGCTACATAAATGTTGGGTATTATTTTTTAAAGCTTTCTAATTATTAGAACTGTCTGCAAAGGCATTTGGATCTTATAGACGGTAGAGAGAGTTCCTTGTTTCATGAGGGTTTGGAAATTGGTTTGTTCTGTTGAAAAGAAGATTCAAATGTGAATGGGAGAAGTCTTGAGGGGGAAAAAGATTCTGAGATTCTGATGTTTTCATACAAAAGCCTTACTGGAGGTACGCTAGGGAATGGTACTATTAAGGACAAACAATTCATGACATTTGCTGGTGGTTTAGTTGCTAAGTCATGTCTGACTCTAGCTACACCATGGACTGTAGCCTGCCAGGCTCCTCTGTCCATGGGATTCTCCAGGCAAGAATACTGGAGTGGGTTGCCATTTTCTTCTCCAGGGGAATCTTCCCAATCCAGGGATGAACCCAGGTCTCTCGCATTTCAGGCGGATTCTTTTCCAGCTGAGCTATCAGGGACACCCTAAAAACAGTAAGATTGGAACTTCCCTGGTGGTCCAGTGGTTAATATTTCATCTTCCAATGCGAGGTGGCAGGAGAGGGGGTGCAGGTTGGATCTCTGATCAGGGAGCTAAGATCTCACATACCTTGCAGCCAAAAAACCAAAACATAAAAAACAGAAGCAATAGTGTAACAAATTCAATGAAGACTTTAAAAACAGTCCACATCAAAAAAATCTTAAGAAAAAAAAAGAACACTAAGATTTGATGTAAAGGGAGCTATTACAATACATTGGGGCTTTGTAGAAGATGAGAGATGAGGCTCAGCTCCTAATTCGAGCAGGAAAAGTGGAACTGTCGAGGCGTAGAATGGAGGGTGGGTGGAAGGAAAATCATTCAGGGGAAACCTGAGGGGTAAGGAAGGATTCTGAAGGCAGGCCAGGATGTTCAGACGTCACTTGGAGGGATAGTACAGGCTGAGGGACCTGAGCAGATATCAAAGGTGATCAGCTATGAGGGATGAGGGGATTCTGACTAAACTGGCGTAGCAGGACTCTTGCCCAAGTTGAACAAATGCAGAGATGAGCACAGAAGTCCAAAAGTCGAGGTCTACGTGGCAAGAGGATTCGGAAGAGCCTGACTGGAAAGAATTGTCAGTGCTTGTCAAGAGTGAGGTAAGCAGGACTGGGCAGATTAGGGAGGGAAGTTAAGCTGCAGTCATAGCCGAGGTCCCAGCCACAGGGCTATGGAGCTCCGAGGGCCCCACAGAGCTGTCTCAAACTGAGACGAGGTGGCTGAGTTTTGTGTCTGCATGGGCCAATCACTGATTGCCAGGTGCTTCAGGGAGGAGGAGTCACCTTGGGCGACTCAGCTCCCTTCTGAGACCAGCAGGACTGGCTGTGAGCTCTCTGTAGCCCAAAGTCTTGCCAGCCGAGGGCTGAGACCCTCGTTCCTAAATGAGGAGTGGGCAGCAGGGCATTGTTACGAAGCTACTGGTTGGAGAAGGAAATGGCAACCCACTCCAGTATTCTTGCCTGCAGAATCCCATGGCCGAGAGAGCCTGGTGGGCTATGGAGTCACAAAGGGTCCAGGACACGGCTTAGCGACTGAACGACAGTGACAACAGCCTTAGCCAATATATGAGAACAAAAAGTTGTTAGGAATTGAGGGTTGAGGCCAAAACAAAATCCTTTTGTTTACAGATGTGATAGCATATTTAGAAAAACCAAAATAAAGTACAGGCGAATACTTAAACTACAAAAATAAATAAATAAATAAAGTTTACAAGACCTTAACAATACTTGCAATAGTATAATATTTAATAATCTAATGAACAAAAAATTATGACTCCCTTCCGCATGTATTAAGTCCCCAACATATGAATGAGTTCCAATTTTGAGAGAGCACTTGTAAGTCCAACTTGTTCTAAGTCCAACAAAGTTAGCCTAGGTACCGAACTAACACAATCGGCCATATAGTATTGTCCTGTAACAGGTTTATAATACTTTCCACACAAATAATACATTAAAAACAAACACAAAATATTAAAGGAAACATTTTTAATCTTACAGAGCACTACCTTGAAAGGTACAGGAGTACAGACCAACAGCTGGCATTCAGGGGCTGGCATCGAGTGAACAGACAAGAAGAGTTCCTATTGGAGGAGGGAGAGGAGGTAGGAGCTGATAGAGCTGAAGGATCGTCAGCAACCAGAGATGGAGGGCACGCTGCAGTGTTACTCATGCCTGATTTGATGGAACTCATGTTCACATCTTTGTAAGTTTGCAACTTAAAGGTTTTTATGTAGGAGACTTACTGTATCCAAGTGCTGCACTAACCCCTCTCATAGGTCATTTCATTTCATCTTCACATAGACCCTAGAAGATAGGTATTATAGACAGATGAGTAGTTATTACTATATTACAGGTGAGAAATCTGAGAGTCAGAGAGGTTAAGACACTTATGCAAGCTTGCATAGCTGGTTAGTAACAGATTCAGAATGGGAAGGCCATCTGACCCCAGAGCCTGGGCTTTTAGTCTTTCAGAAATTATCATGTTGACCAAGGGCCTTCCATGGTGCTACAAGTTGTATACACATGACACTGCTACTCTGCTGAGTAGGACCCAAGCTCCCTGCTTCCTAGATGAGAAAGCTGACTCAGACACTTCAGGTCACTGTAAATTGTGATCTAGGTTAGATTCAAACCCAAGTGTGTCTGACCCCAAAGTCCATGCACTTCCCCATGAACCACACTGTCTCTTCTAAAAGACAGTGATGACTCTCATGGGACCAAATTTCAGATCCAGAAAACTACAGATGATCCAGGTCTGATGTTACATTAATGACCCAGAGAAGGTTGATGGAATAGCAAGAAAGACCACTGCAGGTTACATGAGTTCTTGTGAAAGGACTGTCAAGAGGATTGGAGGAACTCACGAGAACAGAAATGGGTGCTCTATTCTCAAGTTGCTTGGGAGCTTAAGCCAACTTATTGGGTCATTTGTAGTGATGTAGATGAAGCTAGAGTCTGCCTATACAGAGTGAAGTAGGTCAGAAAGAGAAAATCAAATACCATATATTAGTGCATATATTATATATGGACTCTAGAAAAATGGTAGTGACAAACCTATTTGTGGGACAGGAATAGAGATACAGACTCCAAGAAGAGGCTTGTGGACACAGAGGAGGAAGGAGAGAGTGGGAAGAACTGAGGGAGTTGCACTGACGGATATTCCCTACCGTGTGTAAAATAGACGCCTAGTGGGGAGCTGCTGCTTAACACAGGGAGCTCAGCCAGGTTCTCTGCATTGACCTAGAGGAGTGGGATGGGGAAGCCTGGAGGGAGGCGCAATAGGGAGGGGATATATACACACAGAGAGCTGATTCACACTGTTGTACAGCAGAAACCAACAATAATTATAGGGCAATTATCCTCCAATTTAAAAATAAATTTATTTTTTTTCTTTTTAATTAAATTTTATTTTTTAGTTTGTTTTGCTTTACAATACTGTATTCGTTTTGCTATACATTGACATGAATCAGCCACGAGTGTACATGAACTCCCAATCCCAACCCCCACCTCCC
>SJXQ01005547.1:287986-308187 GCA_006408695.1 Aepyceros melampus | reverse complement strand
AGACTCCACCAGAAAATTACTAGAGCTAATCAATGAATATAGTAATGTTGCAGGATATAAAATCAATACACAGAAATCCCTTGCATTCCTATACACTAATAATGAGAAAGTAGAAAAAGAAATTAAGGAATCAATTCCATTCACCATTGCAACGAAAAGAATAAAATACTTAGGAATATACCTACCTAAAGAAACTAAAGACCTATATATAGAAAATTATAAAACACTGATGAAAGAAATCAAAGAGGACACTAATAGATGGAGAAATATACCATGTTCATGGATCGGAAAAATCAATATAGTGAAAATGAGTATACTACCCAAAGCAATCTACAGATTCAATGCAATTCCTATCAAGATACCAGCGGTGTTTTTCACAGAGCTAGAACAAATAATTTCACAATTTGTATGGAAACACAAAAAACCTCGAATAGCCAAAGCCATCTTGAGAAAGAAGAATGGAACTGGAGGAATCAACCAGCCTGACTTCAGGCTTTACTACAAAGCCACAGTCATCAAGACAGTATGGTA
Source organism: Aepyceros melampus (assembly GCA_006408695.1). Taxonomy (NCBI): domain Eukaryota; kingdom Metazoa; phylum Chordata; class Mammalia; order Artiodactyla; family Bovidae; genus Aepyceros; species Aepyceros melampus. The sequence continues at coordinate 307,656 of SJXQ01005547.1, read as the reverse complement.
CTGGCACAAGGACAGAAATACAGATCAATGGAACAAAATAGAAAGCCCAGAGATAAATCCACACACCTATGGACAGCTTATCTTCGACAAAGGAGGCAAGAATATACAGTGGATTAAAGACAATCTTTTTAAAAATAAATTTAAAATAACAAGACAAAGAGAATCCGCACCACCTCTTCTGGTCTCGAAGCAGCTAAGGGGGAGAGGAATCTAAACCTCTTGCCCCCTTCATCCTAATAGAATTTCCCTGACTCCTAAGCCCTGGGTCTCTAAGTGTAAGGGGAGCACTCACTAGGTCCACCGATTTTCTAGGCGAAGGCAGCTCTTTTGGGGATTTTAAAAGCTAAACTCTCCCAGCACCTTCCATGACATCACCTGGAATATGAATCCTGGAGGCTGCTGGAAGAAGGCAGGGAGGAGAGAGAGAGGCATCCATTAAAGACAGCCCAAAAGATTTCTACACTCTTCGAGCCAGTTGGCATGTATCATCTGAGCAGTTAGTACCCAGTTACCATCACTTCCTGCCATCCCCACCTCAACCTTTCTGGATTTAGTGAAGACAGCATCAGATTTTGAAGGAGGTAACCATAGGTTCAATACTGGCTCAGATGTGTGAACTTGACATTTCTTAACCTCTCTGGGCCTCGTTTTTCACATCTATACATGAGAATAACCAGAGCAACATTTGTGAAAGTGTCTGGCAAAGTGGGCTGGCTTCTAGCAGACACTCTGAAATAATCAAAACAAAAAAGAAAACATGAGTCTTCTTCCCCTTCTCCATCTCTCTCAATAATACAATCTAGGTACGCTCAGCACAGAAAAGGAGAGGAGAGATTTGGATATAAACCAAAACATAAAGAAAATATATGTAATATGTTATCCAGTGGTTTTTCCCGTAGTCATGTATGGATGTGAGAGTTGGACCATAAAAAAGGCTGAGCACCGAAGAATTAATGCTTTTGAACTGTGGTTCTAGATAAGACTCTTGAGAGTCCCTTGGACAGCAAGGAGATAAAATCAGTCAATCCTAAAGGTAATCAACTCTGAATATTCACTGGAAGGACTGGTTCTGAAGTTGAAGCTCCAATACTTTGGCCACCTGATGCAAAACCCAGACTCATTGGAAAAGACCCTGATGCTGGGAAAGATTGAAGGCAGGAGGAGGGCAGACGATGAGGTGGTTAGATGGCATCACCGACTCGATGGACATGAGCTTGAGGAAACTCCAGAAGATGGTGAAGGACAGGGAAGCCTGGCGTGCTGCAGTCCATGGGTCGCAAAGAGTCAGACACAGCTGAGTGACTGAACAACAATGCTAGCCAATCCGTGTCTGTCGGGAGCCAGAGCGAGGAATCCCGCCCGTGACAGGGTCACGTGGCACACTCAGATGGCAGGGCAATTTGAGTCATCGGATTTCTCCCTGGTTTTTCCTGAACATGTGCCCCCCAAAATAAGAATTTGTCTGTTTTCCCATTATGTTCTGATTTTCTCTGGAAAAAGTTAATTCAGAGCTTTGGTTTCCTGCATTTGAAAGTGTTTCAGCCCAACCCCCCTTTGATAATGCTCTAGCCTGCCTAACAAGTTCCCCTGACCTTCTACAAGCTTGTGAATTGCTCACAACTTCCCAACTGTGAGGGGCACAAAAGCCTTAAAGTATCTTTAAGTTTCAGAGCCTTTTCAAATTTATATTGGTGACAGGATTTCACGGTTAACTCAATGATTGCTGCCAGACCTCCTTATTTTTTATCTATCAGGCACCCAGGAAGATGTAATCAATGCAAATGGGATATGGTAAAGGATACATAGTAGTTTTGATGTTAGCAATACTAGACTTTTGCTATAAATCACTGTACTTCCTTTTATTACTAATTGCTGTATTTTTATTTGGTGTTTTCTGAGAGTGGCATTCAGACTTTGGAAAGATTAACACAAATGAGTCTTCTGGTTAACAAAACCTCATCAGATGAGAGCCATAGAAATGTTAACAGGCCTCTTGGCCAGAAGATAATGTAAACCACCTGGGACTTTTGTAACAGGAGAGTATGCAAAAAAGAAAGCCTTGTCTCATTGAGGGTTAGGACTGCTACCTCTGCGTAACTCTACATATTCTATTATGTACAACTTGGGGTATATAAGCTGATTTTGAAAAATAAACTTCCCCTTTTTTCCCCTTTCTTTCCCCCCTTCCTTTTTCCCTTTTCCTTTTTTTTCCTTCTCCCCTTCCCTCTCGGAGAGTCTTGCACTGATGCTGGGCTTCCCCTGTGTCTCCTATTTTCTCTAATTTCTGGCTGAATTCCATCTGGGGCACGGAGGCTCACCATGTCTACTTACCTGTCCCGGCTGCTAAGATCTGTAAGAGAGAGAGCCCAGGGCGGGGCACTCTCCGATATTCAAACGGACGCCGGTGGCCTAACGTAGATGGTGCAAACCTCTTGTCTCGAGGTTTTATTGGCTTTCCACGTAAACCAAGTTATTCAGCCTTCTTTTCTCCATCTTAATTTTCCTACTATACTATTTCTTCCTAATCTATTCTTATATTTCTAAATAAATAAATTTTCCTCGCTGATGCCAACCCCCCTTTGAATCACCCTGGATCCACCGGGGCTGGTCCCCGGCATGTATTGTTGACATCAAGCAGCCTTTTCTCATCTTAAATAATGCCCTGAGAATTTTTTCATCGAATTTCAACAAATACCTTTTGGGCATCTATTATTGGATTGACCGAAAGTTTCTTTCAAGTTTTTCCAGAAGATGTTACAAACAAAACCTGAATAAAGTTTCTGGTTCACCCAAAACATGATAGGCAGCTCCATAAAGTGGAGGTAAAAAGGACATCAGCCCAGGAACTTCTCTGGGGGTCCAGTGGCTGAGACTCCTAGCTCCCAATTCAGGGGGCCTAGGTTTGGCTCCTGGTCAGGGAACTAGATCCCACATGCTGTAACTAAAGATTTAGCACGCTACAACTAAAAAATAAACAAAACAAACCTAGCCAAAATATCTTGCACATCACAACCAAAAGATGCATGCCACAGCTAAGGTTAGGCACAGCCAAAAAAAAAAAAGACTGTCCTGAAGATGCTTACATGAGAATCAGTGCTCATGTCTGTGTCCCTTTCAGACATTCAGGAAATAGGAAATCCTCCAAGTCACTCCCCAACGTGTTGTATGTGATCATCTTTTTACTACTCACTGAAATCAAGCTACAGTAATCAGATTAAAATTTTTAATCCTATCTGTATTGTATTTATATTTTCCAAAGAGCCACTCTGTCATGGACACCTAACTAATAATTATCAGTGGCTCAACTGAAAGAGTCTGCTCAAGATCAGATTCAATGTTCAGCAGGCACGTGGAGAATTCTGTGTCCCCGCTTGTGGGCAAGAACAGAGAGGTCTGTGTTTGTCCTAGAAAGACATTTCACATTCAGTCTAGCTGAAGCAGAATTCAACAGTTACTCTAATCATAGGTGCTACTGAGAATTAAAGGAAATCCTGTTCCTTGGTGGCTCAGATGGTAAAGAATCCTCCTGCAATGCAGGAGACACAGGAGACCTGGTTCAATCCCTAGGTTGGGAAGATCCCCTGGAGAAGAGAATGGCTACCCAGTTCAGTATTCTTGCCTGGAGAATCCCAAGGACAAAGGAGCCTGGTGGGCTGCAGTCCACAGAGTCGAAAAGAGTGGGGCCTGACTGAGCAACTAACAGTTTCACTTTTCATGTTCCCATAGCCCCCAGAAGAGGGAAAACTAATGAAAGCACAAGTGATTATTTCATTCTAAATATGGGCCAAATTGGGTCCCCTGAAAACTATTAACTCCATGTGTTGGAAAGTTGGTCTACACTGGAAGTGCAGCCCAGCAAGGCTATGCAAGAGTCCTGGGAGTGGGGAGGGGTCTGTGGGCTTTGATCTGTGGAGAGAAGCAAATGAAAGCAACTAGATATTCATGCAAGTCCCTCGACATGAAAATAATATGGAGGAAGAAGAAAAAGATAAAGCAGAAGAAAAAAGGAAGAGGAAGGGGATGTGGAAGAGGAGAACATGCTGAGTTCCTAGTACAGGTCAGGTGTTGCCCCACTCTTCATAAAGGTGATTGATTCGGCATCTTTATGCCCATTGTACCAAAAACTGCAAGAAGTGAAGTGAAGTCGCTCAGTTGTGTCCAACTCTTTGCAACCCCATGGACTGTAGCCTACCAGGCTCCTCCATCCATGGAATTTTCCAGGCAAGAGTACTGGAGTGGGTTACCATTTCCTTCTCCAAAAAACCGCAACCAAGGAAGTAATTTCCTGAGGTCACATGAGTTAAGAAGTAGCTAGACTCCAAAATCTTCTCCGTTTTCCTTTGACCACTCAGAACAGAGTTCATTACAGGTCATTTTTACCGAGCAGGCAGTGTATTTAGTCTGCATCCAGGATGGAGCTGATCTTTTGACATCTCCACTGCCCCATCCCCACCCCATGTTAATTGTTCTTTAAACCCAGTAGAAGATGGAAGACCCTTCTTTGAGATTCATCCCTGTGAAGGAGGGTGGATTGTCAGGTTGCCCACCAAAGAAAACAGTCGCTGACTCCAAGGATTGAACTTCAAGAGGCACCCAGAGCAGCCACCAGTCTATTGCAAGAATAGGAGTGCACTCCTGGAACAAATAACCTATAGGAGGTAAATGACAATATAACTACAGTGAATACTATGTCACAAAGACATCAAAGGGAAAGATTCCACCCAGAGGGAACAGCAAAAGAGGAAATTCACTTCAAAAGAAAATCCAGAAAGCCAGTGTGTCTGGGTGTGATGGATAGGTGGAGAGTGTCTGGATTTGAACTGGAGGTCTTTGTGTTTCTTGAAACTGGCTATGTGGGCACCAAACTTCATTTCCTCTGGGTGCACAGCTAAACTGTGGATCCCAGCCTCTCTTGCAATCATGTCTGGCCAGATGACTGAGAATGTGAACCAAAGTGATATGGACTTGTCCCTCCCTTCCACCATCCCCCTAACCATGCCCCCCTCACCACCACCCATCACCATCACCTAGCGATCCTCCAGGGTCTTTCCCATCAGGTAGGTAATGTCAAGTCAGATGACACTGGAAGCTAGATGTTAAAAATTATGGAACCACCAAGACAAGGAGCTTGGCTGACCGAGGTCCACCACTCTGAATAATAAGGTTATTTTAAGATTTGTAGCTGAACAGTATTTCAGACAGAATACCCAGTACATTTCTTGTAAATTCTCCCATACCTGGTTCAGTTACATTGACAGTGCCCTATATTTGTTACCAAATTCATATGAAAGAAATATTTGCACTTTCTATTTACACTTTCCACGTGCAAGAAGGCAATGTGAGACACTGAAGTCGCAAAAATTTCAGATCCAAAGTTCCTGCCCTTAAAGTTCTCACAATGGGACTCACAGAAATAAAGATGAGGAGTTTCATTGAAGAGTGTGTGTGATCATCACTGTAACTGGAAAGTGGAAAAACAGTGTGGGAGCACAGAATATATAGTCATGGACTCTGCCTGGGGCTCAAGGAAGTCTCATAGAGGAGGGTCCATTTGGTTTGGGTCTTGAAGGATGAGTAGGAGTTTTCTTTGTGACCAAGGAAAGAGAGGAAATTCTTGTAAAGGAAATAGCACATAGAATGAATTAGAAATCCATATCCTTTAAAAATCAGGGAGCCAGTGAAAAATTGTATTTAATGTATAGTCAATAATTAATTTCCTAATGATACATTAAACCCTAAAAGCAAAGGTTGCCTATAATTTCTTTTATATTCCTCAAGTTCTACACATATGCAAAGGACAAAGCAGAGAGAGGGAAGGAGTAAAGGAGAGAAAGAGAGACAGAGGGAAGAAGGGTGAATGACACCCACTCATGAGGCCTTAGTTACCCAGGGTTGGTGACTGATGAGAAAGAACATTCAGGGTTCATTTGAGTTTCATTTACCCTATATCCATGTTCATTTCACACCATCTGGCAGCTGTTTTAGGCCATTTCATTCTCCGTTGGAAGCATGATCAGGCCTGAAATGCAAGTTGTAAATAGTGTGCGTTGCATAGTAAAGCTGGATTTAATGCATAGTATGGTTTATTAATGTTACAGCATTTACTGTGTATTTAGAGTTGTCATTGATTTTTATTCAAAAGGGCATTTTTATTACAACTACATGATGCCAGCAAAATAAAACCCTCCCCCTACCAAAGAAACTTCAGGTTAAACTGCTCTAAGTGCTTGTGAAAAGCCCAGCTAAATTTGGCTGATATGGATCATTCCTCCCCTGGGATCACTCATCCACAAGCCTCTGCATGAAGGATGCGGAGGGGAAATGGACAGTATCCTCACCTGACCCAGGATGGATGCCAAAGAAACAGAGCATCTGTGGTACCTTTGTTGGTATTGACCCTAAAGCTAACGGTCACCTGCCAGTGCAGGACACATGGGAGACCCAGATTCAATCCCTGGGTCAGGAAGATCCCCTGAAGGAGGGCATGGCCACCCACTCCACTATTCTTGCCTGGATAATCCCCTGGACAGAGGAGCCTGGTGGGCTACAGTCCGTGGGGTTGTGAGGAGTTCGACACGGCTCAGCAACCAAGCATGCACACACGCATCAAGCTCACTCCAGCTGTGAGTCAGTTAATATGTCAAGGATGTCAGAGACCATCTTTGGGATATTCTGATTTTATTTCTTGTCCATCAAGTTTGCACCTACAATGAACAGTCCAAACCTGGGATTTCACAGTGGAAGTTTCTGCTATTACAGCTGTCTTCAAAACTGCCACTTGGCAAAGCAAAGATTCTTCCCTCCAATTTCTCCCCCATTTTTTTTCCTGGACTCACAAAACCTTTCCTTGTGATTTGGAGATAAGAGAGCGCATTGCCTGGCATGATAGCTACTGGCCACAATGCTGTTGCTGTTTAGTCACTAAGCCATGTCTGATTCTTTGCAATCCCATGGACTGTAGACAGCCAGGCTCCTCTGTCCCTGGGATTTCCCAGGCAAGAACACCAGAGTGGATTGCCTTTTTCTTCACTAGGGAATCTTCCCGACCCAGGGATTGAACCCTCGTCTTCTGCATAGGCAGATAGGATTCTTTACCACCAAGCCACCTGGGAAGCCCACTGGCCACATGTGGCTATTTAAATGTAATCATCATTTTTTAAACTAAAAATTCAGTTCCTCAGTCACTTTAGACACATTTCAAGTGCCCAGTAGCCATATATGTCTAATGGCTACCATATTAGACAATGTAAATATGGGACATTTCCATCCTTATTTTGGGATTAACATCAATTCACTGCTATACATAAAACAGATAACAAACAAGGACCTTCTGTATAGCACAAAGAACTCTACTCACTATTCTATAATAACCTATAAGGGAAAAGACTCTGAAAAACAGCTATATGTTACATATAACTGAATCACTTTGCTGTATATCTGAAACTAACGAAATATTGTAAATCAACTATACTTCAATTTTTAAAAAGATAAATATGTATTTGCAAATATATGTATATATATATATAAAAAATCATTGCAAAAGCTAATGGCTTTAAAATTTTAAAAAAGAATATACAACTGAATCACTTTGCTGTACAGCAGATATTAACACAACATTGTAAATCAACTGTACTTCAATAAAATGAATTTTGTAAAAAAGAAAGTTCTATTGGACAGCACTGAGCTGCATCATAGGTCCCTGGAGACCATAGAAATCAGTGCCCATTTTGCTTGCACAATACATCCTGTATCCACCCATTCTTCTCCCTCCCCACAGCCCCTTTCTATAACACACACTCCCAACCTTGTGTTTGAGGTCTTCTGGCCTCTCCCCCTGACTCTAGCCCCTTCCAGCTTCTAAATCACAACCTCTAATTCCAACCTTACCCCTGCCAACACTTGGAAACACGTTCATTCATTCATTCAAGATTTATTGAGTAGCAAGGAAGTATATGGCACTTGTTTGATGCTCAGGATGCAAAAGCAAAGAAGGCCTCATTTCTCATCCTCAAGGACATTGCAATCAAGCAGAAAGCACTCATTATAACCCTCAGTTGTTGAACAAAGAATTCACAAATCAAGTCATATCATTGTCCTGTTTACACACCTTCAGTAGATCACCACAGAAAGGACACACTGCAGATATCTGCTGTAAATGACTCAATCCATATACACACTTTCAGGGACTAATCTTCTGCACACATCACATATAAGGAGTAGAAAAATATTTCTGCCATACTCCCCTTTCCATTGGGGGTGATATCATTTCTTTTACACTCTTCTAAGTTGACACTTTTGACAGACATGTTGACTTTCTGATACACAACGGGATGCCCACAGACAGAACTTGGAAGAATTAGGCATGAAATTCTTCCCAGCAAGATCTCAGGGATGCAAGGAAAGGTCAATGATTGGGCCTCTCCCAGTGTAGCCCCACTGGGTTTGGGCTTGATGGCTCTGCTGTTCATTTGCACCCCATTGGGCCCACTCACCCAGTGCCACAACTCTGTCCCAGGCCACATCTGGACACAGAAAAGGAGCAGCTAGCCTGACCCTATTCAGGCCAACAAAGGAAACTTCCATTTTTCCTTGATATGGTGGTGGTGGTTGTTATAGCTCTGTGTCTATGCAGGTTCTGGCCTCTAGTTGACATTTTAGAAAGATGGGCAAAGAGATGAAGTAGCTGCCCTCCAGAGGAAGATGACCTTATCAAAGACAGGTTCTGTCAGCTCCAGCCCCACTCAGCAGTCTACAGTATTGTCCACCCCAAGTGGTCAACCACTTTCTATCTTTCCCAGCCCACAGGACCCGGATCTCCAACTGGATGCTTCCTCGCTACCAGAGAGCAAGATCTGGAAATAACTTGCAGAGTGTAGGCTGAACAAGCTGGCGGAAAGTCGGGCCCTGGCCAAGGTTTTGGGGGGTTTTAGTTTGCTTTTTAGCTATCAGAATCTAAAAATGTATTTACTCTTCAGACAAACACAACAACTGATTTCCATCTACAATTATTTCTAAAGAAGTAGTAAGGCAACTGCAGGAAGAGCTGTGGCCTTGAGCTCTGGAACATTATTATGCTTTAACACATCCACTGAGAAACCCAGGGCTCATGGGACTAAATTCATTGGCTATAGCAGGGCATGGATGTAAGACACCTGAGCAGGACCTGCACCTCACTGGTTGCTGCCCAGACCATCTCTCCATGGGTTGTGATGTTTTTGCTTTCCCTTTCATCAGCTCAGACCTCTCAGATGTACCTATTCTAATAGCCAATTTTTATCTAACATAACAGCTTGGAGGGAAAAAACAGCTTTCCCTCCCAGCTGCCCTCTGCACAGGAGCCTGAAGCCAGCCAGCAATGGACCATGGAAGCAGTAAACTGCACATTGGCTGAGCATGCCCAGTGATGGCAGGGGGCTTGGGTCTGCTACTCAATCACTGACTGTAGAACCTGGGCAAGGTAATCCTCCTCCTCTCCAGTCTTCAATTCTCTCATCACTAAAGTGAGGACAGTTCTAGTGCCTCATCTCCAAGGTAGCAGAGAGGATTCAATGAGATAATCCAGCTAACAACTGGACACTCAGCTCAGTGACCCCTCGTATGCACACAGTAATTGTTAACTACTTCTTTTATTAGACTAGAATTCTTCACTCTGTTGGACATGGAAATATTGATAGTTGGAACCTGGAAGGCAAAGCCCTGCTGTTTCTTGGTGTGTGTCAGTTCACTCAGTCATGTCCAACTCTTTGCAACCCCGTGGACTCTAGCCCTCCAGGATCCTCTGTCCATGGGGATTCTCCAGGCAAGAAAACTGGAGTGGATTGTCATTCCCTTCTCCAGGGGATCTTCCCAACCTAGGGATCGAACCTGTCTCCTGCATTGCAGACAAGTTCTTTACCATCTGAGCCACCAGGGAAGCCAACTCTCCTCAGTTTCTGCCTTCCATGGCAGAGCATGCTGATGACAGCTTCGCTCCCCACCCAGAAAGAACTCAAAGCCCCCTGTGATCTCAGGAGAATCAGAAGGGAGTATACATAGGTGCTAGGGTGCTCCCTGTCTATTTGAAATTGTATCTTAAGCTTGATGGAGAAGGAAATGGCAACCCACTCCATTATTGTTGCCTGGAAAATCCTATGGACAGAGGAGTCTGGCAGCCTATAGTCCATGGGGTCGCAAAGAGTCAAACACAGCTGAATGGCTAAACACACACACACAGCCCATAAGACAGGTAAAATTTTCCAGTGGGTGACAGTCAAAACCTGAAAAATTTTCCCTGGGAAGTCAGTCACTCCTCAATAACTTGATAGAACAGAATAACTTTTCATGGATGCTGCTCCAGAAAAACTGGGGACCCTCTGAGTCAGAATAAATCCTCCTACTGCCTTTCTAATATTTTAATGCAACTTAAGTTGTTTTTTTTTTCTATTTTTTAATCATCTTCAGATGGTGAATCCTTAAACTCTGGTGAAGGAGTGATGCGCTCCCCAGACAAGTACTCACAGTTCAATTCAGTTCAGTTCAGTCACTCAGTCATGTCTGACTCTTTGCAACCCCATGAACTGCAGCACACCAGGCCTCCCTGTCCATCACCAGCTCCCAGAATCCACCCAAACTCATGTTCATTGAATCAGTGATGCCATCCAACCATCTCATCCTCTGTCGTCCTCTTCTCCTCTCACCTTCAATTTTTCCCAGCATCAGGGACTTTTCCAGCGAGTCAGCTTTTCACATCAGATGGCCAGAGTATTGGAGTTTCAGCTTCAACATCAGTCCTTCCAATGAACACCCAGAACTGATCTCCTTTAGGATAGACTGGTTGGATCTCCTTGCAGTCCAAGGGACTCTCAAGACACTTCTCCAGCACCACAGGTCAAAAGCATCAATTCTTCGGTGCTCAGCTTTCTTTATAGTCTAACTCCCACATCCATACATGACTACTGGAAAAACCATAGCCTTGACTAGACGGACCTTTGTTGGCAAAGTAACGTCTCTGCTTTTAAACATGCTCTCTAGGTTGGTCATAACATTCCTTCCAAGGAGTAAGTGTCTTTTAATTTCATGGCTCACAGTCTATGTTCGATACAGGATGCAGGATGCTTGGGGCTGGTGCACGGGGATGATCCAGAGAGATGATATGGGGTGGGAGGTGGGAGGGTAGTTCAGGATTGGGAACTCATGTACACCCGTGGTGGGTTCATGTCAATGTATGGCAAAACCAATACAGTATTGTAAAGCAAAATAAAGTAAAAATAAAAATTAAAAAGTGGATAAAACACAAGCAAAAAATGTATATGGCTTACCTTGAAGATATTATGGCTTTGTTTCCAGATTATTGCAATAACGTGAATATTGGAATACACTGAGTCACACAATTTTTTTTTGTTTCCCAGTGCATATATAAGTTATGTTTTTACTGTACTGTTGTCTATTAAGTGTGTGAAGCATTATTTCTTTAAAAAAAAGTGTATACCTTAATAAAAATACATTATTGCTTAAAAAAAAAAAATTCATGGCTGAGATCAGTCCTGGGTGTTCATTGGAAGGACTGATGTTGAAGCTGAAACTCCAATACTTTGGCCACCTCATGCAAAGAGTTGACTCATTGGAAAAGACTCTGATGCTGGGAAGGATTGGGGGCAGGAGGAGAAGGGGACGACAGAGGATGAGATGGCTGGATGGCATCACTGACTTGATGGATGTGAGTTTGGGTAAACTCCGGGAGTTGGTGATGAACAGGGAGGCCTGGCATGCTGTGGTTCATGGGGGTCACAAAGAGTTGGACACGACTGAGCAACTGAACTGAACTGAACTGAATCACCACCTGCAGTGATTTTGGAGCCCCCCCAAAAATAAAGTCAGCCACAGCTGCACATAAATTTTCAAGCACCCGGGGACCTCCTGAATTCATCTGTGGACCTCTACGAAGTCCTCCTCTTGTTTCTCTCAATCACTTGCTATCAGTAACATCTATGTCAGGCAGAATATGTTGTGTGATGGGCTCTCCCCATCTATCTGCTTTGAAAATGAGGATGCTACAGAAGCAGGGGAAAGCAAGCAGAGTCCACCTGGGTTCCAGGTGAGACAAGAAGTGTCTTCTGGCCCACATGTCCCTTGGACAGTTCCTCCCTCACACTCAGAAACCCTTCTCAGCTCTTTTTAACTCATAACACTTCTGATGTCAAACGTGAGGTTTTCATCTCAGACCAACCAATCCTCCAGCAGTCTGGACACTGAGTGTCCTACAACTCATTTCATTTCTGACACTAATGACTCAGAGTTGACGGAGACCCCAGAGGCTTCAACTTAGCATGCCAGAGGCTTTCCAGGTGACTCGGGCGTAAAGAATCTGCCTGCCAATGCAGGAGATGCAGGTTTGCTCCCTGGGTCGGGAAGATCTGCTGGAGAAGGAAATGGCATCCCACTCCAGTGTCCTTGCCTGAAAAAAATCCCATGGACAGAGGAGCCTGGCAGCCTATAGTCCATAGGGCTGCAAAAGAGGCGGACACGACTGAAAGACGAACAACAGCAACAAGTCATATACCCCTCCTCATATAAAATCACCGCTGTCCTGAGTTCACCATTATTTATGGTTAGAAGGAGTTCTTCAACTATGTTTCAGTGTCTGGTCATTTTAAATGTGGGCAACTAGAAGAGCATATGGCTTCCCTGGGGGTCCAGTAGTGGAAAATCTGCGTGGCAATACAGAAGACTCAGGTTCAATCCCTGGGTCGGGAAGATCCCCTGAAGAAGGGAATGGCAACCCACTCCAATAATCTTGCCTGGGAAATCCCATGGACAGAGGAGCCTGGCAGGCTACAGTCCAGAAGATTGCAAAGGAGTCAGACACAAGTTAACAAGAACAACAGCCAGAGGTTTAGGAGGTCCACCCCTCAAGACAGCCCTCACTTCAGATGCCAGTTATAAGTCTCGGGGCCCCAGTTGACCCATGTTTCTGTGGCTACAAAGTCCGGAGTTTCTTTAAAAAAAACCCTTTTTTAGGTTTGCTTATTTCCTAGAATGGTTCAGAAAATTCTGGAAAACATTGACCCATTCATTATCTATCTGTGTCTTTAACAGTATCAGTCCTCGGAAAAAAAGTTGCACACAGCGATGCCAATGTGACTTTTCTGGTTGATGGAAATTACCAAGTGGTCCAGACCTGGAGAGCGGGAGGCAGTGTAACAAGGTTCTAACGTAAAGCACAGAGCAATTAGCAGGGAGATTTACCTCCCTGTCTTAAAAGCATTTTTATTACTTAATCAATCACAAGCAATTTCTAAACAAGGCTGGTGTTTTACTAGGAGCCATAAATTTTTACCATTTGCTTCCTGGAGGAAGAGCAGAAGAAACAGACATGACATTCCAAGAGGGACTTTGTATCAAATAAAACCAAAGGGAACCCAAGTCACTTAGGAAACAGTGGACAGGAAGTAGCCGCAGGGCCTTAGAGGGTCCAGGGAAGGAAGGGGTTGGTCAGGGTCAGGTATCTAGTCCTGATGGCAGTGCCCATTCAATTCCTTCTCGTATATTCAGAGGGAGGAGATGAAGATTGCAAAATGAAAGAAGTGTGCAGTTAACCGAGCAGATTTTCTGCAATTCCACTCTTGGCAGAAGGCTTTCTATAGCCAGCCTGCCTCTGGGCCTCAGTTTCCTCATATGCACATTAGGAGAATTCAGACTGGATTACAACCCAGATTCTCACTACTGACAGCATTTCAAAATCACTTCAGGAGTGTTTTATAAAACACCATTGCCAGGACTTCTCTGACAGTCTAGTCATTAAGATTCCACCCTCCAATGCAGGGAGTGCAGATTCCATCCCTGGTCAGGGAACTAAGCTTCTACGTGACTCTCAGCCAAAAAGCCAGAACATAAAGCAGAGGCAATGTAGTAACAAATTCAATAAAGACTTTTTAAATGGTCGGCACAAAAAAAATCTTTATTTTAAAGAAACTCAAAAAACACCATTGCCAGGCTCCTTCCCAGACCAATAAAATCAGACTCTGTAAGGCTGAGCTGAAATATGTTCAATCATCTAGTTCCAGTTGGAACACCCAAGCAGAGAATTTTAATTTGAAAATGCATGCCTGCTCAGTCATGTCCGACTCTTTGCGACCCCATGGAACTGAAGCCCACCAGGCTCCTCTGTCCATGAGATTTCCCAGGCAAGAAGACTGGACTGGGTTTCCATTTCCTTTTCCAGGGGATCTTCCTGACCGAGGGATCAAACTGGAGTCTCCTGTGTCTCCCACATGTGGATTCTTTATCACTGAACCACCTGGGAAATCCATGCTCCAAACCTGCACAGGAGTGAGCTCATCCAATAAGGACAGAGATGCTCAGCCGTGTTCACAGATTCACTCTGCTTCCTTGGACAGATTCTTCCTCAGCTCCTCCACACTACCTCCTGGGCTGGGCCCTTGCACCTGCCTCTCAGCATCTGTCATGATGCTCGGGGGAAATGTCCCATCACATCTCAGTCAGACCAGAGGAGTGGGTCCAGGAGGCCTGGGTTAATAAATACTGCTCTGCTTAAAGTGGATAACCAACAAGGACCTACTGTTAGCACAGGGAGCTCTGCTCAATGTTATGTGGCAGCCTGGATGTGAGTGGAGTTTTGGGGGAGAGTGGATACATGTATATGTATGGCTGAGTCCCTTCACTGTCCACCTGAAATTGTCACAACATTGTTCATTGGCTATACTCCAATACAAAATAAAAAGTTAAAAAAAAAAACAGGCGTGGAGGTTAGGAATCGCTGCCTGCAGACAATTTATAAACATGTCAGTACTGTTGACCCTGGTTCCGAAACCCACTTGGAAGAGTGGTGCAGAGTAACAGTTCTTCCCTCACAAGACTGATCAGGGCAGGGGGGCCCCCAACACCCAACCATGCTACTTTGACTGGTTCCATCATGAGCAAATACAAGAGAGACCGGGTCACTATAAGGAACCAAGGAAAAGAACCCGATTCAAGTGATGCTGGATCTGCCTGAAACATTTTCTTGGGCCCAGGATGGACCTGTTCCAAAGGTGACCTCCTTAGACATGTGGGCCCTTCCAGAGAGAAGTCCTGCAGTGAAGACCATACTTGGCCAACCCCTTACTTACCACAAAAATCAATTTCTTTTCTGTAGGTAAGTAAAGACTGTCAATTACCTCCGAAATCTTGACCCAGTATAAATTCTTTTTTCCCCTAATTCTACCTGGGATTTAAAGGGAAAACATATTTTTTTCTTAGTCATATGGAATTATAATCTAGTTCAAAGGCTTCCTTCTACAGAATATTTCCCTTTTTTCTTCTGAACCCTTCTAGCATTGATCTACCTCTTATATGGAATATAAACAAGTAGATCAATGCCTGAATGGAATATGGGCTTCCCAGGTGGCACTAGGGATGAAGAACCTGCCTGCCAATGTAGAAGGTATAAGAGACACATGTTCAATCCCTGAATCAGGAAGACCCCCTGGAGGAAAAAATGCCAACCCGCTCCAGTATGCTTGCCTGGAGAATCCCATGGACAGAGGAGCCTGGTAGACTGTGGTCAATAGGATCACAAAGAGTCAGATAGGAGTGAAAGTAGTTGCACTGCTAGCGCTATATGGAATATATCTCATCCTGACTTTATTATAATATTTGTACTATTACATCTTTTCTGCTAGACTGTTGACTCCCTAGTGCAGTAGAAAGAACAAGCTTTTGGAGTCACATTGGTCAAGTCCCAGCTCCTGTCCTTACATGGTTGTGTGACTTTATGAAAATTGTTTGAACTTTCTGACCCTCTGGGTCTGAATCTATAGAGAAGATAGTAAAACCGACTAGACAGTGTTGGGGTAGGGATGAAAGGAGATATCACGCCTTGAATCTCTAAGTTTAGCCATGCTCAGCTTAGAATATAGTGCTAAGAACCTACCAACTATCCCTGCTATGGTCTATGGTCAGGAGATTCCCCTCAGGCAGTGATGAGTGCAGAAGAAAGATCCATTCCAGCATCAGGAGTGGGGAGAAGGCAATGGAGCTGTCTGCTGCGAGGGACCTGGACCAACAGAGAGGACCAGCACTGCTGGCTGTAGGCACGGTGGAAGACTCCTGCCAATGATAATCTTCTTTATATCTTTCCCATG
This sequence comes from Aepyceros melampus, assembly GCA_006408695.1. Classification (NCBI taxonomy): domain Eukaryota; kingdom Metazoa; phylum Chordata; class Mammalia; order Artiodactyla; family Bovidae; genus Aepyceros; species Aepyceros melampus. Next base: position 291,535 of record SJXQ01005547.1, on the reverse strand, counting down.
TCAGGCTTTCACACCGCTTCTCCTGGCAGCTTTCAACAACACTCAGCAACAGTCCTGTCAACAGCACTACAGCAAATCCCCTACATACAAACCTTCAAGTTGCAAACTTTCAAAGACCCAATCACGTCAGTTGGTCCATGTGTCTGGCATACATTGTCATGTGTGTGTAGCCTGTACAAGAGGTTGTGCTTTTGTCCAGGATGTTTGGAAGCCAGATCAAAAGCAGCAGTATATAACCCATTGGATGCATTGGGTACCTAGCCTAACTTCGTTGGACACAGAAACAAATTGGACTTGAATTCAATCTTGGAATGGAACTCATTCATATAGTAAATAGAGGACTTACTGTATTAAAAATGCAGAAAACTGGGACTTCCCTGGTAGTCCAGTGGATAAGAATCCACCTTCCAATGTAGGGAACACAGGTTTGATTTCTGGTCAGGGAACTAAGATCCCACATGGCGTGGGACAGCTAAGCCTGGGGCTGTAATTACTGAGCCTGTGCTCTGCAACAAAAGATCCTGCATGCCACAGCTAAGACTCAATGCAGCCAAATAAATAAATATTGTTAAAATGCATAAACCTTTCTAAACTGCCCATGAAGAATGACCACTCCCTTGGTTCCCTGGCTAAACACATATATACACACTTTTATATACATACACACACATGCACATGTATACATTTACATACATATACATACACATGAATACACACATATACAGACATCCACACAGAGGCGCTCACATACTCTTACACATACACACGTGCACACATAAAGCGTTGTATTTAAGTAGCTACAACTCTATGGAGCCCTTTCATTGGCTGTAGATAAAGTGGTGTCAATTGCCTCCTTGCCCAGAAACCACTAAATTTGTAGAAGATCAAAATTAAAGTGTTATCCTTCACTAAGCATAATGCCACCAACACAGAGGGCGCAGGGAAAAGGGCGGATTCCTGCCCAGACCTCTCTTACTCCAAGTCACAGCTTGGAAAACTTTCTATAAAGAGTCAAATAGTAAGTCTCCATTGTGCTGTGGGCCACTTACTTTCTGCTACACGCCTCAAATCTAGTTCAAAAACAAGGATAGATGTTATATAAACAAAAGGGCATAGTCGCATTCCAGTAAAATCTTACTTACAGAAACAAGGTTTCTGCATCCTAAAGTCTTAGGGGTTAATCACTAGGCTGTAGAACTTGGGCTTGTTTTTCTTAATTCAAAACATAGTTCTTTTAATTTATTAGCATATAGTAAATCTCTACACCTCTTGACCAAATAATTTCACTCCTAGGAATTTCTCTGATTAAGATTGACCAACAGTTCTGGATCATTTTGTATTCAGAATCTACTTAACTTCCCAGTAGGAGGTGCATGTACGTATGCGTTCAATTGCTCAGTCATGTCTGAGTCTTTGGGACCCCATGGACTATAGCCCACCAGGCTCTTCTGTCCATGGGATACTCCAGACAAGAATACTGGAGTGTGTTGCCATTTCCTTTTCCAGGACTCTTCCTGAGCCAGGGATCAAACCTGCGAATCCTGCATCTCCTCCATAGAAGGCAGATTCTTTGCCGCAGCAACACCTGGGATCCCCCAGTAAGAGGTAAGATGAGTCATATTTTTGTCTCCATTTTGCAGATAAGGAAAATGAGTGACAGAGATACTAAGTGATTTTCCCCTGGACACAGAGCTGGTAAGTGGTAAAGCAGTTATTTCTAACTCTTAAATGAAAACGGTATACAAACTTGGACAAATTGCACAAAAATCTTTGTTTTTTGCAACAAAATTCATGACAGCATAAAAATAAATCATCTAAATATCGAGTATGGACCATGGGTAAAAATTATTGTTACAACAGAATAAAAGGCAGTGTTTTCAATTGACAGAGAAGAATGTTGACTCTTGGGTTGCCAAAACGGCTGCAGCAATTCCTCTCCTCCCTGGATGCATGCCCCTTTGCCATGTTGCTGGTCCTTCCATCAAAAATCAGAGCCTGTTTCCTGGCTGTTGAATGTGAGCTGGCCCTGGGACTTGCTTGACCAATAGAATGAAGAGGAAGTGATGTCATAAGGTGCCCAACACCAGGTCCCAAAAGGCCTTGTGGCTTCCACCTTTGCCCTTTTGAGATGCTGTTCTGAGCCCACCATGTGAAGAAGTCACATCCAGCTTACTGGGGCACAAGAGTCTCGTGGAGGATAATCAATGCTCTTTTTACTGCCAAACAAGTGGCCCCAGGGGAGTAAGGTTACAAACTAAAACACAGAACACCCTGTTAAAATATTCTTTCCAGATAAACAAAGAGTAATGTTTTCACATAATTGTGTCTCAGTATCTCATGGACGTGTTTATACTACAAAATCATTCTTTGTGCATCTGAAATTCAAATTTAACTGGGTGTCTTGTATTTTTATTTGCAAAATCTGACAACCCTACAGGTGCTTAGCAGAAGGACCCAGCCTGAATTGCTGATCTAAAGAACCATGAGAAATGAGAAATGGTTATTTTAAGCTACCAAGTTTTGCAAAGTTTGTTACTCAGTGACATATAGCAAAAACACTCGTAGTTATTGGCATGGAATATGTTACTATGGGATTAGGGGGTAGTCATACAGGCAGAGAAGTGGGGCATAAAGAAAAGAAAGACTGTTCACCCTGAGCAGAGAAATGATGTAAAGTACATGTCTGTATGTATATATACATGTGTCTACATGTAAAGTACATAAGATCTCTGTAAAGTAAATAAGTCAAGTTGCTCAGTCGTGTCCGACTCCTTGCGACCCCATGGACTGTAGCCTACCAGGCTCCTCCCTCCATGGGATTCTCCAGGCAAGAGTACTGGAGTGGGTTGCCATTGCCTTCTCCAAGGGATCTTCCCGACCCAGGGATCAAACCCAGGTCTCCTGCATTCCAGGCAGACGCTTTAACCTCTGAGCCACCAGGAAGACCTCTGTGTTCAAATTAAATATTTAATTTTTAATGATGTGTTTTGAGGTTGTGTACCAATGTACATAAATGTCAAATATATATTCGGAGGGGAAAAGCCCAAATTTCTGTCTGGATTCCAAGAGCTCATCTTTGAGATACTTTCAATAATGACTTCCTAGTGAAATCTTTGCTTAGGACGTAATGCTATATTAATATTTTTAAAAGAATAAAATTTCCTAATGACATCCAGTTATATTTCAAAACACAGTTATAAAAGAACACAAAGATATGATTCTGCTTTTTTTTTGCTTTCTTTTTTTAAATTGGGGTATATTTGCTTTACAAGCTTCCCAGGTTGCACAGTGGTAAAGAATCTGCCTGCCAGCACAGGAGACTCAAGAGACTTGGGTTCGACCCCTGGGTTGGGAAGATCCCCTGGAGGAGGAAATGGGAACTAGTTCCAGTACTCTTGCCTGGAAAATCCTATGGACAGAGGAGCCTGGCAGGCTACTGTCCATGCAGTCACAGAGTTGGGCATGACTGAGCAATCAAGCATGCATGCACGTGTAGCTGCTTTGCAATGCTGTGAATTAGCTATACACATACCTATATCCCTTCCCTCA
>SJXQ01005547.1:87667-287827 GCA_006408695.1 Aepyceros melampus | reverse complement strand
AGAGCATCATTCTGAGTTCCCTGTGCTATGCAGGAGGCTCCCCATAAGCTGTCTGCTTCACCCATGACAGCACACGTACATCAGTCTCAATCTCCCAATTCACCCTGTTTCCTCCCTGTGCCCACACATCCATTCTCTACAACTGCATTTATATTCCTGCCCTGCAAAAATGTTCATTGTACCATTTTTCTAGATCCCACATAAATGCATTAATATACAATCTTTTTTTTCTCTTTCTGACTGACTTCACTCTGTATGACAGAGTCTAGGTCCATGCACATCACTGCAAATGACCCAATTTCATTCCTTTTAATGGCTGAGTGGTATTCCATTGTCTCTATGTACTACATCTTCTCCATCCATTCATTTCTTGATGGACATATATGCACACACACACACACACACACACACACACAAAATATACACACAACTGGAATTGACAGGTTTTGATGGGAAGGGGTGGATATGTGTTTTTCACTTTCTTTTTCCTCTTCTTGGCACTTTCTCATTTTCCTGCAATGTATACTTCTCTCTCATGTAACAAAGAACGTGTGAGCATCTGTGCATCTGGGTGTGTATTTACTGTGGCCTTTAATCCCCTGGCCTGGCACCAGTTATTAAGTATTTACGGAGTTCTTGGGCTTTCCCCAACACTATGTGTGTGTTAGTCACTCAGTCCTGTCTAACTCTTTGTGATCCTATGGACTGTAGCCCCACCTGGCTGCTATGTCCATGAGATTTCCCAGGCAAGAATACTGGAGCAGCCTGCCATTCTCTTCTCCAGGGGCTCTTCCCAACCCAAGGATCGAACCCATGTCTCAGTCCCTTACATCTCCTGCACTGAAGGCAGATTCTTTACCATCAGAGCACCAGGGAGGCCTGAAACCGAGTACTGGAAGCTATAAAAAGTGAATAAAGGATGAAGCATGCTCCCCAGGCCCAGGGGAGAGTGAAAGAAGAGAAGACGTAGGTAGTTATTTAGAGTATGTCGTGCTCGGGATGTACAGCATTCAATGGCCCATCTTTCTGTCTAACCTAACTGTAAGAAGGATCAGTGTCTACTCACAAGTCAGCCTGACTCACTCCCCATCACCCCACTTCCAGCTGAGAAGTGAGGACCCCTGCCTTCTTGACAGGCTCACACAGCTGCTGTGTGAAGCTAGATTTTGCTTCAGCAGCCTCAGTAGATCAGGAATGCCACATCTGGTTAATTCCATCCGAGCTGTGTAATCCAAACCATCAGGGGCATTAATAATGACACCACACCAATGCTTTATAAAACTGTCTCCCTGATGGGGGTCACACTCAGTGCCAGCTTTCAATTATCCACACAAGGGAGGAAAAGGGGCCTGCTTAGGGCCAGAAAAAGAGCAAATTCAAGACAATAAATAAAAACCAGTCTGCAGATAATAGGCTAGGGGGATCATCTGTATTTAGATAATTGAGTTACGACCATAAGCAAGCCATTTATTCCACAGACTTTGTATGTGTAAACCAGGACTCCAATTTATTAATTCACTGCCAGAAACGAATGCACTGTCATGTGGCCCAGACACTCACATCCATCTGATGGAACTTGCGTTCGCTCCATCGGCGGCAGCTACCAGGGAAGTCTGATTATCAAAAGGTTGCTTGGTGAGTGTGGAGTCCATACAAGAGGAGCTTGCTTTGTAATTTAAATTAAGCAAACATTCATTGTGCTTTATATGTCAGGATCGTGCTAGGTAATGAGGACCCAAAGACGTGAGGCCCAGCTTTGAAGTCTGCAGTCAAATAGAGAAGCATGGTTGGATAGTCATCTAATGTGATCAACATCACAGCAGAGATGTTACACACATGGGCAGGGGCTCTGGAAGGCTGGAAAAGCGCCTCCCTAACAGGAGCTAAGTTAAGGTGTGGGTGCGTAATGTCACTTCAGTTGTGTCTGACTCTGTGCAACCCTATGGACCATAGCCCACCAGGCTCCTTTGTCAACAGGATTCTCCAGAGAAGCATACTGGAGTGGGTTGCCATGCCCTCCTCCAGGGGATCTTCCTGACCCAGAGATCAAACCCACATCTCTTACATCTACCTTCACTGGCGGGCAGGTTCTTTACCACTAGCACCACCTGGGAAACCCCTAAGTTAAGGACTTAAGCCTTAACTGAGGTTGCATTTACGGCAGGGTAGATTTCAGGCAGATGAAAGAGCATGTGCAAAAATATCAAGAGAGCATCGTCCCGGGGGGTCCAGTGGTTAACAGTTTGTCTTCCAAAGCAGGTAGGGCAGATTAGATCCCTGATCTCAGGGCCAAAAAACCAAAACATAAACCAGAAGTGATATTGTAACAAATTCAATAAAGACGTTAGAAATGGTCCACATCAAAAAATCTTTTTAAAAATAATTCCAGGAGAAGACATGAAGGGTCCTTTTGCCCAGACTGGGGTATGAAATGGTGAAAGTTATCAGATTGTGACAACGTTTGAATGCTAAGGAGGTTGGGTGTTATCACCAAGCCAATGGTGCTCAACTTCAGGTATATCAGACTGACCTGGGACACATTTTAAAGACTGTGAATCTTCCACTGACCCAGAATCTCAGGAGAAGGGGCTCAGGCATTCATATTATTGAGAGAATACAAAGCTAATTCTGAAGTGCAGTCTGGGAAGAGATTCTAACACAGGAGATAATGGAATATATTTTCAAAACTCTTAGTGGACTTAAAAGGGATGTTACTTTATACCCATTTCACAGGTGAGGAAACTGACAGTACAGTGGGGAAACTATTTCAGTGGCGGGGGAGTGTGGAAACAGGGCTGGTATATTAGTCAGAAGTATTCTTCAGAGAAACAGAACCAGTGGGAATCATATAGAGTAGATCTGTAAAGAGAAAAAGGAAATGCTAGGAATTGAATTATGAGACTGTGGGGATGGCAAGTCTGAAATCTCTAGAACAGACTAGAAATTCAATTAAGAGTTGATATTGAAGCAGGCTGGGAACTTTGGGCAGGTTTCTATATTGTAGTTTTGAGCATTCCTTCCTTTTCAGGAAACTTCAGTCCTTACTTTTAAGGCCTTCAAGGGATTTAATCAGGCCCATCCATAAAGGGTAATCTGCTTTACTCAAAGTCTACGGATGTAAATGTCAATCACATTTTTAAAGGACCCCCACAGCAAAATCTAGACTAGTGTTTCACCAAACAACTGGGAACCATTGGCTAAGTTGACAACATAAAATCACCCATCACCGGGACTTCCCTGGTGTCCAGTGGTGACGACTCTGAGCGCCAATGCAGGGGGGGCATGCGTCAGGGAACTAAGATCCCACAAGCTGTGCAGCACAGACAAAAGGTACTTTTTTTTTAATTGCAAAAAAATAAATAAACCATCACAGCTGGACTCCCAGGTCTAGCCCAGCTCTGCTCTCCTTCCTGGTTGGGAGAAGGATTTGGACAGGAGGAAAAGTTTCTCCTGACAATCAAGGCTACCAGCTCCTCTGACCACCTCTCTCCCAAACAAGGATGTTGAATTCACGGCCTGAGAGACAATGCATTAATCCAGAGCAAAAGATACTAAACCAATGGCTCAAAATCTTGATATACACCCTGCACCACCCAGGGGACCAGCCCATGCAGTGTTCTTTAAGGAAACTTTGTTGTTTTTCCACTGTAATGGGGCTGGGCTGATACAATGAAAATCACTGGTTGCTGTCATTTCAATATTTAATAAGTACAAATGAACTGATGCACAGTTCACTGGTCTAACCACACTGAGGATTTTGATAAATGGCTCCTTCATATTTTCATTTCATAGACTTTCACATCACACAGTGAGAATCAGGAATGCGCTGCTTCACGGTACAAAACTTGCCCACCAAAGAGAGGCGTTCCCCCAGGTGTGAGGAGCTTGGGTAACGAACGCAGCCTCCGACAGCCTGGCTTCCTCTCCTGGTCTGCTCCTCTGGGCCCCAGTTCTGCAGGAGCCTACTGCTGTCAGCTTCTTGGAGCAAGAACGCATTTGGTTTTTTTATTAGATTGATCTAAATCAGTAACTATGGTTCCATCTAAATCTTATTTTATTCTACTCATCTGATGGCAAAAAAGTAAATACATAAATGTCGAACAATCACATTGTTTCAAAGGATGTTTAAATCAGAAGAGATCTTTAAAAGACACTCATAATACTCTGAATTCACTAGAGATCAGGAATGGAAAACAAGGCGCCCAAAGTCACTGCCCAGTTCTGAAAACAGAGCAGGTTCCCAATCTACTTGCCGGCCTTTCTATTCTTCCTTCCTTCCTTCTTTCTTTCCTTCCTTCATTTTTTTTCTTGCACCTCTGGGATTTCCCTGGTGGTCCAGTGGCTGAGACTCCACTCTCCCAGTTCAGGGGCCCCAGGTTCAAGCCCTGGTCAAAGAACTAGAACTAAGAGATAGAACGCCACAACAAAGAGTGAAGATGCTGTGTGCTGCAACTAAGATCCAACGCAGCCAAATAAATAATAATTTTTTTAAAAAAATTGTGTAGTTCTATTTTCAAGAGTATTTTATATGCAGGCTTCCCAGGTTGCGCTAGTGGTAAAAAAAAAAAAAAAAACTCAACTGTCAATGAAGGAGGCATTAGAGACAGAGGAGTTTGATCCCTGGGTTGGGAAGATCCTCTGGAGAAGGAAAATAGCAACCCACTCCAGTATTCTTGCCTGGGAAATCCCACGGATAGTGGAGCCTGGAGGGCTATGGTCCATGGGGTCGCAAAGAGTCAGACGGGTTGAGGTGACTTAGCAAACGCGCATGTATTTTATGTTTTCCAAGTAACCTGCGTTTTCCCCAAGCCTGCTTGCTTCCTCCCCATCCTTCTTTGAGCTGCCCATTGTGTATGATGGAAAGCAAATACTGGCACGGTCCTGCTGTCTGCCCAGGTGAAGGAGCTCGGTGATGCTGACAGAAGGAAGTGCAAATTCAAGCTCAGCAGCTATCAAACCCAATGACATTTTGGAAGAATCTGAAAAAAGGTAATTATTGTGTGAAGGTAAATTTGCCCTGGGGAAGAAAAATAACAGAGGAAAGGAAAATAAAATAATAATGAATGACTGAATATTTCAACTGTAAAAGCCTGTTCACAGTGAGCTACTATGCAAGGGAAGACCTGACCTGCCAGTGTGCAAGGATTTCGCCGGAGAAAGAGCCAGATTCATCAGGGTTAATGTTTTTCCTCTGGTTTTTCACGTATCTCCCTCCTTGGGTAACCAAGGGCACAGTGAAGCCATCTTAGCTCCTCTTATGGATGCTGAAGTATAACTTTTATCTTGAGGCTCTCCTCTCTCTTTTCCTTTACTGATCTCCCTGGACTTCTTTGTTTGAAAGCTAAAAGCTCCTTTGGAGTCCTGGCTCATATATGACAGGTGTTCTAACTGCATGCAAACACCCACATAAAAATACAACCACACAATCACAAACAAATATGGGCATACATACATAAATACACACACACATGTCCAACTCTTGAGAAGTCTGCCATCTAAGAGGACTGTTACAATTCAGAATAATTGCTAACCTGGAGTCATCTCCGAAGTAAAATGGGAGCCCAGGAAAGGAGCACGGCTGTGGGCTACTTTGCTGGGGATGGTCAGGAGGGCTCCCCAGAAGAGTCAGGTGCTGAGATGAGACCTCAAGGGTGAGGAGGAGGGCAGAAACAGACCAGAGAGCTCTTTGACAGAAGGGAAGAGCACACGTAAGAGGGCTGAGGGGCCAGGAGCCTGGCATGTTCAGAAGACTAGTGAGTCCAGGACTCTCAGAGAATAAAGCCAACCGGCTTCTGTGAACTTGGGCCATGGCTGAAGACTCTAATGCAGCCCCAGATATGATCTCTGGGTCACTGGGGCTGGAGGAAGAGGAAATCTGGCCTCCCTAAGGTGGCTTAGTGGTGAAGAATCTGCCTGCTAGTGCAGGAGACTGGGGTTCAATCCCTGGGACGGGAAGATCCCATGGAAAAGGAAATGGCAACCCACTCCAGTGTTCTTGCCTGGGAAATCCATGGACAGAGGAGTCTGGTGGGCTACAGTCCATGGGGCCGCAAAGAGTCAGACATGACTGGAATTGACTTGCAAACACTCATACACTTATTAATTATTCACCTTTCCCAACTAGAGTGGCTTCCATTGTAGCCCAGTTGGTAAAGAATCTGCCTACAATGCAGGAGATCTGGGTTCAATTCCTAGATCGGGAAGATCCCCTGGAGAAGCAAACAGCAACCCTCTCCAGTATTCTTGCCTTGAGAATCCCATGGACAGAGGAGCCTAGCAGGCTACAGTCCCTGGGGTCGCAAGAGTCAGCACGACTTAGTGACTTAACCAACCACCCAACTAGAAGGAAATCTTCATAGAATGGAAGCATGTATAGCAATACAGAAGGATCTGAGAGTATGTGTACTAGGTGGGTCAATCAGTCAGTCAATGTAGTTATCCCCCTGCAAGGGTTTCCTGAACACACTAAGTAAACGCCAACCACTTCCAGAATGGAAACAAGCGGAAGGTTAAGAAAGCTCCCTGTCTGCCACATGCGGTTGCTCACGTGACGGATCCGTCACGTGATCCAATTAGCATCCCCCTCAAAAGGGCATTCTTCTTGGGTATGATTATACCATCTGTCCTAAAAACATCCATGATTCATGATCAGACAAGCACCAAACCCCATTTGGCAGCTTTTATAAAGTGACTGTCTCCTCTCAGCTGGGCTCTGGCCATGTGTGGGCAGTATTTTGACATTTTCAAATGAAATATGGGCTCAAATGAAAAACACATCAAGGACTGAGATGATCTGGGCCAGGGAAGAATATTGTACTCTGAATTCGCAGGGTATAACCGGGAGAGGAAAGGGATACATGCAAGTCTAGAAAAATATGGATAAATTTTATCCCATGAGAAATATTATGAAACTCTGGTTTCATCTCCCTGAAGGAATTGCTGGAGGCTTTATTACATACTGACTTCCCTGGGGGCTCAGACGGTAAAGCATCTGTCTACAATGTGGGAGACGTGGGTTCGATCCCTGCGTCAGGAAGTTCCCCGGAGAAGGAAATGGCACCCCACTCCGGTACTCTTGCCTGGAAAATCCCATGGACGTAGGAGCCTGGTGTCCATGGGGTGGCAAAGAGTCGGACATGGCTGAGCGACTTCACTTTATTGTACACACCTGGTGTGCGTGTATACTCAGTGGCTCAGTCGTGTCTGACTCTTTGAGACCCCACAGACTGCAGCCCACCAGGTTATTCTGTTCATGGGATTTCCCAGGCAAGAGTTCTGCAGCGGGTTACCATTTCCTCCTCCAGGGGATCTTCCCGACCAAGGGATTTGAACAGAGTCTCCCACACTGGCAGGTGGAGTCTTTACCACTGAGCCATGTGAGAAGCCCTTCATATAGCTGGACAAAGACTCAGAGAACACACCCCACGCATGTTGCAGAGTCTAAGCGTGTAAATTATCGTAGAATAAGAATTGGAGAAGACTACAGAGCCGAGGGAAGACATGAGTATCCTTCCTTTACGTGGAGCCCTACACCAAGGTCACAGGTGTGGATCCTTGCACCAAGGCGACAGGACAAAAGTCTCCAGAACTGACTGAACCTCCTAGTAGCTGTTGCCCTGAGCCTCCCGCGCCCCCCACTGGAGACTCAAAACTGGCCATTCCTTGAGTCCATATTAGGTAAAATATCCACCCTGCAGCATCCTAACCAATCGCCTAATGCTACCCTTCCAGCAGGAATTTTCTTTGTCCTGCTGCTATAAACATCGGCTCCTAGCCCAGGAAAGGCATAGACTCTTCCTTGAGCCAGCCGGCTATTCTAACAATGCTTCCAGCTCTAATAAACTCTATTCTTCTCTCATTCTGCCTCATGTCTGGAAATTCTTTTCCAAGCCGCACATACACCACAACACTTTACAGACAAGAAGAGACTGGGTAGCTATTCCTGCCCAGCCACCACATCCTCCCTCCCCACTGGTGAGAGAGACTCCACTTTCCCTCAAGAAGCCACTTACTCTCCATTCTTGGTTCCTGTAATTTGGATGAAGCCCAAGTCTAATTTCAGGGATGTGTGCTTGAATCAAAGTGTATTATTCCCTGGCCGTGTGATTAACCCATGTCAGATCAAAGAGAGAAATTCTGAGATTTTTTTTTTTTTTTTCTGAAACAAAGAAAAAGTTTCTGCCTGGAGAAGTTACTAAGTTCTAAGAAGACACGTTTCAGGCTATCAGCAATCCATTTGCTTTCTCTTGTTTAGAGTCTGCCCAAGAATGTACCCCATGCAAGGGTGAGCTGAAGCTGAGAAATGGAGGAAGTGAACTCTAAAAGTAGATGAGTCCCTAGTGAGCACAAGCAAGGATAGTTCAATTACATAAGCCCCAACTTCCTAAAACTCCTTGTCATAATTAAACCCTGTGGTATAATAAAGATATGGGCTTCCCAAGTGGCTCAGTGGTAAAGAATCTGCCTGCAATGCAGGAGACATGGGTTTGATCCCTGGGTCAGGAAGTTTCCCTGGAGGAGGAGATGGCAATACTTCCAGTATTCTTCCAGTACTTCCATTCCAGTATTCTTGCCTGGGAAACTCCATAAGCAGAGGAGCCTGGTGGGCTATAGTCCATGGGGTCCTACAGAGTCAGACATGACTTAGTGACTAAACAACAACAAATAATAAAAATGTACACTTAGTCTTTGTCCCTGATTCCTTCAGACAGCTCCTAAAGTCCTTGAAATTTCTTGAGAAATAGTGATTTTTGTCGTACTGGCTCCCTTTTGGTCACCCCTGAGTTTCTGCTAGTGGGATGATGTGGAATAGGACATCTAAATGGCCCCAGGATAGGACTGGGCACCAGAAAGACCAAGAGATTAGAGAGTTGGAACGTTCAGCTCCCATCACTGACCTTCAGAGCTAGAGGAATGGCTGGAGATTGTACTCTTTAAAAAAAGAACAGATTTGAACCACAAGACTTGGGGGAGCTGCTGGGTTAGTGAACACATCAGAGTGCTAGAGGATGACACACCTGGAGAGGACATGGAATCCACACACACACACACGCACACTGCACCTGTTCCACTTAGCTGTTCCTGAATCGTTGCTGTTGTTCAATTGCTCCTGTCTGACTCTTTGAGACCCCATGGACTGCAGCATGCCAGGCTTCCTTGTCCTTCACCATCTCCTGGAACTTGCTCAAACTCATGTCCATTGAGTTGGTGATGCCATCCAAACACCTCATCCTTTGTTGTCCCTTTCTCCTCCTGCCTACAATCTTTCCCAGAATCAGAGTCTTTTCTAATGAGTCAGCCTTTTGCATCAGGTGGCCAAAGTGTTTGAACTTCAGCTTCAGTCTTTCCAATGAATACTCAGGGTTGACTTCCTTTGGATTCACTGGTTTGATCTCCTTGAAGTCCAAGGTACTCAAGAATTTTCTCCAATACCACAGTTCAAACGCATCAGTTCTTCAGTGCTCAGTCTTTATGGTCCAACTCTCACATCCATATATGACTTCTTGAATTGTACCCCTTTCTATTAAACCAGGGGCCTCCTAGGTGGCACTAGTGGTAAAGAATCTTCTGCCAGTTTAGGCAACATAAGAGACTTGGGTTCAATCCCCAGATCTGGAAGATCCCTTGGAGCAGGAAATGGTAACTCACTCCAGTATGCTTGCCTGGAAATTTACATGGGTAGAGGAACCTGGTGAGCTACAGTTCATGGGTCTGCAAAGAGCTGGACACAACTGATCAAGTGACATTTTCACTTTCACTGTCTATTGAACCAGTTCAATTCAGTCGTTCAGTCGTGTGCGACTCTTTGCGACCCCGTGAATCACAGCACCCCAGGCCTCCCTGTCCATCACCAACTCCCGGAGTTCACTCAGACTCACGTCCATTGAGTCAGTGATGCCATCCAGCCATCTCATTCTCGGTCGTCCCCTTCTCCTCCTGCCCCCAATCTCTCCCAGCATCAGGGTCTTTTCCAATGAGTCAACTCTTCACATGAAGTAGCCAAAGTACTGGAGCTTCAGCTTTAGCGTCATTCCTTCCAAAGAACACCCAGGGCTGATCTCCTTGGTTGGATCTCCCTGCAGTCCAAGGGACTCTCAAGAGTCTTCTCCAACACCACAGTTCAAAAGCAATTCTTCAGCGCTCAGCCTTCTTCACAGTCCAACTCTCACATCCATACATCACTACTGGGAAAACCATATTCTTGACTAGACGGACCTTAGTTGGCAAAGTAATGTCTCTACTTTTGAATATGCTATCTAGGTTGGTCATAACTTTTCTTCCAAGGAGTAAGCGTCTTTTAATTTTATAGCTGCAGTCACCATCTGCAGCGATTTTGAAGCCCCCAAAAATAAAGTCTGACACTGTTTCCATTGTTTCCCCATCTATTTCCCATGGAGGATGGGACCGGATGCCATGATCTTCGTTTTCTGAATGTTGAGCTTTAAGCCAACTTTTTCACTCTCTACTTTCACTTTCATCGAACCAGTAACCATAAGCAAAGTGATTACCTGAGTTCTGTGAATCATTCTAACAAATCATCCTGCACATTCAATTGGTGTCATAGAATTGGAGAACTGGTTGTTGGCACAGAAAAAAGTCTCATGTTTGATTACAGAAGAAAACACCATGCAAAGTCCTTCCAGTGAGATTTTCTGTCACTTGTAACCAAGAATCCTGATTGTTCAAGAGTTCCAGATGTAGAAAATTTTAGGAACTCACCCATGGTCACACAGTTAATAAGAGATAGAACTGGGACTTAGGCCAGATCCATGTAACTCTAAAACCCGAAGTTTCTTCTCTGGAAATCCAAAGTTTTCCTGAGAGGGTTGTCACCACGGAACGGATTTCATCCTTAGATGGGAGGCTACACCACATGCCTCTTAAAGCTCCAAGTTTCTCTCACTGTAAATATCTTCCCACAGATGATCGTAAGGAAGCCTGCCCCTCAAACTCCAAAGAAGTGAGGCCATCCAGTTACCGCAGACCCAGACCCCCTCTCGTCCTGGCATTCTCAGCACCACACTGAAAACTATACATTGGCACTTGTCATCTACCTCTACAAGGATTAAAACGTGTGCTGCTGCAGCTGTTGAGTTTCAACACCCCCTAAAAGAAATTCAAGGTGGAGAGCAGAAATGAGGCACTCTGTGCTCAGGAAAGACTGCCAGGACAGGTCTTCAGAGAGTTAGATATTTTCAGGAGCTGATTTTGTGAGCTCAATTCTTGTATCTCCCCAGATCTAGAAAAGTGCTCAAAATCCTTCATGGTGATGACTGCTCCTTGGTACTAGCAGAAACCTTCTGCAATATATATATGTATGTATGTGTGTGTCCCACAGATGCCATTGTGTAGCGTCAACTTAAAAAATGCACAATGTGAATGCCCAATGCAAGTTAAGTTTTATTTGGGGGCAAAATGAGGACTATAAGCCCAGGAGACAGCATCTCAGATAACTCTAAGAAACCACTCCAAAGAGGCAGAGGGGGAGGTCAGTATATAAGTGATTTTGGCGAAGGGAGTACATGCAATCAAGCATATATATATATATATATGATAAATATCATACATGATATATATCATATCATATAGATATGATATTTGCCAAAATCACATATATACTGACCTCCCCCTCTGCCTCTTTGGAGTGGTTTCTTAGAGTTATCTGAGATGCTGTCTCCTGGGCTTATAGTCCTCATTTTGCCCCCAAATAAAATTAACTTGCATTGGGCATTCACATTGTGCATTTTTTAAGTTGACGCTACACAATGGCATCTGTGAGTCTACACTGTCAACACAGCCCATGACATACTACTCAACTCTTTCCTGAACAAAGCTAAGCAGCAGGGTTGCGGGAAAATAATCTCTTTAGCTTGAAGTCAAGTGCATGAAAGGGACCTTAATAAACTGTCTAAAAAGTTGGCAGTTTGCTCTTTCCATTTTCTTTCTAATTTACTCTTATCGCTCCAAAATAAATTATAACATCCTTCTGGCAGGGACCGTATCTGAGGCATTTTAGTGTCTCCTTCAACCTCCAGCTCTGTGCCTCATGTGTAAGAAAACACATCGACTGGCTCATTCAGGACCCTTTTCTCGTCCTGCTTTGATTCATTGTCTCTGTCTCCTTCTAGATCCAATGCCTCCAAGTCTGATGTTAGGAAGTCTTTTTCTAAGCCTTTTTTCACAGATGTTTGCCACGTGTGTTGTGCTGATTGGCTGTGAAATTAACCTTGGTTGATATTAGCTCATCAGTCATTTAAAATAAATGGCAGCTGGGAAGTAGATCATTGAATGGGGAATAGGATCATAAAGACAGCCAGGAATAGAAACTTTGGGGGCATCTGGGAGAGATGAGGCAGTATTAGAAGGGGAGAGACATAGATATGGGTATATCTGGATTTAATGAATGAAGGTGACAAAGAGCAGGATCTGGAAAGTTCCATGCACAGACTTCAGGGAGGCACCCAGGGAGAACAGAACATGATCCAGCCACATTGGTCTTCTTTCCCGAATACCATGTATTTTCTCCTCTAGACCTTTGTGCATGCTCTTCTCTCTGCCAACAACGGTTTTCTCCCCACTTCCCCCATTTTCTTGGCTGGTTCTAGTCTTCCTTTCCATCTTGCCTGATATGTGACAGCCTTCTGGGAGTTTTTCCTACACATCACAGTGCCCCCTGGCTGCAATCTTATACTTTCACATCCTAGATGCTAGAGTGAAGCATTTACTCTGTGTCAGGATCAGCTTCCTTAGGAGTATATTGAGCTTTTTCTTTTTTAAAAATCACTTATTACTTATTTCTGGCTGCTCTGGGTCTTCACTGCTGTGCAGGCTTTTCTCTAGCTGTGCTGAGCAGGGGGCTGCTCTCTAGCTCAGTGTGCGGGCTTCTCACTGCAGGGGCTTCTCTTGTTGTGGTGCATGGGCTCAAAGGCACGTGGGCTTCAGTACTTGTGGCACGTGAGCTCAGTGGTTGCAGCTTCTGGGCTCTAGAGTACAGGGTCAGTAGTTGTGGCTCCTGGGCTTTGTTGTCCTGTGGCATGTGGGATCGTCCCAGACCAGGGATCGAACCCATGTCCCCAAATTGGCAGGCGGACTCTTCACCACGGAGCCACCAGCAAAGCCCCTGAGCTTTAAAGTGTCTCCACTCAGTTGTCCCAACTTCCCAGCCCCCCTGAGAGATCGGTGGGTCATGTCTCATCCACTGTGTTCAACAAAAGATGTAAATGGAAGCTCAAGAGAAGCTGAGAGATTCACACAAAGACCAGGTTAATGATGCCTGGGGGCATAACTCTAACCCAAGTCACTTGGTACAAGTCCAAAGCCTTCTACCAACAGGCTGCCCATAGCATGAGCTGGAGGGAGATAGAGACTGCTGGGAGCTCTGTGCACACACGGGCATGGAATTCTGCAAGGTTCTCTGTCTTTTGAGAAGAAAATTGGGCTTCCTGTACCAAAGGTCATTCTGGATAGAAAAGTCACTTTCTTTCTTTCACACTTGTGTCAGCTTACACCATGGACATATGTTGGATTCTGCCTTATACCACTGAAGGCAGAGAAACACAAAGGTCTGCAGATAGGAGATCCTAGAATTGTTTCCTGCAGACCTCTTGCCAGGCCTACCTTGACTTACACAGAATAGAAAGAGGCAGGATCTAGATACATAACAGGTATGCTCAGCCACCCTCCTCCAAAGGCAGTGATGAGGAGACATCCGTTCATCAGCAAATGTCCACAAAGTCTTACTGGGTCCTGGGTTCTGGAGCACAGAGAGAATGAAATAAGATGAGACCTTGTCTCAAAGCGCTCAGACCTGGTAGGAAAAAAATAGAAAGTTGTGTTCATATATTATGATTCTCTTCTTTCCTGTTGCTCCTTATTTTTTCCTTGCTTATTACTTAAAACTTATTTTACAGGATTGGGCTTTTTCTTCATCTTATTCTATCATTTTTGTCTCTTGGGGTACCAATTTTTGTCTGTTGTCTTCGCATTCTTCCCCTTAGTGGTTAGTTTCCTTGTGTGGCTTGTCTTTTTTTATTATTATTATTGTTAGCTCATTTTCAACAAGTGCTGTATACCATCTGGCATTTCAGTGCACTCCGGGTCATAAAACATCATTACAGGGTAGCTCTGGGTTTGTTTATTTTAGGCTATGGGAGCATCAGTGGTCTGGACCACTTTTTCTTAATATTCATTTTTATTTATTTATGTATCTGTCTGCATCGAGTCTTAGTAGCAGTGTGCAGGATCTTTTAGCTTCACTGCAGCATATGGGATCTTTAGTTCCATCATGCAAACTCACAGTTACGGCATGTGGGATCTAGTCTCCTGACCAGGGATTGAACCTGGGTCCTCTGTGCTGGGAGGGTGAGCCATTGGACCACCAGGGAAGCGGTCTGAACCATTTTTTACAGTATTTTATTTATTTATTTATTTTTATTTGGCTGCACTGGGTCTTAGTTGCAGCATGTGGGATCTAGTTCCCTGACCAGGGATCGAACCTGGGCCCCCTGTATTTGGGAGAGCGGAGTCTTAGCCCCTGGACCACCAGGGAAGTCCCTGGACCACTTAGAGAGTAATCTCTTGAGTTTCAGCAAATTTGGACCCCATACCCACTTTGGATGCAAATCTGAAGTTTTAATTTTCCTTCAGTAATTTTAACCTTTCCTAAGGGGCTCTCTGAGGCTCTGGGATTTATGAAGGGCTCCCCACTCCAGTACTCTTGCCTGGAAAATCCCATGGACTGAGGAGCCTGGTGGGCTGCAGTCCATGGGGTCGCTAAGAGTCGGACACGACTGAGCGACTTCACTTTCACCTTTCACTTTCTTGCATTGGAGAAGGAAATGGCAACCCACTCCAGCGTTCTTGCCTGGAGAATCCCAGGGACAGGGGAGCCTGGTGGGCTGCCGTCTATGAGGTCGCACAGAGTTGGACACAACTGAAGCGACTTAGCAGCAGCCGCAGTCACTTTTTATTGCTTTATTTTGGGCAGAATATCTGTGTCTTAATAGCAAACAAACTGAGCTTCCCTGATGGCTAGTCTCCTGACCAGGGATTGAACCTGGGTCCTCTGTGCTGGGAGGGTGAGCCATTGGACCACCAGGGAAGCGGTCTGAACCATTTTTTACAGTATTTTATTTATTTATTTATTTTTATTTGGCTGCACTGGGTCTTAGTTGCAGCATGTGGGATCTAGTTCCCTGACCAGGGATCGAACCTGGGCCCCCTGTATTTGGGAGAGCGGAGTCTTAGCCCCTGGACCACCAGGGAAGTCCCTGGACCACTTAGAGAGTAATCTCTTGAGTTTCAGCAAATTTGGACCCCATACCCACTTTGGATGCAAATCTGAAGTTTTAATTTTCCTTCAGTAATTTTAACCTTTCCTAAGGGGCTCTCTGAGGCTCTGGGATTTATGAAGGGCTCCCCACTCCAGTACTCTTGCCTGGAAAATCCCATGGACTGAGGAGCCTGGTGGGCTGCAGTCCATGGGGTCGCTAAGAGTCGGACACGACTGAGCGACTTCACTTTCACCTTTCACTTTCTTGCATTGGAGAAGGAAATGGCAACCCACTCCAGCGTTCTTGCCTGGAGAATCCCAGGGACAGGGGAGCCTGGTGGGCTGCCGTCTATGAGGTCGCACAGAGTTGGACACAACTGAAGCGACTTAGCAGCAGCCGCAGTCACTTTTTATTGCTTTATTTTGGGCAGAATATCTGTGTCTTAATAGCAAACAAACTAGCTTCCCTGATGGCTCAGACAGTAAAGAAGCCACCTGCAATGCAGACCTAGTTTTGATTGCTGGGTCAGGAAGATCCCCTAGAAGAGGAAATGTCAACCCACTCCAGTGTTCTTGCCGGGGAAATTCCATGGACAGAGGCGCCTGGTGGGCTACAGTCCACAGGGTCACAAAGAGCTGGACATGACTCAGTGATGACACTTTCCCATTTTGTGCTATGGCACCTGGAGGCGCCCTTTCTTTTCTTTCAAGCACAGTCACTTTTTAGCGTTTTATTTTGTGCAGAATATCTGTCTTAGAGCAAACAAACTGGCACCATATTGCTGGACACTCCAAACAGAGACTTAGGAACCATCACAGATCATTTTGGATTTTTCTCAAAAGGAAAACAGGGAGCCTGGAAGTTTCCATGGGGCCTGTCTTCACTCAGAATGATGTTCAGTAGAAAATGTCTACTCTGAAACCAGCACCTGGAGCCCTGAAGACAGTCCTGGGTCTGTTCTGGAAAACACTTTGAGACCCTGAGGAGCTCACTAGAATTCTCTAGAGACCTGTGTCCTCCTCCCTAATGAGTAAGCTCCTCCCCTCTGAGACATGAACAACAGGAAGAACTTGAGAGAAGTCTCTGGAAATAAGAAGAGAGGTCCAACAAAGAGCTATGGACAGGGACTGGACACGGTGCTAGAGAGTGGCCCCACAGAGCGAGCGGGGAGCTGTCCTGTCACGAGAGTTCCTGTCACAGGCTCTCAGAAGAAGGTCATGCCCAGGACGCTTAAGAGCCAGACAAAGCAGTGAGACTGCAAAGAAAAGAAAGAGCGAAGGGAAAAGGAGTAGGCATTTACATGGGAACCACTCCACGAAGTGACGGACTTTATTTCTAGAGCAATTTTAAGTTTACAGAAAAGTTGACCCCAAAGTACAGAGACTTCCCACAACCCCATCTCTCACCCACCCCTTCAACAATTTCCTCCCTTATCAATATCTTGCTTTGATGTGCTACATTTGCACTGTTAATGAGCCAGTTTGAGACATCAGTACTAACTAAAGCCCACGGCTGACATGGGGCTTCCCAAGGGTCTCAGTGGTAAAGAATCCACCTGCAAAGGTTTGATCTCTGGGTTGAGAAGAAACCCTGGGTGGGAAATTGCAACCCACTCCAGTATTCTTGCCTGGGAAATCCTGTGGACAGAGGAGCCTGGCAGACTACAGTCCATGGGGTCACAAAGAATCAGGGAGGACTGGGCAACTCAGCACACACACAGTTTACATGAGGGCTCACTCTTCACAGCCCTTGTGTTGTACAGTTCTCTGGGTTTGAACCAAAATATAAAATCATATATACACCGTTATGGCATCATATAAAATAATTTCACTGCCTGCAATAGACTGTGTGTGTCCTCCTATCAAAATTCGTATGTTGAAACCTAATCCCTAATGTGATGGTATTTGGAGATGAAGCCTCTGAGAAGTGATTAGGTCATGAGTGGGGCATCCTCATCAATGGGATTAGCACCCTTATAAAAGAGACTCCAGAAAGGCCCCTTGCCCTTTCTACCGTATGAAGACACAGCACAAAGAGAGCCACCTATGGAACAGGAAGCAAGCTCTCATTAGACACTGAACCTGGTGCCATCTTGACCTTGAACTTTCCAGCCTCCAGAACCTTGAAAAATAAACTTCTGTTTATAAGCTATTTTTGTTATAGCAGCCCAAACAACACAGTGTCATAACATTTCATTTTATAGACATATGTATTTATAAACATGTAATTACCATATGGTTGAACCATTCCACTTTTTGGTATAAACCCCAAAGAACTGATAATAGGAACTCAATAGAGATTTGTACACCCATGTTCATAACAGCATTATTCACAGTAACTGAAAAAGGTGGAAACATCCATGTGTATATTGATGTATAAACAGAGAACAGAATGGGTATATACACGTACGGTAGAATATTGTTCCGCCTTTAAGGAAAGCAATTCTGATACACACTACAACATGGACGAACCTTGAAAACATCAAACTAAATGAAAGGAGCCGACAAAAGGACAAAGCTTGTGTGATTTCATTTATGTGAAGTACATCAAGTAATCATAGAATAGTAATACATAAAATATAAAATAAGAATTTTACCAGGGCTGGGCAGTGTGGTAAGTGGGAGGGAATGGGGACTAGAGAGGGAATTAGTGTTTAATGGGTGCAGAGTTCCAGTTTCGGATGATACAAAAAGTCCCGGCAACGGATGGTGGTAACGGTCATACAACAGTGTGAATGGGCCAACCGCCACTGCACTGTACACTTAGAAATGATTAAGGTGGTAAATCTCACATAATATATATTTTACCACAATAAAAAACAAACATAAAAAAATATAAGGTATTTAGGCCTTGTTTCCAAAAAGCTTTAAAGAAGCATGGTATCTTAACCTCACAGAGGCCATATAATGTGACCACCACCCTCCGCTCAAGGAGACGTTGGCTCACCTACCCAGCCAGTGCCTCTAGAGTCACCCAGTGTGACCGACTCTGTAGCTAAGGCTCACATCACCAAAGCAAGGTCTAGCCAGACTCTCCCCACCCAGATTATGACATAGAACAGCAAGCACTCGCCACTCCCAACCAGAGATCAGAGAACAGAGGACCCAAGCTAAGTGTGTGCCTGTTCACGGCTTAGTCCTGTCTGCCTCTTTGTGATCCCATGGACTGTAATCCTCCAGGCTCCTCTGTCCTTGGAATTTTTCAGACAAGAATACTGGAGTGGGTTGCCAATTCCTCCTCCAGGGGATCTTTCCAACCCAGGGACTGAACTCTCGTCTCCTACGTCTAATGCATTGGCAGGTGGATTCTTTACTGCTCAGCCATCTGGGAAGCCCTATTTTTTAGCCATATATTTTTGGTTGTGTCAGGTCTTTATTAAGGCATGCAGTCTTAGCTGCCCCACAGCATGTGGAATCTTAGTTCCCTGACCAGGGATTGAACCCACGTCCCCTATATTGGAAGGCTGATTCTTAACCACTAGGCCATCAGGGAAGTTCCAAGTAGCCATTGCAAAAAAAAAAAAAAAAAAAAGGAATTCCTTTTGTGAATCCTTGGGCCAGCAGGGGATGGGAAGTCTGGTTTGGATGACCCCTTTCCTCACTAAAAGCTCACAGTCCTACCCTTTTTTGGCTTAAATACACCATCAGCTGCTGCTGTGCTTCCCTGGTGGCAGAACCAAGGCAGTGCCAGGCTCCCACATGTTAGTTTGAGTTTTCAGCTTCAACGATCAGAAGTGAGGGGAGGCACTGTCATCGCATGGCTCCTTCCTCCCTCCACACCAACCATACTCCCTCTCTGTCCTGCCAGCTAGAATGATACTGCTGTCTTAGTCCTCCTGTTCGGCCCGCCTTCCCTCCCACCCCTCCCCACCCACCCACAAGGCACAGGTGGAAACAAAAAGTCAGATTAGGCAATGCTGGAAGTCATAGATTAAAGTTGAAAATAAACAGAAACCAGCAAGCTGCTGCACCGGGACAGGGCCCTGTGCCCAAGGCCTACAAGACGCCCACACCAGTTCTCTGTGCTCCTGACAATGTGTTATGATCGCATGGCTGAGCCACCTACACCAAATGATAGTGATTCAGCTCAATCATGGCAAAAAAATAATAATAATAAGCAGCCACCTGGGCTTAGGCTTACTCACTTATTAGGGCCACCCATTGATATACTGTTGGCAGAAAGGTTATGGAAGGTGGGTAGGTCGTGGAGCTTTAGACTGTATGTCTGTGACTTGGGCTCTGTCCCGACTTTTTGAGATTGAGATAAGTATGGAAGTCAAACGCAGATGGCCAGATAGAGGTTCAGACAGAAACTGTCTTCATTTTTTTCTATGTGTGTGAGTGCTAAGTTGCTTCAGTCGTGTCAGACTCTGTGAGCCCACCAGGCTCCTCTGTCCACGGGATTCTCCAGGCAAGAATACTGGAGTGGGTTGCTATGCCTTCCTCTAAGGGATCTTCCTGACTCAGGGATCGAACCCGTGTCTTCTGTGGCTCCTGCATTGCAGGCGGATTCTTTACTACTGAGCCACTGGGAAGCCCCTTTTCTCTCTATGCATCGTTGCAAATCTTTACATTGTGAAACGAACTTATTCTAATGCTACCATTTTCCTCCACTGCACCTGGAGAAAATAAAAATAAGATAAAAGGCAATATTCATTGGTGACAATTTTGCAGTGGAACCTACACTTTTGTATGTTGCTTATTAGAGGCTTTGTTGTTGTTCATTGGCTAAGTCATGTCAGACTCTGACCCCATGAACTGCAGTACACCAGGCTCCTCTGTCCTCCACTATATCCCAAGGGTTTGCTCAGACTCAGAGTCAGTCATGCTATCTAATCATCTCAGCCTCTGTTGCCTTCTTCTCCTGCTGCTCTCAATCTTTCCCAGCATCAGGGTCTTTTCCAATGAGTCAGCTCTTCACATCAGGTGACCAAAGTATTGGAACTTCAGCTTTAGCACCAGTCCTTCCAATGAATATTCAGTGTTGATTTCCCTTAGGATTGACTGGCTCGATCTCCTTCCAGTCCAAGGGACTCTCAAGAGTCTTAGAGGATAAATTAGCACAGTTTCGGTAAAGCCTTTTGGCATTAAGGTATTGAGATTTTTTAAAATTGCTCAAACCCTCTCCTAAATAATTCCTCTTCTAAGTTTGCATCCTAAGGAAATAATCAGAGATAAGCACAGAAATGAATATGGTTAAAAGAATGTTATATCAGTATTATTCATAATAGCAACAAAAAGAGAGAGAAGGTCAGGAAGAGAAAAGAAGGAAGGAAGAGAAGGAAAGGAAGGAAGAAGGGAAGAGGAAAATTCAAATATCCTACAATTAAATAAATGGTTAAAGAAATTATGGCCACACATCCAATTTACTAGTAGACACCCATTAAAAACTGTGCCTTCAAAGAAAATTTAATAACATAAGGGAATGTTTATGATATAACAGTATTTGCAGAATAGGCCATAAAATTTTATATACAATGTGTAATGTATTATGTTGAATCCTATATAAGATTTCCTTTTTTACAGATCAAAGCAGTTGAATGTCATCAATTCCCATGACAGAAGTCAAAGGAGAAAAAAATACCATAAATGAAAAAAAATAACAATTTTAAGTTGTGTTTGACTTTGTTGCCCTTTCTTTTTCTTATTGTTCTTTTTTATTTTCTTTCATCTCTCTTTATTTTAGTGTTCTTTCTGCCTCCCAAACATGACTCTTTAGCCCTCCTGAGAAAGCCAGATGCAACAGAACCTTTTTTAACACATTAAAAAAAATAAAAAAAAACACTTTTAACAGTACGAATCTGCCTGCAATGCAGGAGACTTGGGTTCGATCCCTGGGTTGGGCAGATCCCCTGGAGCAGGGCATGGCAACCCACTCCAGTATTCTTGCCTGGGAAATCCCATGGACAGAGGAGCCTGGAAGGCTATAGTCTATAGGGTCACAAAGAGTCAGACGTGACTGAATCAACTTAGCACGCACACAGGCACCCTCTCGGTCAGTAGCATCCCTTCTATTTACAGATACTTCCAAGCTTCTCAGAAGACCAATCAATCATATTGTCAAAGGTACATAAGTGGTGGGTGGCTCATGGAGACAGTATTCAATCCCAGGGCCACCCTTTTAGCACATTCCTTTTTCCTTCAAGACCTGACTTAGAGCTTGACACCCACATTCTTTCAATCCCATCCCTCCCCAGCACTCAGCCGGACCAGCGCATCATACTCCCCCACGTGAGTGATGGCCTGGGCCTCCATCACCTCCTTCTTAAGCTTCTTCCCTGTCTCGGAATGCTCCCCCTTCCCTGCCCACTTCTCATCCAAATTCTACCACCTTTCCAGGATCCACAAATGCAATGTCACTTCCTTCTCCCCAAGGGCTTTCTCACTGTGCCAGTGATACAGTGATCCAATTTCCTAAACTCCCCTGTGTGCGCATTCTGTGTGACTCACCCACTGGAGGAAGTTATCCCACACTGCCCCGTATGCTCCTCATTCTGTCATCTTTCCTATCAGAAATGACAGCCCTTGGCAAGCAGAGTCACTTACTTAGCACCAAGCCCAGTGCTGTGCATACGTAGGCACAGAAATATTGCTAAACAACTGAGTATATTGGCAGTCAACTCACCCAGATCTGTGTTTTTCTCTTTTCTTTTAAAATTAATTTTTATTGGAGTATAGTTGCTTTACAGTGCTGTTAGTTTCTACTGTAGAGCAAAATGAATCAGCCACACATGTATGTATATATCCCCTCTTTTGAATTTCCTTCCCATTCAGGCCCCCGCAGAGCACCAAGCTGGGCTTCCCTTGTGGCTCAGCTGGTAAAAATCTGCCTGCGATTCAGGACACCTGGGTTCAATGCTTGCGTTGGGAACAGCCTCTGGAGAAGGGAAAGTTTACCCACATCAGTATTCTGGCTTGGAGAATTCCATGGACTGTGTATAGTCCCATGAGGTTGCAAAGAGTCGGACACGACTGAGCGACTTTCACAGAGCACCGAGTGGAGTTCACGTCTGTGTCTCTACTTTCGCTTTGCAAATAAGATCATCTGTACCATTTTTCTAGATCCCACATATATGGGTTAATGTATGATATTTGTTTTTGTCTTTCTTCATTCTGTATGACAGACTCAAAGTCCATCCACGTGTCTACAGATGACCCAATTTCTTTCCTTTTTATGGCTGTGTGAGTTATTCTCTTGATACTATTTGTTTTGTTCTGCCCCATTTCTCTGGTAATAATGATATTTAAGATGCAAATTGGTGGGAGCTTTCTCTCTCTACAAGGTATGATAATTGTGTGGAAACCCAGCTACCAAACACACAGACTAGGCAATCTCAGTCAGTCTCTCCAGATAGATTTTAGACCACTGCCTGTGATCAAGTCAAGTCAGACCATGCCAGCACCCTCTGACCCAGCTCCATAGCCCATCTGCCCACATATCCTCTCCTGGCACTGAGAATTCAGCAGAGAGCAGTCCCATTTCCTTTTCTAGAGTCAGCTAGCTCCTGCTCTGCCATCTACTTCGTCCCTAACTCCACCGATCTCTTTTTAAACTATTCATCACATTTTTTCCTATCTTCTCTTCTGCTCATCCGCCCACCACACACACACACATCTGTCAGAATCTTTACCTGTACCATAACATCATTGCTTCCTCTGAGGTACCTGGGCAGACGCCTCTGTTCATCCCAGTCCTCATCCATAGTCCTCTCCTCCTTGGGTGCCTTCCAACTGAGGGGGACCAATGACAGTTTAATCTTGTTTGTGCCTTCAGAAGGCTCGTCAGTTAGACATAGTCACAAGTCTGCAGAGAAGGGCTTCTCTTCCAAAATTAAAAAAAAAAAATCCAGAAGGAAAGGCCTTTTACTCCTCTTTGCCCACCCCGCCCCCCTCCCCCCATTTCCTTCCTATTGTTTAGAATGTGGACTTGAGGTCTGGAGACACAGCAGCCATTTTGCAATCTTTCACACAAAGGGTGGTGAAGTGGAAAAGGTAGAAAGAGCCGATGCCTGCCTGGACTGCCTACCCAAGACCTCTCATGACTTGAGATAACTCCAGCCTGTTCACTTAAGTCACCGTCATGGGGCTTGCTGGGTTTTGGAGCTAATAATCCTTGTTAAAAACAACTTTCAGGTCTGTCTGCCAGCCCTTTGCAAATGAGAGAATGACAGAGGAGTGTTACTTATGCTTCTCCCTTATGACCTTATCATATGAAACACACTAACTCGTGCACCTTTCTTATTCCACCTTCTAACAGCTTCAAGTTTTCTGAGGACAGATCTATCTCCCTCAGCTTGGCCTCTCTCAGCACTTAGCGAAGGAGGTCAACCAAGTAGGACCTCTTTATGTATTGCTGACTTAAGGTAAAGTGTATCTTTCCTTCTGGCTCAGTCTTTCCACCAATGTCTCATAATTAAAGGGAGGAACCTACCGACCCTTCAGGCTCCATGTTCGGAAGGAAGCCACATATTCTGAGCAATCATCAAAATATCACGTATATTTTTCCCTGCTGCAAATCCGTTTATTTACATATTAAAGTGGTTATTAGAGGAGAGAATTCACGGATGCAAATTTGACATTCAGATGTCAGCCACTCCATAAATAAGGTCAACCGTGATGAAGACACATGTGAGTCTCCAATTAGAATCTCTTAATGTCTAAATAATGCTAATGCGAGGCATCTGCCAGCCCCATCTAGACTCATAAACAAAGACTGATGAGAGTCAACTTGGTCCAGCGTTTCTCCCATTGCCAGTTCACGGCTCTCAGCTCCCAGGAAATGAGCCCGCTCCATCTGGGAAGGGTTCCGGTCTGTTCATTGACACAATGGACAAGTCCTAGCAACCTAAATCCCCCAGCTCTGTGACCTCCGGAGCCAACAGCTGCTAGGAGTCATTCTTCTGGCTACCCCACCCCAACTCTTCCGTGAAATATAGAGTCACAAAGCTTCTGTGTGTGCAGAGCATATTTATTCAATGATTTGTGATGAAAAAAGAAAAAAAAACAACCAGCTTAGTTATACCCCTTGGGTGCCCACGTGTGCTCAGTTGCTTCAGTCAGCCGTGTCCAGCTCTTTGTGACTTTGTGGACTGTAGCCCTCCCAGTCTATGGGATTCTCCAGGCAAGAATACAGGAGTGGGTTACCATGCCCTCCTCCAGGGGATCTTCCTGACCCAGGGATAAAATCCACGTCACCTGGGTCTCCTGCACTGCAAGAGAATTCTTTACTCACTGAGCCACCTGGGAAGCCCTAGTTATGTACCTTACCTGATGAAAATTTAAAGCATTATTTGATATCAAAAAAGACATGACTATAAAATGCAAAATTCAAGTAAAACAAAAGCATTCTAAGAAATTCTGTGCTTAGGGCAAACTACATGGTGTTCTTCCCAGTAGATGGATGGTCCTTTTGATGGAAATGTCTGAGAAATGTTGATTTAGGGGAAATAATTCCAAGGCCAGGGCTGCCATCTTTCTGGCACAGTCCAGAAGAATTGTTTACAAATCAAGATAGGAGGACAGACTCTTTCTGGAGGAAATGCCCACTGCAGTTATAAGCTAGGTTTATCCATGTTGCTGCAAATGGCAGTATTTCATTCACTTTTATGACTAGTACTCCATTGTCTGCATATACCACATCTTCTTAATTCAACAAACCCACAAATATAGAATACAGACTTGGGTTACCAAAGAGGAGAGGAAGGTGGAGGGGGGACCAATTAGGGGTATGGGATTAACAGATACAAACTACTATATATGAAATAGATAAGCAACAGGATTTACTGTATAGCATGAGAAATTATACCCATTATCTTATAATAAACTACAATGAAGTATAACCTGAAAAAATACTGAATCACTATTCTGTATACCTGAAAGCAACTCATTTGTAAGCCAATCATATTGCAATTTAAAAAAAAAAAAAGAGGAACTGCTCCGGGAATCCAGTGATTAAGACTCTGTGCTTCTGATGCATGGTATGCAGGTCTGATCCCTGGTCAGGGAACTAAGATTCTCCATGCCACACAGTGTGGCTAAAAAAAAATTAATAATAATAAAATAACAAATTAAGAAAGAAAGCCTGCTCCCCTCCCAGGGAATTGTGGGCCTTTCTTTCACATAACCAGCATGTGTTCCAAAGTCAATAGAGTTTCCCACTTGTCCCATGACCCCCGGGAATAATCTGGTCTCCTCTTCACGGCAGATCTTGACTTTAGCTCCTATTAACGAAACTCTAGATGTCCTCTCCCTGGTTTGGAGGACCAGGACAAACTTGGGTGCCCTCCCTGGAGTGTGGCTTTCAGTGCTTGGGTTTTGGCCTGGGCACCATAAGCAGCATAACATTCCATCACACATAGCCTGTCTCTTGGGAACCAGATGAGGTCTGCCTTCCTCTTTGCCCTGCTTTTTCCATCAAGAGACGGCCATTGTGCAGGATCCATGAAAATGTCTTCATAAAAAAGCAAAACTGTCCTTCCGATCAAGATTCACGCCACATTTTTTGAACATTTACTGATTTGTTTGGCTGTGCCAGTCTTAGTTGCAGCACATGGGCTCTTTAGCTAAGGCAGGCAAGCTCTTAGCTGTGGCATGTAGGTGCTAGTTCCCTGACCAGGGATCAAACCTGTGACCCCTGTGTTGGGGGCACAGAGTCTTAGCCACTAGACAACCAAGGAATCCCTTCATAACATATTTTAAAAATACTGGTAGCAGTTATCCCCATGCCTAAATGCTGTAAACCTATTCTTACAGGTCTGATTTCCTTGCTCAAGTGGCTCTTTAGTGAATTGGGTTCAAACTCTTGAACCTGACATTAGAAGCTGAGGCTTAGAGAGTAATAGAGATGACCCCCTGTTTCAAAGGTACTTTTCAAGTTCTGCTGCTGTATTCCAGCAGATTTGATCTTCCCTAAACTCTCTCTGTGTCTGTCCCTACTTACTATCCCCTGACCCCATCTTTCTGCTCTTAAATGCCCTCCACATCCAATTCTCGGACTTGATACTATTTTTCCACTCAACAGGCATCTATTTATTGAGAGCTGACCATGAGCTGGGACTGTCCTAAGTATGATGTGCAAGACAGACCATGTGCTGCCCTCATGGGGCAGTGATTCCTAGCAGGAGATAGTGGGAGAAGATATCCACAGACACTAGTGCTAGGAAGAAAACAAAACACGATCTAGACAACCGAGCATGACTGGGAAGCTCAGGTGGTCCCGATAGTCCTCTCTGAGAGGGGGCTTTCAGCTGAGACCTACAAGGAGACAACCCCCTGCTCTTCAGAAGAAAAAGCATTTCAAGGAAAGACAAGCAACAAAGGCTTAGGAAATAGATGAGTTTAGAAGAGCCTGAGAAACTGGAAGGAAGTGAGGGTGGCTGGAGCATATCAAGCTAAAGACAGGGCAGGTGAGGCTGGAGAGGGCCCTGGCCTCGAAGGACCTTGTAGACAGCGGGCTGGTGGGGGCATTTCAATTCTGTTTTGAGTCTGTAGACACAATTGGAGGATTTTTGGAAGAGAAGGAACATGACCCTGGGCGTGAAATCTTCAGTACGGTACAAGTGATATGTGCTTGGGGCAAGTTCTTAAGCTCACTAAGCCTTAGTTTTAGGACCTACCTCCTTGGGCTACTATGGTAAACAAAGGGATAATAAATGCAACAACAATTGCCCAACCTCTAGCCCAACAAGCCTATGGCAGGTATTAATATCAGACACGGCTACCTGATTATCTTTAGCTGCAGGGGATGGCTTTTGCCTCATGTATCCCTTAGCAACATATTTGTACATTTCAAAGCCTTTTATCTATCATCCATCAATCGGTCTATCATCACTTTCTTTCTGCGTATTTCTTATCTCCCCCTATTAATCAGTGAATGCCTTGAGAGTCAAGATCGTGCCTTACTTATTTTGGAGTCATCACAAAACTAACTTCGCATATTTCACAGGACAAAAATTCAGCATTTATTAAATGAATTGGGCTTCCCAGGTGGTGCTAGTGGTAAAGAATCCACCTGCCAGTGAAGGACATGCAAGAGATGCCAGTTTGATCCCTGGGTCAGAAAGATCCCCTTTGGAGTAGGAAATGGCACCCCACTCCAGTGTTCTTTCCTGGAAAATTCCATGTGCAGAGGAGCCTGGCAGGCTACAGTCCATTGGATCACAAAGAGTCAGACACTACTGAGTGACTGAGCACATTAAATAAATACATGGATTTTTAAAAAAAGAAAGAAAACTAAAATTGGTACCTGAGATCGTTAACATTCTGCGTGGGGAAAAAAAAAAAACAAAACATGCAGTTTCACACGTCTCTTGTGAGGTTTATATTCTTGAAAGAGAGAGATGATGAGAAAATTATTTGCCAGGATCTTCAAGGAATAAAAACTTCGGAGAAGGTGATGATCAGCGTCATGATTTCAAAATGAAGAGTCAGTTCCAACTTTTCTCTCCGCTCTGTGGTGAGGCTCAATGAGGGTGCTTTCGGAGGAATGCGCCATCGTGAGACCCTGCTGACCCTTCCCCAAATTCTTCCTATGTGACCTGAACCTCAAATGCAGGCCTGAGTCAGCCCCAACCTGAATGAAGGATAAGGAGGCATCCTAGCCCAAGGGATGAGCTATAGAAACAGCTTTGTCAGTAAGAAGTTGGGGGCGGGGTGGGGGGATGAGGAAGAGGGAGGAGAGGAGGAGAAGAAACAAATATTAACAAACGGATACCATTTGTTGAGTCCTTGCTGTGTATCTACAACTGCACCACTACCCTGATTTATTCATGTGTGTGCTAAATTGCTTCAGTCGCGTCTGACTCTTTGTGACCCCATGGACTGTAGCCCACCAGGCTCCTCTGTCCATGGGATTTCCCAGGCAAAAATACTGGAGTGGGTTGCCATGCCCTCCTCCGGGGGATCTTCCCAACAAAGGGACTGAACCTGCGTCTCCTGCATTGGCAGGCAGATTCTTAGCACTGAGCCTCTAGGGAAGCCCTGAGACCCTCTTTGAGCCCCTGCAAAAGCACAAGACCACTAGCCATATCTGTGGTTCTGAATGTTGCCTATGGACATCAGAGACTATTGTCAGTAGAATTTTAGGATATTCTAGTCCTCCTTTCTTGAGCATCAATTTTCTAGGATGGCCAGTGTTAAGACAGATAGAAATATGAATAAAACACCATCTTTATCATTGAGAACTTGCAAGCTTGTCAAGGAAACATGAAAAGTTAACCAGTGGCTTAAAATAATCAATAGAGGAATAGAAAATATCTGAGAAATGGTCTTTGGGCTGAATGCCTGGACCCATTAGCTTGTGGAATTTTTCTTTATCCTTGGAGTTTACCAGGAAATTCCCTAGATTATGCATCAGTCTGTTTCAGTTCCACCATCTTGTTTGGAGTTTAGTGAAACCTCTCGATTTGAAGAGTCGAAGAATTTGCTTTCACTTAAGACGTGCTTCTGTTTTCGTTTCTTTTCAGTCTGACAAGCTACCCATGCAGTTTTTTTTCTTTTCATTTTTTTCATTTCTTTTTCTTCCATCCATGTAAGCAGTGCTTTATTTTTGTATTGTTTATTCTCTTTCTAACTTTTTATCTTATATTGGAGTATAACCAATTAAAAATGTTATGATCGTTTCGGGTGGACAGCAAAGGGACTCAGCCATACATATACTTGTATCAATTTTCCCCAAAACTCACCTCCCATCCGGGCTGCCACCATCACATTAACCAGAGTTCCACGTGCTATAAGTAGGTCCTGTTGGTTATCCATTTTAAATATAGCAGTGTGTACATGTCCATCTCAAATTTCCTAACTATGCTTCCCCTCGCCCTTCCCTCCTGATAAGCATAAGTTCATCCTCTAAGTCTGTGAGTCTGCTTCTGTATTGTAAATAAGTTCCTTTATATCATTTCCTTCTAGCTTCCAACATAAAGGATGTCATATGATATTTCTCCTCTGTCTGACTTCCTTAACTCAGATGACAGACTCTGGTCCTTCCACGGAGGTAGTAGTTTGTTTTTGTACCGTTTGTTCTCCTTCACATTCTCCTCCTTCTGTTGTTGTTGTTCAGTTGCTAAGTCGTGTCTGACTCTTTGTGGCCCCGTGGACTGCAGCACCAGGCTCTTCTGTCCTCCACTGTCTCCCAGAGTTTGCTCAAATTCATGTCCATTGAGTCAGTGATGCCGTCCAACCAGCTCATCCTCTGTCATCCCACTTCTCCTGCCCTCAATCTTTCCCAGCATCAGAGTCTTTTCCAATGAGTCGGCTTTTTGCATCAGAGGGCCAAAGTACTGGACCTTCAGCTTCAGCATCAGTCTTTCCTATGAATATTCAGGGTTGATTTCCTTTAGGATGGACTGGTTGGATCTCCTTGCTGTCCAAGAGACTCTCAAGAGACTTCCCCAGCACCACACTTCAAAAGCATCAGTTCTTCTGCGCTCAGTTTTCTTTGTGGTCCAACTCTTACATCCATACATGACTACTGGAAAAACCATAGCTTTGACTATACGGACCTTTGTTGGCAAAATAATGTCTCTGGGTTTTAATACACTGTCAGCTGGTTATAGCTTTTCTTTGTGGCTGCAGTCAGCATCCACAGTGATTTTGGAGCCCGGGAAAATAAAATCTGTCACTGTTTCCACTTTTGCCCCATCCATTTGCCTTGAAGTGATGGAACTGGATGCCATGATCTTAGTTTTTTGAATGTTGAGTTCTAAGCCAGCTTTTTCACTCTCCTCTTTCACCTTTATCAAGAGGCTCTTTAATTCCTCTTTACTTTTTGCCATTAAATCAGTATCATCTGCATATCTGAGGTTGTTGATATTTCTCCCAGCAAACTTGATCCCAGGTTGTGCTTCACCCAGTCCAGCGTTTCACATGATGTACTCTGCATATAAAGCTAAATAAGCAGGGTGACAATACACAGCCTTGATGTACTTCCAATTTTGAACTAGTCTGTTGTTCCATGTCCAGTTCTAATTGCTGCTTCTTGACCTGCATACATGTTTCTCAGAGGCAGGTAAGGTGGTCTGATATTCTCATCTCTTTAAGAATTTTCCACAGTTTATTGTTATGCAAAATCCTAAAAGATAATGCTGTTTAAGTGCTGCACTCAATATGCCAGCAAATTTGGAAAACTCAGCAGTGGCCACAGGACTGGAAAAGGTCAGTATTCATCCTAATCCCAAAGGAAGGCAATGCCAAAGAATGTTCCAACTACCATAAATTAACACTCATTTCACATTCTAGCAAGGTAAGGTTCAAAATCCTTCAAGCTAGGCTTCAACAGTACATGAACCAAGAACTTCCAGATGTTCAAGCTGAATTTAGAAAAGGCAGAGGAACCCAGAGGTCAAATTGCCAACATCCACTGGATCAAAAAAAAAAAAGCAAGGGAATTCCAGAAAGACGCTTATTTCTGCTTCACTGACTATGCTAAATCCTCCTTCTGTTACTCTTTCACATTGTGGAACTAATACCATCCTGAGTCCATTCTCCAAGGCTTGTATCTTGTCCCATGAGAATGCCTTCTCTTTGCATTTTCACTCTGTTCAAGTTATTTCTTCCTCTCTGTCTCCCAGGCCACTAATCTTCTCATTCAGTTTATCTTTTCAATTTCTTCCTTGGCAAACCCTACTTTTTTTAGTGCCAAGAAGTCTTTTCCTGCTATACCTAAATCTCCTTTAGTGGGTTGAACAATGTTCCCCAAGTTTATACCCTCCCAGAACCTCGGAATGTGACCTGATTGGGAAACAGGGTCTTTGTAGATATAATTAGTGTGGATGAGTCATGCTGGATTAGGATGGGCCCTACTCCAAGAACCAGTGTCCTCATTAAAAGAGAGAGAGGGGACACAGAACAGAAAGCCATGTGACCGTGAAGGGAGAGATCAGAATTACACATCCCGAACCCTCAAAGCCCCAAGGATTGTCCAGAGCCACCAGAAGCTGAAGGGGCAAAGAAGAATCCTCCTATATGGTCCTTCAAAGAGAACACAGCCCTGCTGACACCTTGATTTTATTTTTTTAGTTACTTTCAGTGGAGTATAGTTGCTTTACCATGTTGTGCTACTTTCTGCTGTACAGCAAAGTGAATCAGTTATACATATACATACATCCCCTCTTTTTTTATTTCCTTCCCATCTCGGTCACTGCAGAGCACCGAGTTCAGTTCCCTGTCCTATACAGTAGGTTCTCATTAGTTATCTATTTTATACATGGTATCAATAGTGTATATATGTCCATCTCAATCTTCCAATTCATCCCACCCCTCCTTTCCCCCTTGGTAGCCATACATTTTATTCTCTACATTGGTGTCTCTGCTTCTGTTTTGCAAATAAGATCATTTATACCATTTTTCTGGGCTTCCCAGGTGGTGCTAGAGGTAAAGAACTTGCCTGCCAATGCAAAAGACAAGAGATGCAGGTTCGATCCCTGGGTTGGGAAGATCCCCTGGAGGAGAGCATGGCAACCCACTCCAGTATTCTTGCCTGGAGAATCCCATGGATAGAGGATCCTGGTGGGCAACTGTTCATAGGGTTGCAGAGAGTCAGACATGAATGAAGAGACTTAACATGCATACATACCATTTTTTTAGATTCTGCATATTTGCATTAACATACAGCATTTGTTTTTCTCTTTCTAATTTACTTTTTGCCATGAAACGATGGGACCAGATGCCATGATCTTAGTTTCCTGAATGTTGAGCTTTAAGCCAACTTTTTCACTTCATGGCATATAGATGGGGAAACAGTGGAAACAGTGGCTGACTTTATTTTTCTGGGCTCCAAAATCACTGCAGATGGTGACTGCAGCCATGAAATTAAAAGATGCTTACTCCTTGGAAGGAAAGTTATGACCAACCTAGATAGCATATTCAAAAGCAGAGACATTACTTTGTCAACAAAGGTCCATCTAGTCATGGCTATGGTTTTTCCATTGGTCATGTATAGATGGTGAGAGTTGAACTATAAAGAAAGCTGAGCGCTGAAGAATTGATGCTTTTGAACTGTGGTGTTAGAGAAGACTCTTGAGAGTCCCCTAGATTGCAAGAAGATCAACCAGTCCATCCTAAAGGAGATCAGTCCTGGGTGTTCATTGGTAGGACTGATGTTGAAGCTGAAACTCCAGTACTTTGGCCACCTGATGCAAAGAGCTAACTCATTTGAAAAGACCCTGATGTTGGGAAAGATTGAGGGCAGCAGGAGAAGGGGATGACAGAGGATGAGATGGTTGGATGGCATCACCAACTCAATGGACATGGGTTTGGGAGGACTCCAGGAGTTGGTGATGGACAGGGAGGCCTGGCGTGCTGCGGTTCATGGGGTCGCAGAGAGTCGGACACAACTGAGCGACTGAACTGAATTTACTTTACTGTGTATGACAGTGTCTAGGTCCATCCACATCTCTACAAATGACCCAATTTCATGCCTTATTATGACTGAGTAATATTCTATTGCATATATGTACCACATCTTTATCCATTCCTCTGCTGATGGACAATTAGGTTGCTTCCATGTCTTGGCTGTTGTGAATGGTGCTGCAGTGAACACGGGTGCGGGCGTCTTTTTAAGTTATGGTTTTCTCTGGGTGTGTGCCCAGTGGTTGATGTGCGTGTGAGCATGCATGTGAGTGCTACGTCACTTCAGTCACATTCAATTCTTTGCAACCACAGGGACTGCAGCCCACCAGGCTTCTCTGTCCATGAGATTTCCCAGGCAATAATACTGGAGCCATGCACTTCTCCAGGGAATCTTTCCAACACAGGGATCGAAACTGCATGTCTTACATCTCCTGCAATGTCAGGTAGATTCTTTACCTCTGCACTTTGATTTTAAACTTCTGGCTTCCAGGGCTCTGAGAACAAATTTCTATTATTTCAAGCCACCAAGTTCATGTTCATTTCTTAGCTCAGCCATCACAAAGTACTACACTAGGTCATCATTTTTGCTGAAATTGTCTTTTCCAGTCTTCTGTTTCAAACGCCTCTGCTGTTTGTTTTGCAGAGCCCTTCCTCCCAGCTCCTGGGTTCCTTTGCCTATGCTTTTATTTCCTTCCACTGCTCATGGGGTCTAAGTCAAGCTGTGGCAGAGCCCTGAACAGAGGCAGTCCTGAGAGATGGGTGCATATGTCGGCCAGTGTCTGACAAGGCAGGCCAGGTTGGCACTCATTCAACATTAGGGTCAGAGAGGACTCCATGCCCACGACCTTACCAGGAACAGAAATATCAGAGGACTTCCCTGGTGGTCCAGTGGATAAGACTCTTCACTCCCAGTGCAGTGGGCCCAGGTTCTATCCCTAGTCAGGGAGCTAAGATCCCACATGCTGCAACTAAGCCCCCACACTGCAACTCCTGAGACCCTGAGCTCCAGAACCCATGAACCTCAACACAGAGGGCTGCAACAAAGACCCCGTGCAGCCAAAATTTTATTTTAAATTTAGAAAGACCAGCCAGTCTTCCATTCGGGCAGGAACCACCCCAACCTGAAGGTCCCAGTTCTTCTCAAACTAGGTTAGGTTCCTTCTAAAACCCACCAGGCTCATGTTGGTCCTCACGCCAGGGTTCTCATTGCTTATTCCCAGACAATCCAACCACCTGGAAAGTAAGATTTTATAAAGTAAAATTGCTTTCAGGAGAGCCTGAGGCTCCTTCCCCAGAACTCCCTGGGGGTCTCAAAGATGTCCAAAGAGCCATCAATGCCCTCACTCACCACCACTCCCGATCCCACCCACCCCATATATACACATCAATGGCCTTGGAGGTCTTACTCCTCAGGGTCTTGCTTCCTGAAGATGGAGGAAATCCAGCTGGAAAAAGGAAGCTTTGCTACTTTATTTACTGTTCAATGTTTCATCTTTAACACCTTTATTGCTCAATTTATTTTTCTGATTTCTTTTTATTAATTTTTACTAGAGTATAGTTGCTCCCTGATAGCTCCTCACTCCAGCATTCTGGCCTGGAGAATTCCTTGGACTGTATAGTCCATGGGGTCACAGAGTCAGACACAACTGAGTGACTTTCACTTTCACATAGCTGCTTTGAAATGCCGTGCTTGTTTCTATTGTACAGCAAAGTGAATCAGTTACATGCATACACATATCCTCCTTTTTGGACTTCCTCCCCATTTAGGTCACCACAGAGCACTGAGCAGAGTTCCCTGTGCTGCGCAGCAGGTTCTCATTTGTTACCTGTTTTACATGTGGTTGTGTATACATGTCAATCCCCACTCCCAATTCCTTCTACCCACACTCCCCCACTAATGTCTATTGATTTGTTCTCTACATCCGTGTCTCTATCTCTGTTTTGCAAATACGTCCATCTATTCCATTTTTCTTGATTCCACATATATGCATTACTATGTGATATTTGTTTTTCTCTAATTTGCTTATTCTAATATTAAAGGATTCAGTGTTGGAAACTTCCAGGACATGACCTTATTTTCCTGGGATAACATGGGGCAGACATAAGCCTGAAGCTCAGCCCCAGGAAGGTAACTACAAGAGCAGGAGCCTGTGCTATACAAATCCCTCTTGTACTCCTGGTGTTTATTTCCTTTTGCTCATCTCTAAAGGCCCAAGCTGCTTGGCTGGGCTGTGAGCCTGAATGTGAAAGGAGACTTGAGGCCCCTGGGGACCCAGGATGGAGGCCACAGCACCCATCAGGAGGGTGCCCAATGGAGAGGGTCAGGGTGCCCAATGGAGAGGGTCAGGGTGCCATGATCTTCCTCCTTGAAAAACTCTGAAAAGTCTTGAGTTTGACTTCACTGAGGAAGAAGCAGCCCCTTCCTTCTTATCTCTTTTTTAAGAGATAGACATAGAACCCCTACAACTAGGGTTTCCAAGAGTTGGTTGGTTGATTGCTTGGTTGGCTTTTATTTTCTGCGATGACATTCACATAACATAAAATTCACCATTTTCAAGTGAAAAACTCAGTGACCTCCAGTATATTCACAATGTTGTGCCTTCAGTACCTCCACCTAGTTCCAGAATATTTTCACCACCCCCAAAGGAAATTCTTCCTCAATAAGCAATCCCTTGCATTCTCTTTCCTTGTCCCAGCTCCAAGTAATCACCAGACTGTGTTCTGTCTCTGTGGACCTGCCTATTTTGGACATGTCATAGAATGGAATCATAGAATGTGATCTTTTGTATCTGGCTGCTTTGACTTAGCATATATCATGAGGTTCGTCTGCACTGGAGCATGTATTAATATTTCATTCCTTTTTGTGGCTGTGTAATATTCCATGGCATAGACAGACCACGTGTTCAGCCACTCATCCACTGATGGGCATTTGGGCTGCTTCCACCTTTTGACTCTTCTGAGTAGTGCTTAAATTGAAGAAAGTGGGCAACACCACTAGACCATTCAGGTATGCCCTTAATCAAATCCCTTATGATTATACAGTGGAAGTGAGAAATAGATTTAAGGGTTTATATCTGATAGATAGAGTGCCTGATGAACTATGGAATGAGGTTCATGACATTGTACAGGAGACAGGGATCAAGACCATCCCCATGGAAAAGAAAGGCAAAAAAGCAAAATGGCTGTCTGAGGAGGCCTTACAAATAGCTGTGAAAAGAAGAGAGGCAAAAAGCAAAGGAGAAAAGGAAAGATATAAGCATCTGAATGCAGAGTTCCAAAGAATAGCAAGAAAAGATAAGAAAGCCTTCTTCAGTGATCAATGCAAAGAAATAGAGGAAAAGAACAGAAGGGGAAAGACTAGAGATCTCTTCAAGAAAATTAGAGATACCAAGGGAACATTTCATGCAAAGATGGGCTCGATAAAGGACAGAAATGGTCTGGACCTAACAGAAGCAGAAGATATTAAGAAGAGGTGGCAAGAATACATGGAAGAACTGTACAAAAAAGATCTTCATGACCCAGGTAACCACAATGATGTGATCACTCACCTAGAGCCAGACATCCTGGAATGTGAAGTCAAGTGGGCCTTAGAAAGCATCACTACAAACAAAGCTAGTGGAGGTGATGGAATTCCAGTGGAGCTGTTTCAAATCCTGAAAGATGATGCTGTGAAAGTGCTGCACTCAATATGCCAGCAAATTTGGAAAACTCAGCAGTGGCCACAGGACTGGAAAAGGTCAGTTTTCATTCCAATCCCAAAGAAAGGCAATGCCAAAGAATGCTCAAACTACCGCACAATTGCACTCATCTCACATGCTAGTAAAGTAATGCTCAAAATTCTCCAAGCCAGACTTCAGCAATACGTGAACCGTGAACTCCCTGATGTTCAAGCTGGTTTTAGAAAAGGCAGAGGAACCAGAGATCAAATTGCCAACATCCGCTGGATCATGGAAAAAGCAAGAGAGTTCCAGAAAAACATCTATTTCTGCTTTATTGACTATGCCAAAGCCTTTGACTGTGTGGATCACAGTAAACTGTGGAAAATTCTGAAAGAGATGGGAATACCAGACCACCTGACCTGCCTCTTGAGAAATCTGTATGCAGGTCAGGAAGCAACAGTTAGAACTGGACATGGAACAACAGACTGGTTCCAAATAGGAAAAGGAGTACGTCAAGGCTGTATATTGTCACCCTGCTTATTTAACTTATATGCAGAGTACATCATGAGAAATGCTGGACTGGAAGAAACACAAGCTGGAATCAAGATTGCTGGGAGAAATATCAATAATCTCAGATATGCAGATGACACCACCCTTATGGCAGAAAGTGAGGAGGAGCTAAAAAGCCTCTTGTTGAAAGTGAAAGAGGAGAGTGGAAAAGTTGGCTTAAAGCTCAACATTCAGAAAACGAAGATCATGGCATCTGGCCCCATCACTTCATGGGAAATAGATGGGGAAACAGTAGAAACAGTGTCAGACTTTGTTTTTTTGGGCTCCAAAATCACTGCAGATGGTGACTGCAGCCATAAAATTAAAAGGCGCTTACTCCTTGGAAGAAAAGTTATGACCAACCTAGATAGTATATTCAAAAGCAGAGACATTACTTTGCCAACTAAGGTCCGTCTAGTCAAGGCTATGGTTTTTCCTGTGGTCATGTATGGATGTGAGGGTTGGACTGTGAAGAAGGCTGAGCTTCGAAGAATTGATGCTTTTGAACTGTGGTGTTGGAGAAGACTCTTGAGAGTCCCTTGGACTGCAAGGAGATCCAAACAGTCCATTCTGAAGGAGATCAACCCTGGGATTTCTTTGGAAGGAATGATGCTAAAACTGAAGCTCTAGTACTTTGGCCACCTATGCGAAGAGTTGACTCATTGGAAAAGACCCTGATGCTGGGAGGGATTGGGGGCAGGAGGAGAAGGGGATGACCGAGGATGAGATGGCTGGATGGCATCACGGACTCAATGGACATGAGTCTGAGTGAACTCCGGGAGTTGGTGATGGACAGGGAGGCCTGGCGTGCTGCGATTCATGGGGTCGCAAAGAGTCAGACACGACTGAGTGACTGAACTGAACTGAGTAGTGCTGCTATGAACCTGGTCGTATATGTATGTGTTTGAGTTCCAGTTTCCTTGTTTTCCCAGGTGGTACTAGTTGTAAAGAACCCACCTGCCAGTGCAGGAGATCTATCTGAGTTGGGAAGATCCTGTGGGGGAGGGAACTCACTCCAGTATTCTTGCCTGGAGAACCCCATGGACAGAGGAGCCAGGACACCACTGAGTGGCTGAGCACGCACCCCATGTTTTCAGGTGTAGACCCAGGAGTGGAACTGTGGGACTTTCCATTTTAAAACCAGAAAAGTGGGACTTCCCTGGTGGTTCAATGGTCAAGACTCCAAGCTCCCAATGCAGAGGTGGTAGTGGTTTAGTCACTAAGTCCTGTCCGACTCTTGAGACCCCATGGGTTGCACCCTGCCACACTTCTCTGTCCATGGGATTCTCCAGGAAAAAATCTGGAGTGGGTAGCCCTTTCCTTCTCCAGGGAATCTTCCAGACCCAGGGTTCAAATCCCAGTCTCCTGCATCACAGGTGGATTCTTCACCAACTGAGCTACTAGGGAAGCCCTCCAGTGCAGAAGGCCTGGGTTCAACCCCTGGTCAGGGAACTAGATCCCACACCCACATTGCAAGCAGATTCTTTACTGAGCCACCAGGGAAGTCCCATGGTAGAACTAAGACCCAGCAACGACAAATAAATTTTTAAAAAAGGATTTAAATAAATAAAACCAGGAAAGTCGTAGGCAAACCAGGATGAGCCAGTCACCTAGCAGTGTTGAGCATTAGAATACTAGGTGCTCAGGTACAAAGGTGCTTCTCTGGTGTCTCAGACGGTAAAGAGTCTGCCTGTAATGCAGGAGACCCAGGTTTAAACCCTGAGCTGGGAAGATCCCCTAGAGAAGGGCATGGCAACCCACTCCGGTATTCTTGCCTGGAGAATCCTCATGGACAGAGGAGCCTGGTGGGCTACAGTCCATGAGGTCACAAAGAGCTGGACACAAATGTGCGACTAACATTTTTGCCTTCAGATACAAAGAGAAACAAGGAAGTGCATCTGGAAAGAGACACCTGAACAGATGATTCCGATCCAGGGTCAGTAGAGTTGAGAGAAAACCCAGAGAAGAGGCATCTGGCCCAGCAAAGAGTGAGTGCGGAAGAGAAGGATCTGATCTGGAAAATCCTTCTCCAAAGAACAAGATCCAGCCCAGCTCTCAGGGACTAACAAGTAGGTTGGGGAGATGCTCAGAGATTAACAAATGCTAAAATAGAGATCTGCTTGATTATTTTGCAACCCCATGGACTGTAGCCCACCAGGTTCCTCTGTCCATGGGATTTTCCAGGCAGGAATACTGGACTGGGTAGCCATGCCCTCCTCCAGGGGATCTTCCCAACCCAGGGATAGAACACTTGTCTCCTGCATTGGCAGACGGATTCTTTACCTCTGAGCCACCAGGGGAGTCCTCTAGAGGGACACAGGGTGGAAAGAGGGGAACACTGGAGGGTCAAGAAGCTTTACAGAGCAGAGGCACCTTGGCTGACTTTGGAAGGACAAACAGGAGTCAACCTGATGCAGAATGGAGGGAATTGTAGATGGCATGAAGGATGTGCTCAGAGACACAGAAGCAGGGCAGAAAAAGTGGGAAATGAATGTCCACTCCCGAGGATTTAAGCAAAAGACCCTGCAGCTGTGATGTGATGCCAAAAACCATGACTTCTTCCACAAATTACACTGTGCCATCAAAACTTGAAGGTTCCATGGCAAGGAGCCGTGAAAACTGTGCTCATCAGAGGATGGGCTGCAAAGTTGCATTTTAGCTTAATTTAAACAGGTTCCAAAAGGACCACTGGCCTGAACCAAGATATCGTTTTCTGCTAGCAAAATCCTGTTAATGTTTCGTCTAATTAGTAAGATAAAAAGAGCCCATTGCTGGACTCTCTGGTGGTCCAGTTGTTTAGACTCCATGCTTTCAGTGCACGGGACAGGGGTTCAATCCTTGGTTAGGGAACTAAGATCCTTCACAGAATGGCCAAAATTTAAAAAAAAAAAAAAAAAAAAAAGCTCATTGCTTCTTCCAATATCATAATTACTTTGGTCACTAATTTCTAAGATGGGACCCTATCATGAAGGACTCAAGGTAATAATGAAAATGGTCTTCCTGTGTGGGCTGCTCTTGGGCTGACTGGTTGGTCATGGGCTTGTCCCTCATAGAAATAAACCCGACATCTATCTCCATCTGTGGCATCTCCAAAAATTGTGCCTCTGGCCTCTCAGGATGTAATCACCTTTGGGGATCTGAGGGAACAAAATAAAACTTATGATACTGAGCAGGACCCTGTGGGGCTCCCAGGCACAAAGGCTTTCTGTGTCCCCCATCCCTTTGATTACAAGAAACAACCTTCATTCAGCCTCCATGACCTTCCCTGGGTTCCAATAGGCAGATTCAAACAGTTGTTAATGAGGGAAAGGAGGGGATGTGAGACCAGGGAGAAACAAACAGTCAGAGGAGCCTTGGGGCAGGATCCTGGTTCCTCATCAATGGATACACATAGCAATATCTTTGAGTTGTTCTTCAGATACTGAAACCCCCTCCAGGTGGAAGAAGTTGATGATTAATGATGGTAGGCTGCCCACCAGCCTGCAGACCTCAGACCAATTGTAAATGATGATGACTCCTTGTCACCAATTCATCAGAAGAATATCCATGAGCTGATCACATCCTCTTTGGACAATTGCTATAAATCTCATTATCATCACAGTTTTGAAGGTATTAGCCCGCCATGGCTCCCTTTTCCTGGCAAAGCAATAAAGCTATCCTCTTCTACTTCACCCAAAAGTCTGTCTCCGAGGTCTGATTCAGTACTGATTTATAGAGTAGCTGAGTATGCTAGCCAATATACCACTGGTTTAGTTTTCGCATGTCTGAGTTTATTGATACATTACAAATTTTATAAAGCATATACAAAAAGTAAAAATGTTAAAGTATGAAATGGGACAGCGATCTAATTCAAAGTTCTATGATTTCCTCTTTCCCTCTAAAGACTTGTTTTATAAACATCGCTCTAGATGCATTCAAATCAGAGGCTATCCTCCAGGATTCCATTCTCTCTCCCTTTAAAAGCTGGGGTGATCTCTGACATGCCAATAATCAGCTGAAAGCAGGTACCCAGGATTTCAGAAGTTGGTTTCTTTTGCTTTCTCTGTCTGGTCCTGTCCTTCCCTCTTCCGAGGACCCCTCCTGGACTGAATTCCGCCTCTCAACAAGCAGCCCAGGTTAGGGCCCTCATTCTTTCTGCATTCCTAGGGGGATGCCTGCAGGCAACAACTTCCTCTGAAGTCAGACCACATCCTCCAGTTGCCAAAGAAATGCAAAAATCTGCAGCTGTTCCCTTCCACTGGCAACCCTGTAAAGAGTAACAGAACAGCCTTGTCAGTCCCGAGGCCCATTGGTGAAGGGCACAGCCTCCCCTTGATAGACTGGCAGTGGGAATCAGCAGGCCATTCGTCGCTTCATATCATGTTAGAAGGCCTGGATTAGGTCTG
Source organism: Aepyceros melampus (assembly GCA_006408695.1). NCBI lineage: Eukaryota > Metazoa > Chordata > Mammalia > Artiodactyla > Bovidae > Aepyceros > Aepyceros melampus. Next base: position 246,617 of record SJXQ01005547.1, on the reverse strand, counting down.
AAAACCCTGATGTCCTCATACAGCAGGTGGATTTGTTTATTTAGAGTCCTGTCCTGCCCAAGAAGAAATTTGAAACAGAGTAGCTTCCCACTGTCCTGGAGCCTGCACAAAATATGCCTGCCATGAACTGAGGAGCCACCAAATGGCCAGAATGGGACCCTAGTTTCCAGTCACTTCACCCATTTCTGAGCCACGGAGTTCCGAAGGGCACAGCTGGGAGGAAGGTATTGACTTCCAAGTCCACTGACGTTTCATGAGCAGGAATCACCAAGTGACAGGCTTGAGTGGGCTTGGGGTTTGAATACAGACTGGCTTAGGGTGGATTCCTGGCTTGGCCACTTACTGTAATTGTTATTCTTGTTCAGTCACTAAGGCATGTCCGACTCTTTGTGACCCCAATGGACTGCAGCATACCAGGCTTCCCTGTCCTACATTATCTCCCACAGTTTGCTCAAACTCATGTCCACTGAGTTGGTAATGCCATCTATACATCTCATTCTCTGTTGCCCACTTCTCCTCCTGCCCTCAATCTTTCCCAGCATCAGGGTCTTTTCCAATGAGTCAGCTTTTTGCATCAGGTGGCCAAAATACTAGAGCTTCAGCTTTAGCATCAGTCCTTCCTATGAATATTCAGGGTCGATTTCCTTTAGGGCTGACTGGCTTGATCTCCTTGCTGTCCAAGGGACTCTCAATAGTCTTCTTCAGCACCACAGTTCAAAAACATCAATTCTTTGGTGCTCAGTCTTCTTTATGGTCCAACTCTCACATCCATACATGAGTACTTACTATGACAGTTCTACTAGTTTTCTAAGGCAATCACGACAAAGTCCCAGAAACAACAGAAATGGATTCTCTCTCAGTTCTGGAGACTGGAGGTCTGATATGACAATGTTGGTGGACAATCCCCCCTTCAAAACTCTGGGGCAGGGTGAACTCCTTCTATCCCTCTTCAAGTTCCTGGTAGCTCAGGAGGCCTTTGGCCCAGGAAGGCAAAAGTCCAGACGTCTGTGTCTGCACACAAATGTCTTCCCTCTGTGTCTATGTCCAAATCTCCCTAGGACAACTATGGCCTTGAATTTAGAGCCCACTCTACTTCAGGACTTCCCCAATGGCTCAAGTGGTAAAGAATCTGCCTGCAGTCCAGGAGACGCAGAAGATGTGTGTTCAGTCCCTGAACTGAGAAGATCTCCTGGAGGAAGAAATAGCAACCCACTCCAGTATTCTTACCTGGAGAATCCCATGGACAGAGGAGCCTGACGGGCTACAGTCCACGGAGCCGCAAGAAAGATAAACACAACTGAGCATGCACACCTCACACCTTCTACTTCAGGGGAGCCCGTCTTAACTAATTATATCTGCATGACCCTATTTCCAAACGGAGTAACCCTTGAGGTACTGGCGGAGGCTGGGGAGCAGATCTAGGGCCTCAGCATGTGCTTTTGAGGGGGTGAAATTCAACCCACAATGCTGAGTGACTTCAGTTAACTCGATTAACCTCTCTGAGCCTCAGTTTTCTTAGCTTAAGGAAACGGTGCTGTGATCCACTTCCCACAGCTGCTGTAACGCTCTGATAGGATTCATGGGGAAGCTTCTGGTGGACGCTCAGTGAGCCTGGTTCCTTTTTCCTCTTCCTTCATGCCTTGCAACTTCCCCCTCTTAATTCATCTCTTCCCCATATTGGGGAAACATTTGTCCTCTATTCAGAGATCACCTGTCTGCCTGCTGAGCCATGGATTCAGCCATAGGCATAATGTAATCACAGCCAAAAAAGAAAAGAGGCAGGGGACTTCCCTGGTGGTCCAGTGGTTAAGAGTCTGCCTTCCAGTGCAGGGAACATGGGTTCAGTCCCTGATTGGGGACCTAATCAGTGCCCCATGTGGCACCGGGCAACTAAGCCTGTGAACAGCCGCTCCTGAGCCTGCGCACCACAGCTAGAGAGAAGCCTGCACGCTGCAACCAAGACCCGACAGAGCCAAATAAATAAATAAGGATTCAAAAAGAAAAAGACAAGACGCAGTGAAATGATTGCATGTCAATCTAGTCTGGAAATGGGTGGGCTTGGTGGGCTCAGCATTGAAAACTCGTAAGGTTCAGAGGACAATTTGGCAATGTTTTAATTAAAAGTTAAAATGCCTATGATCTTTGGACAGTCATTCTATTTCTTGATATTCTCCCCAAACAGCTGGTCTATGTGAAAAGGGTACTCATGACAGCGTTGTTTATCCAAGCAATAGACTGAAAGCAGCCTGTATTTTATGGTCCTTCCATGCCATAAAATACTATGTAGTCATTAAAAACAAACGAGGCGGCTCTCTGTATGCTGATATGGAATGACCCCCAAGACAAAATTTTAAGTGAAAAAGCGTGGTTTGAGGAAAGAAGGATGAATAAGCAGAACACAGAGGGTTTTAAAGGCACTGAAATGCTTTGTATGATACTATACAGATGGCTATATGTCAGTATACATTTGTCCAGACCCACTGTTGTGTTGTAAGAACTTACGGAAAAACCTGAATGAACTTTTTGGCCAACCCAATACTTAAGTAGTTGGTGTAGCTACTTAATTAGAAGGAGGGATGGGGGACAGGTGAGAGAAGGGACCGCAGACCCAGCTCACACCTGGGGCACGGAGGGCAGACGCGGGGGGAGCAGCTGAGGCTCCTGGGCATGGGGGCACCGTCAGCCTCCACAAGCTCATATACGTTAGTGCCTACTGGAGAGGGCAAGGCTATATAGAGAATGTATTCCCCAAAAAGGCCAGGAAGAGAAGAAAGCCAAGGAGCTGACAACTAAAACACCCTCCAGTTCATGCACATGGAATGTCCCATTCCCTCAGGTTCTTGCCAGGTGACTGGCTAATTTGATAAACTAATTGAGACGCACAATTGGGCATTATTTCATGAACACCTCATGGGGACACAAAGAAGGTTTCCTCTTGAATCAACTTGACATTGCAGTATTAATAGCTCTTAATTGTTTAATTTATTCATCCTTCCCAGGGGTGACTGCCTGTTAACTGGCACTTCAGATACTCAAAGGAATGCGTGCTATGGGAAGTTATTTCAGGATTGTGACAGGATGAGAGAGGAGAGCTATTTGGGATGGAAGACCTTCTCCATACCCTTCAAATCCCATGACCAATGGGATTATGCATTTCACCGATCTTTCATCTCAAGTCATCCCTGAAATAAGACTGAGGACCATTTCAAGGAAATAAAAGCAACTTGGAATGGAATCTGCCAGTGTCTGTTCTCTGCCTGCTTGAGTGCAGTCTCTTCAGTCTTGTCCAGCCCACAACTATAGCCCTCCAGGTTCCTCTGGCCATGGGATTATCCTGGCAAGAATACTGGAGTGGGTTGACAATTTCTACTCCAGGGGATCTTCCAGACCCAGAGATCAAACTCATGTCTCCTGCACTGGCAGGCAGATTCTTCATCACTGAGACACACTAGGGTTAAACAAAACACCAGTGTCACTGGAAAGGCTCAACAGAGCACCACTGACTTGGGATCTGTCCATCAGACATATCCCACTGGCATCATTCACCAGCCGTAACATGTCAGGTCTGTAAAGAAATAGTTGCTGGGTCCTGAGAGAATCAACATTTAACACCTGGCATTGCAAGGACCCAGGAGCACTTCCTTTTCTCCCTTGAGTATGAAATTTTAAGAACTTCTCCAACCCAAGACACAAAAAGAACTATTAGCTGCTTTTCAAGGACAAAGAACATTTCTCTGTGTTGCCCCAGACAATGAAGATCTCAGCCAGTCTAGTGTCATTTTCCATGATCACCCACCATTCAGTAGAACTTACCAACCCTCTTAGTGACTGGCTTCTTTTAGTATTCAAGGTACAGAAACTCTGTGTGCCTCTCAATTGCCCTGGTACAATTATTGTATTGATTTGATGCAACATTAGTTCCACATTGAAAGTGGTGTATGTTTTTAAATTTGCAATTAAATCAAATGACGCCTCTTTGCTAAGATGGTTGACACTTGTTCGTATGCTGCTGCGAGCAGTGAAGGTAACTTTTATTTAGCATCAGAAAGCATGCGGGGAGAGGGAGCTTAAATTTTCAAGCAACTCCATTTCTTGCCTGGCTCTTCAGCCTAATTTAAAAAAAAAAAAATCAAGCTACTTACCCATTTGTTGTAAAAATGGTACATGTGAGAACTACTGTGTTATAGGGATAATCTGCAGAAGTCACTGAGCAAGCAATATTGAAAGGATAATGTCAGGGGATGAATGTTTGTGCCTTCCCCCCAAATTCACATGGTAAAGCCCTAACTCTTTGGAGTATTTGGAGGTGACGCCTTTGGGAGGTAATCAAGAATAGACGAGGTCATAAGAATGGGCCCCTCATGATGGGCTTGGTGTTCATGTAAAGCAAGGAAGAGAGAGCCATCTCTCCATATCCACGAAAAGGAACGCAGTACAAGAAGGCAGCTGTCTTCAAGACAGGAAGAGAGTCCTCATCAAGGATGGAATCTGCCAGCACCTTGGTCTTGGGCTTCCCAGCTTCCATGACTGTCAGAAAATGTCTTTTATTTAAGCCATCCAATCCACAGTATTTTGCTATATCATCCCAAGCTGTTGAAGACAGATTAAAAACTGGAAGAGCCTCGAGAATAATTGGTGATTTCTGTCCCATCTTCCTTTCTGGATGATCTCTACGTACTTGACCCACTCAATTTCTTTCCAATCTCTCATATGGCTCTGATATGTGTACAGTTAATTGTTAATTATTCAGGCCATAGGGGACCAGGAAAAGTCAGGGCAATTAAATTTGTTTAAATTTTAAAATGATATTGACACCCAACAGTCTCTTCCTACCAAGTGACCACTAGGAAAATGGTCAAGAAAAGAGCAGGAAAACATGAAAGGGAAAGGGAACAGCATGCTGTGAGTTAAACTGTTAAATGTTAGGGCTTCCCTGGTGCCTCAGGTGGGAAAGAATCTGCCTGCAATGCAGGAGACCCAGGTTTTATCCCTGGGTTGAGCAGATCCCCTGAAGAAGGAAATGGCTACCCACTCCAGTTGTGCCCCCTCAAAAAAAGATATGTAGAAGTTCTAATCCTCAGCAGCTCAGAAATGACCTTCTTTGGAAACTGGGTCTTTATAGCAGTAGTCAGAATGAGATCATGGCAATAGATCATCATAGTACAAAAGGACTGGTGTGCCTATAGAAAGGGGAACTGGACTCACATGGCGGGGACGATTGAACATGGGGAGAACAGCCAAATGACTGAAGAGATACATCTATCAGCCAAAAATGCCAAGGATTTCCAGAAAATGCCAAAAGCGCCGAGGAAGGAATCTTCTTCCAGAGCCATCAGAGAGAATGGCCCTGCCAGCACCTTGATTTTGGACTTCTAACCTCCAGAACTGTGAGACAGTAAATTTGTCTTTTTTAAAAACTTATTTATTTACGGCTAGCTGGGTCTTTGTTGCTGTGCAAGAGCTTTCTCCAGTTGCAGTGTGTTGGGGCTACTCTCCAGTTGTGGCATGCGGGCTTCTCATTGCAGGGACTTTTGCTGCGGAGCACGGGCTTTAGAGCTCAGGCTTCAGTAGTCGCAGCTCAGGGGCTTAGTTGCCCCATGGCATGTGGGATCTTAGTTCCAGGACCAAGGATTGAACCCTTGTCCCCTCCACTGGCAGGTGGATTCTTAGCCTCTAGATTACCAGAGAAGCCTCAATTTCTGTCTTTTAAGTCACCTAGTTTTGGATACCTTCTAATGGTAGCCCTAGGAAATGAATACACTATCATATTAAATATGTGCGTTAACTGTGGGACCTACCCTAATTTCTGAAAAACAAAAGTGGAAAAGGAAGCTCCATTTAATGAATGAACAAATGCAGACTATATATAATATATATATATATGTAAACAAAAGTGGAAAAGGAAGCTCCATTTAATGAGTGAACAAATGCAGAATATAGATTACATATATATATATATCGTGAGACAACATGGGGATTTTAAGAAAGAAAGAAAAACACAGGGGAAAAAAAGAATCCAGAAGTAAAGTTAGAAATAAAACATACAAAATTCTTTATGGTTTGCTAAAGGGATGTAAATTTTATTCTGGGATTCCTAGTGACCAATTTAAAGAAGAAGCTCCATCAGTTACACAGCACAATTTCCACATGCACAGAAGGAAGAATAGTTATCAGGAGAAGCAATGCTATTTCTGATACTAAAGTCTAAGAGAAAGTTAATTAAGAGACTTGTCTGATTACTGAATTTATGTCCTCAGCAAGAGACTTCATCCCATAAACACACTGTCTAGTTCTAAATTATATAGGACTGTAGTTTACAACATCTTTGATTTTTAACCAACGACTATGCAGGATGGTAAAAGCTGTGATTTTCAAAGCTAAATGAGTGTCAATTGGTTTACAGCTTCCAATGATGAAACGTAATCCAGAGATAAAATCTGCAATATTTTATCTCTTGTAGATTTATTAAATCTACAATGCTAACCCACAGATTAGATACATCAGAATCACTTGGGAATCACCTTCAAAAAGATATACCTGGGGGACTTCCCTAGTGGCCCAGTAGTTAGAACTCCACGCCTCCACAGCAGGGGACAAAGATTCTATCCCTGGTGGGGGAACTAAGATCCAACATGCCGTGCGGTGTGGGAGAAAAAAAAAAAAAAAAGACAAATGACTGGGCCCCATCCCTGGGAATCTGATTCACTGGACGTTTCTGGTGTTGAGCCAATTTTAAAAACCACTCTCATCTAGATGATGATAGTAGGCATACCCTCAGGCAAGCCTCCTGACATGTTTCCCTTAATACAGATTGTGATAACTCTTGGACGGAAGAGTAATCAAGGTGAAACTCCCAGCCTTTTATGGGCTCCTTCAGTGTGCAAATATAGGGGCCCACTTAACCCATCACCCCAAAAGGATGGTGCTCCGGAGCTAAAGTGACTCATCACCCAGCCCTGCATATGTGTCCAGTGGACTGGAAGAGCACTGGACTCAGGGTTTGGACTGCAAGGGGATCAAACCAGTCAATCCTAAAGGAAATAAACCCTAAATATTCATCAAAGGACTGTTGCTGAAGCGGAAGCTCCAATGCTTTGGCGACCTGATTTGAAGAGTTGACTCACTGGAAAAGACCTGATGCTGGGAAAGATCGAAAGCAAAAGGAGAAGAGGGTAGCAGAGGATGAAATGGTTAGATAGCATCACCGACTCGATGGACATTAATTTGAGGAAACTCTGGGGGATGGTGGAGGGCAGGGGAGCCTGGCGTGCTGCAGTCCATGGGGTCACAAAGACTTGGACACAATTTAGCAACTGAACAACAACCACAGGGTTTGGTCTGATCCCTACCCTCCCTTTCTTAGCCATGAGGCTCCTAACTCAGTCAGGGGCCCTCTCTAGGTTTCAGGTGGCCTAAAGAAATGGGGATGACAGGGCCAGCCTCATAAATGCACTGTGATGATTAAACAAGAAAATTTGTTGAAAGTCTTAGCAAATGCCTGTGTGGTAGAAAAAAAAAAAACAATAAAGGAAGCTTCCCATTGCTTATTTTTATCTTAGGAAATATTCTTTTTCTGTGACTATACCCCAGAGCATTACCATCCCTGATAGCAAGATAAACCATTGAGATTCTACACCACACATCAGAATTGTCCGCCAAGGTGCCATGGACAGTCAGCTCCTGGGGACCACTGGCCCTTAGTAATGGCAACTTCCACATTGTCCAATTGGGAGACAGAAGGGCAAGTACACAGAACACCACAGGTAACCAAGCAGACAGGGTTACAAGAATGAGAAGGGTTACGGGAGCAAATGACTCAAAACCTATAAAATAAACCTGACCTCACTTGCAGCACTTACCTGCAACGAGGACTCGGGAGGGCTCCTGGAGAATGGTTTGTGCTATTTTTTACTTAGGGAGGGTTTTTTAAATCTTCTTTATCGGTTAATCCTCCTATTGGCTGGATAGTTCTGTCTTGTAGGATCATAAATCTAGATGCAATCTCGGACGAGCTGTTTGGTGGCCTGATTCTCTGCCTTCAAGCACTTGTTTGTCTACACTTGAGAGCCCAAGGTACCCAAAGTGTGGAGGCAGGGTCGCTGATTGCTATGCCTTCCAAAATCGTAGGATCATGGCACAGGGTATGGAATGCAGGTACCAATGCAATTAGTAGCAAGCTCATTAAAAGACCCTGGGCAGGCAATGCAGCTGGCAACATCAGTTTTGTTTCTGCCACATCTATTTGATGGTCTATGATGCAGTCATTTCCAAACGTCTATGGAATGTTCACAGTAACACGGGAATTGCTTATCCCACACTGCCCTGCATATTCCCTGTAGAAATAAGAGCTACACTTCACTGAGCACGAACTCCTACTTATAATTTTGTATATATATCATCTCAGTAGACCAATACCCTACAGTGTAAGTTTTATCATCACAACCTCAAAGACAGGGAAAGTGAGACTTAGAAAACTTAAGTCACCTGCCCATTGAATGAGTGGTACCACCAGAATTTAAACCACGGACTGATCCCAAAGCTAGTGCTTTCATTCTCCCCACTGTGCAGCACCACCAGCTATGACCAACACAGAGGCCACAGAAGTGCACATTGGATTTATATCTTCTGATGTCGTTGGTCCCAAGTTTCAGCACCAAGGGTTGAATCGCCCACCTCAAATGAAGAAAATTCTGCTGCCAATTAGAAATGGGTAGAACTTTAAGCACCCTTCCCTCTTATCTCCTCTCTAATCAAGCAACATCTCTTGTACAGCAGACAATGATTGATTTTAAATGAGTCAGTGTCTCTTTAAGTTCCTGAGACCCCAGAATCTCTGTTTAATTGTATGGTAACCATTAGAAGCTTTGTCAGCAGGGATGACAGGAGTAATCACCCAAGAACAGATTTCTAGGTAATTTATATTTAGTCAATCCAAACCTAATTCCTGAGTGACCTATACTGTGCCTAAGGAGCCTGAAATAATCATGTATTTACCCTTTACCCTGAAATTAGATGGTACTTACCATGCAGTTACCCAGCCACTAAGTGACAATTACCATGTAATTAAATGGTCAGCGGTTACCGTGTTATTAAATAGCATTGACATGATATTCGTTCTGCAGAACCTTGCACTGTCACCATACAATTCAACTACCCACCAAGAAATTACAGCCATTCCTGGAAGTTCTGCCCTTTGCTTCGATGGATTATGAGTCAGCAGAAACTCCCGGCACCATGTGCTTCCAAGGAAGCCAAGAAACAGCCAAAGTTGTGCACGGATGTAACATGGCCTCCTGGGCCTGGGCTTCTAGCCAGACTGGGCTGGTACCTTGGCAGCCCAGCCTCAGTCCAGCACTAGGGAATCAGGTGAATTCCTCCCACTTCTGTGATAGCGTACTTCACGCTTTTTCTCTCCCGGATGTGGTACCTACCCTGGGGCAGAGCATGCCGGGAGAGTTTGAAGCCCTAAGTAAGGCATGAGTTCTGTTTCAGCCTGGGAGAGACCATCCCCAAATCATCAAGACAAGCCTCGTAAGTTCCATGAGGACAGGGTCTTCTTCTATCTGGCTTATTTACTGCCTTATCACCAGGCCTGTTGTAGATGCTCAGTAAATATTATTTGGATCATATTTATTCATTCAATCATTATTTATTCATTTATTGGTTATGGACCTACTACATGCCAGCCACTATGCACTGAACTTTGTGTGGATACTGTGAGGTTCAGTGACGTCTCAGGCTGAGTCACTTGCCCAAGGTCATTATACAGCTATTTGGTGGCAGATGCAAGACTGAACTCAGGTCTGTCTGAGGCTCAAAAAGCTGTGTTTTTGCTATAGCACCATGTCTTGGCCAGCATCCAGGTGGCCTGAGAGACTTGGAAAAGCTAATGACTTCCTGGGATGGATCACTTTTGAATCTAAGCCTTCTACACCAGCCATAATAGTTTCTATAAACTGTTATTCAGGCTTCCCTGGTGGCTCAGCAGTCAAGAATGTGCCTGCAATGCAGGAGATGCAGGTTTGATCCCTGAGTCGGGAAGACCCCTGCCTGGAGAATCCCACAGACAGAGGAGCCTGTCGGGCTACAGTCCATAGAGTCACAAAGAGTCGGACATGACTAAAGTGACATAGCACACACAACACAGAAACTGCTACTCACATTTAGTAAATGAAGAAAGTGCAGCTCAGAGAGATTGAGTACTCATCCAATGTCACCCTGCTGGTGAGCTGCATTGAACCTGGACTCAGAGGCCATATGTCTGCCCTAATGTAACTAGAGAGAGATACAGCTGTCTCAGGCCTTCACACTTCTACCATTAAAATGCTATATCTTTGGGTTAGCATTGTTTCCAAATATTGCTGCTAAAATGTAATAGCTCACTAGAACTTTCTAACACGTTAAATTACCTAGCATCCAAAGACAAATCCAGGGTGAAACACAAGACCAGACACTAATGGATTGTGTTTGAAATCAAAGAAAGGAAAAGATTCAAGTGATGAATAACAAGTAGGTCTCATCTTCAAAGTCAGCTCCAATCAGTTGCTAGCAGCCGCCTGGAGCAACATATCGCAAAGGCTCCTGAGGCTGTATCGGGGCTCAACAGGAAAAAGTATCATGATTGATTAATGATGTCTGCTTTGGGCCCTGCTTAAGGAAATGACTGCACATGAAGGTTATCATCTCTGATCTAGACTGTGGGATTCTACACATAAGGTCAAGTTTGGAAATTGGTGGGGCTGGGGAGAAGACAATGAGTGGGAACAAAAGACACCTAAACAAGTAAGCAGTCAAAGATCATGTTTTCCCTCCCTGCAGGTGCTTTAAAGAGAAAGTGAAAAATATAATGTCAGTAAAATGAAAAGTTGTTGCTTAGTCACCAAGTCATAAAACAAGCCAGAAAACCTTGTTTCCAGCCTCAGCTCTTAAATTAACTGTAGGGCGTTGACCCCATCAATGTCCCTCCCTGGGTCTGTTTCCTCATCTGTAAAACAAAGGTAGTGGGTTGCCAGTGCCTACTCCGTTGGAGTCCTAGTCATCCCTAAATGAAAGCAAAAATTTACATCAATGTGGTGACAGGAAATTCTTTTGCTTTATGAAATAAGAATGATTAAAAATTGAAATGTGAACTGTATGTTGAAAATATAAACTGAGAGCTAAGAGACATAAGTATCTAAGAAAAAGAACTTGCTTAGTGCAGAATAAAATCTGGTCCGATGACCCTGTCTCATTTATATAAGTGGATAGCTAGGCATAACATGATAATAATCTGTATTTTTTGCTATACAACATTCCTTAAGTGGACCTAGACCATAAGGGACAAAATTTGATTATATTTCATTATTTGCATTGTTTTAACCACCGTATTTAACAGAATAAGGATGTCAAATCACAATAATGGCCTTTCTTTTTCCTTTTCCTTTCTAGAATTGGTTGGGTAAATGAATCATCTTTTGCTAAGAACTCAACCATGAGATAACAGGAATATACCTTCCTAAAGACACTTAAATTAGAATTAATTAATTCTGTGCTGATGTACTTCACCTTTTTCATGTTAAGAGTTATACATAGAAAGCATTGATATAAAGTGATTCAACCATTTATGGATTGATTATCAGGTTTTTAAAAACACATTTCAGAACATGTGAACTTCTCTGATAATTTCAGAACATATTTTTATTTCAACATTTAATTTCAATAGTTTTCTAAGTCACAGAAGTCTAGATGTGATTAGGCATTGTTTATGTAAGCTGTAGAAATTGAAGGTATATTTTGTCATCCTAAACTTCATTGGTTGGTGGAATGTTTGTAATAATAGATACAATTTAGTTGACCTTTTTAAAAATTTGACTTGGCTTTTTTGGAGGCAGTTGATTTCACATTGAATTTGAGTGAAAGGTTAATCCAGCTCTTCCATATAAATTATTGCATACTGGTGAGTCACATGGGTGTTGAGAATTTGACAAGTTGTGAGGTTTTCTTCAATATGTGACACTAGAAAATATGACACCCAAAACCAACTTGCAAGATGTATTTTTCTCAAAACATCTTACGACTTAGGAAATGCTCCATTTCAGCATGCTACAAAACCTATTTTAAAAAGCAACAGTTTTTAATTAATGTCAACTATTGAGTTTGGGGATTTAGTCACATCTTTTGCTACTGCTAACCATTTTTTTTTTAATATAAATCTACTTATTAGAACATCCAACTGGAAGAGAAGTTAAAAAAGAAGTAGGACATTTGAGAAACCATAATGTTATTTTCTAACATCCCTGGTCATTTTGTGAGAAAAAATAGTATGGCCTGTGGACCAATTACCAGTCTGTAACACATGTGAATTTTATGTTATATTACAGGTTACTTAGAAATAGCATGGGCTCCCCAAGTGGCTCAGTGGTAAAGAATATGCCTGCCAATACAGGAGACATAAGAGATGTGGGTTCAATCCCTGGGTCAGGCAGATCCTGTGAAGGAGAGCATGGCAACCCTCTCCAGTATTCTTGCCTGGAGGATCCTCATGGACAGAGAAACCTGGTGGTTACAGTCCATTGAGTTGCAAAGAGTCAGACATGACTGAAGTGACTTAGCACACATTGAGAATCAGCTTTAAGTTAATTAAGTCAATGTGCTTAATGTGCTATTGTAATATTTTCCCTTAATATGTTGGAACACCCAGTAAATGAATAAGAATATCATTGGCAAACATAGTTTATCCAATTTGCTAAAACAGGAGTTATAAAAATTTTTTTTATAGTATAGAGTAGTACTATATACAACAGAGGATGACTTTCTATTGAGATCTTTGAGTTACAAAAAAACCTAAAATGTATAAATATATATAGAAATATAATCTTTTATCAGATGAAAATTATAACTGGCATATATGTGTATGTGCATCTGTGTACATATGTCTATGTCTGTATCTATCTATATCTTAACTTTTTCTATTGGATATATAACTTCTCAACTGTGGCAAGTTTAAAATTATATACCTAAGCCAAAATTTAAAAAAAAATTCACCTTGTGTTCATATGGGAGAAAAGCGATAAACCTCTTAAAATATTTTTTCTTGGAGGAGGTAAGGAAAAAAAAAATTTTTTTTCAAAATCCTAAAATGAGTTTTAAAGAACTTGAAGAGCACTTTAAAGTGTAAGTTGACCTGAAGAATTCTTGGAAATATTTTTCTATGATAATAATATAGGGAATGAAGCTGGTAACTTTCAACTAAGGGTAAATAAAAGTATAAATTTAGTCATTCACATTGTTGATTTGTTTATTTAAATATAAAACCCAGAAATAATATAAATTTACACAGATATTTTCCAATTTCTCTACTCCCCATTGCTTTTTATATCCTGTTTATTCCTTTCAGTTCAGTTCAGTTCAGTCGCTCAGTCATTTCTGACTCTTTGCGACCCCATGAATTGCAGCACACCAGGCCTCCCTGTCCATCACCAACTCCCGGAGTTCACTCTGACTCATGTCCATCGAGTCAGTGATGCCATCCAGCCATCTCATCCTCTGTTGTCCCCTTCCCCTCCTGCCCCCAATCCCCCTCAGCATCAAGTCTTTTCCAATGAGTCAACTCTTTGCATGAGGTGGCCAAAGTACTGGAGTTTCAGCTTTAGCATCATTCCTTCCAATGAACACTCAGGACTGACCTCCTTCAGAATGGACTGGTTGGAACTCCTTGCAGTCCAAGGGACTCTCAAGAGTCTTCTCCAACACCACAGTTCAAAAGCATCAATTCTTTGGTGCTCAGCTTTCTTCACAGTCCAACTCTCACATCCATACATGACCACTGGAAAAACCATAGCCTTGACTAGACGGACCTTAGTCGGCAAAGTAATGTCTCTGCTTTTGAATATACTATCTAGGTTGCTCATAACTTTTCTTCCTTTAGGCCAACTTTTTTTTCCCCTATATAAATCATTTAGCTCTTTTATGAAGGGTCTTGGAGTCACCAACTATCTATCAGTCTTTATTTTATAATATCTTAAATAGGATTTTTGTTTTATATAATAATACACATGGATATTCAATTCTCTTGATTATTTTCCACACAAATAAATTCTATTTGTTTCTTTTAAAGGAACTTCTTTTTTTGTGTTAGGTTTCATTTTTTTCTTTCACTATGCTTCCTATTTCTACTTATATGTCTTCAATCCTTCAAGCATAATTATTTTGTGGTTTAATTAATATTATCTTAAATTCTTGGAGACAAATCCTCTAGTTTATTGTGAATATTTAATTTATTTCATGGTGGATTATTTCCTTTCATATTTTTATTTTTGACATTTTGGCCTATTTTTAAAGAGATCTATGTCTACTGAATTGTTGAGAAATGCCTAGATAAATTTCAGGTTTCACTAGTCCAAGACAAGATTTTACATTTTGTCCATGTAAAATCAAATTCCTAACTTCCATGCATAGTTTAGGCTTAGAGTTGGGTTTTGTAAAGAAAGCCACCCTGTCTTGTCTTAAAGTTGAAGCAAAAGCAAGATTTGGTGTTACTTTCCTGAGCTGGAGAGTAGGGGATTTATAATCCTTCTTCTCATGAGAGCCCAGCACATAAAGAGTCTCAGATTTATGCAAAAATGTCTATTCCTACCTGCAGCCTCACTGGAGTCCTAAATCATGTTCCTCAATCCAAGACAAGATTTTACATTTTGTCCATGTAAAATCAAATTCCTAACTTCCATGCATAGTTTAGGCTTAGAGTTGGGTTTTGTAAAGAAAGCCACCCTGTCTTGTCTTAAAGTTGAAGCAAAAGCAAGATTTGGTGTTACTTTCCTGAGCTGGAGAGTAGGGGATTTATAATCCTTCTTCTCATGAGAGCCCAGCACATAAAGAGTCTCAGATTTATGCAAAAATGTCTATTCCTACCTGCAGCCTCACTGGAGTCCTAAATCATGTTCCTCAACCTATGTAGATGTTAAAAACTGCAGAGCCTAGCCATTAGAATTTATGCCATTCAGACATTCCTCGGGAGCTATTATCCATGCAGTTTTACCCTTTTAGCTTTGTTTCTTTTTCCTTTCCACCCCTGAATGTTTCCTGTTCTTTCACATGAAGTTATTCATTGTATTGTTTCATATTTTTCTTGAATTACCTTGTTAATTATACATTCTTTATTCTTCTTTTAATGGATATCTTAGAGATTATAAAATATATGATTGACTTTTGAAATGTAATACATATTATTACTTCTAATATTTTTAAAATAATGTAGAACATATACCCTCCATTAACTCTTCTCTGACCTTTTGCACTATTGTTATCATGAATTTTAATTTTCACTGTGTTTTAAATTCCAAAGGACATTACTATTAACATCTTTTACAGTACATTTAAAAAAATATTTACTCACATGTTTACATTTTCCAGTGTTGTTTATTTCCTCCTGCAATTCTGTGTTTACATTTGGGATCACTTTTCTTTGGCTTGAAGAACTCTTGGGGTATGTTATTACAGGTCTTTTGCAAACCCATTGCTTTAGTTTTGTTAACATCTTTCTTTCACCTTCATTGTGGAAAGATTTTCATTTGATATGGAATTTTAAACTGTCAACTATTTTCTTTAAACATTTCTTTCCATTACCATTTGGTATATGTTATTTCTGTTGAAATATCAACTTTCCATCTGATTGTATTAATGTCTTCTCTTTATCTCTCTGTAACTGTCCTTTGATTATTGATTATCTTAGGTGGTTAGCAGTTATGTTCTATTTTGGGGTATTTATCCTGTTTGGTAAATTTCTTGCATTCATAAATAAATCTTTTCCATTGATTTGGAAAAATTTCCTGCTTTCCTTGTATAATGCTTTTGCCCCATTTTCTCTATCTTGTCTTTCTAGAACTCCACTTTCACACGTTAGAAATTTTGAGTTTATTCTACATTTTCTTTTGCTCTTTTCTTTTTTTAAGCCTGTCTTTACTTCTGCTACATTTTAACTTCAGTATTTTCCATTGACTTATCTTCAGCTCATTGATTCTGACTTCATTTGTGTCTCATCTGCTAAATCTTTGTGTTCTTGATCCAGATATTGTATTTTCAGTTGTAGAATAACCATTTGATTCTTTCATTTAGATTCAAATCTTGATTATTTTGCTTCTAATATTTTTATTCAGTTTTATTATTTTCATGTATTTTCTTGGATATATTCATAGTAGTTATTTTTAAGTATGTCTCAATTGCTTCAAAATGTGAATTATTTATCAGTCTGCTCCTATTGTCTATAATTTTATTATCTGCCAGGCATTGTATATATAAAATCCATATAGTCTCAGGCTGACATTCTCTTATACTCAGGAGCATTAAATATTTCCTCTGTTAAGAAGACAGAATGTAGGATAAGATTGGAGGGTTTATCATTTCAGCACAATCATGGATTAGGTTGTGTTGAGACTAGGTTGCAATTTTGATTAGATTTAATCTGAGTAGGTCATCCTGATTCCTAAGGCATGACCACCGGGAAGTTCAAGTGAGAGCCTGATAAATCTTTGTCTTTGCAGCTCTGAAAAACCTCTGGAATTATATCCACCCATCAAAGGATTAACTTTAGCTATTTGGTCTCATCCTCTATGGAACTTTACAATTTGAACTTGAGAGGGAACCTGACTTTGTTGTCAGTGCCCTCAGGTCTCCATTTTTATCATTCCAGCCCTATACAAACGCCCAAGTATATCCGTTGTTTTCAATGTATCTCAGCAGCAGCTTCTGGCAGATCCAAGTCTGATTCTGAGTCCAGTTATGTTCAACATTGTAAGCGTCTTCAGTTCAATTCAGTGCAGTCGCTCAGTTGTGTCCTACTCTTCGCTACCCCATGGACCACAGCATTCCAGGCCTCCCTGTCCATCACCAACTCTCAGAGTTTACTCAGACCCATATCCATTGAGTCAGTGATGCCATCCAACTATCTCATCCTTTGTCATCCCCTTCTCCTCCTGCCCTCAATCTTTCCCAGCATCAGGGTCTTTTCAAATGAATCAGCTCTTCACAACAGATGGCCAAAGTATTGGAGTTTCAGCTTCAACATCAGTCCTTCCAATGAACACCCAGGACCGATCTCCTTTAGGATGGACTGGTTGGATCTCCTTGCAGTCTAAGGGACTCTCAAGAGTCTTCTCCAACACCACAGTTCAAAAGCAGCAATTCTTTCTCAAAGGTTAAAGCATCTGCCTCCAACACAGGAGACCCGGGTTCAATCCCTGGGTCAGAAAGATCCCCTGGAGAAGGAAATGGTAACCCACTCCAGTATTCTTGCCTGGAGAATCCCACGGATGGAGAAGCCTGGTAAGCTACAGTCCATGGGGTCGCAAAGAGTCGGACATGACTGAGCGACTTCACTTTCACTTTCAGCTTTCTTTATAGTCCAACTCTCACATCCATACATGACTACTGGAAAAACCATAACCTTCACGAGATGGACCTTTGTTGGCAAAGTAATGTCTCTGCTTTTGAATATGCTATCTAGGTTGGTCATAACTTTCCTTCCAAGGAGTAATTGTCTTTTAATTTCATGACTGCAGTCACCAGCTGCAGTGACTTTGGAGCACAAAAAATAAAGTCTGACACTGTGTCCACTCTTTCCCCATCTATTTCCCATGGAGTGATGGGACCGGAAGCCATGATCTTCGTTTTCTGAAAAGCCAACTTTTTCACTCTCCTCTTTCATTTTCATCAAGAGGCTTTTTAGTTCTTTTCCACTTTCTGCCATAAGGGTGGTGTCATCTGCATATCTGAGGTTATTGGTATTTCTCCTGGCAATCTTGATTCCAGCTTGTGCTTCCTCCAGCCCAGCGTTTCTCATGATGTACTCTGCATATAAATTAAATAAGCAGGGTGACAATATACAGCCTTGACATACTCCTTTTCCTATTTGGAACCAGTCTGTTGTTCCATGTCCATTTCTACCTGTTGCTTCCTGACCTGCATATAGGTTTCTCAAGAAGCAGGTCAGGTGGTCTGGTATTCTCATCTCTTTCAGAGTTCTCCAAAGTTTATTGTGATCCACACAGTCAAAGGCTTTGGCATAGTCAATAAAGCAGAAATAGATGTTTTTTTCTGGAACTCTGTTGCTTTTTCCATGATCCAGCAGATGTTGGTGATTTGATCTCTTGTTCCTCTGCCTTTGCTAAAACCTGCTTGAATATCTGGAAGTTCATGGTTCACGTACTCCTGAAGCCTGGCTTGGAGAATTTTGAGCATTACTTTGCTAGCACGTGAAATGAGTGCAATTGTGTGGCAGTTTGAGCATTCTTTGGCATTGCCTTTCTTTGGGGTTGCAGTGAAAACTGACCTTTTATAGTCCTGTGGCCACTGCTGAATTCTCCAAATTTGTTGACATATTGAGTGCAGCACTTTCACAATATCATCTTTCAGGATTTGAAATAGCTCAACTGGAATTCCATCACCTCCACTAGCTTTGTTCGTAGTGATGGTTTCTAAGGCCCACTTGACTTCACATTCCAGGATGTCTGGCCCTAGGTGAGTGATCACACCATCATGCTTAACTGGGTCATAAGATCTTTTTTGTATAGTTCTTCTGTGTATTCTTGCCATCTCTTCTTAATATCTTCTGCTTCTGTTAGGTCCATACCATTTCTGTGCTTTATTGAACCCATCTGTGCAGGAAATGTTCCCTTGGTATCTCTAATTATCTTGAAGAGATCTCTAGTCTTTCCATTCTGTTGGTTTCCTCTATTTCTTTGTATTGATCACTGGGGAAGGCTATCTTATCTCTCCCCTCTATTCTTTAGAACTCTGCATTCAAATGGGTTTATCTTTCCTTTTCTCCTTTGCTTTTTGCTTCTCTTCTTTTCACAGCTATTTATAAGGCTTCCTCAGACAGCCATTTTGCTTTTTTGCATTTCATTTTTCTTGGGGATGATCTTGACCCCTGTCTCCTGTACAATGTCATGAACCTCCTTCCATATTTCATCATAAGAATCCTTAGTAAAAAGTATCTGTAGATTCTTAAAAGTATCTGTAGATTTTGTCTCTTCTTGCCTTTTTAAAATTGTTTCTTCCTCCTAATGAGTCTTGATTGTCTCAATCCCATGAAACTATAGAATATTTCACTCTTTCCACAGATTTCAGCTTAACTCTTTTCTCTTCTATTGAACCTCAGAATTCAAGGAATGCCAATGGTAAGGAAATGATGCTTTGTGTGAGGCCCCCTTGTGCATGTATGCCTCCACCATCTCCTAGAGCTTGCCCAAGTTCATGTCCATTGCATCCAACCATCTCATCTTCTACTGTCCTCTTATCCTGCCTTCAGTCTTTTCAGAGATCGGAGGATGGTGGGGGACAAGGAAGCCTGGTGTGCTGTAGTCCACAGAGTCACAAAGAATCAGACATGACTGGGCCACTGTGTGTGTTTGTCCATTACTTCCTAAATAATAAGACTTGAAAGTCAAGATTACTCCTTGGGCTGCAAATGAATATTGTGTTTGCAAGCGTGAAAACAGCACAGGCAGAGTAGATATAACACAATTCTGAAGGGCCTTAGGATTTCCAGGATGGTAAATGAGTATTGGCTTCAATTAACATCATCAGCTGTGTTAGCCCCTAACAAGAGAGTCAGCCTGCTGTTTGAAGCTTTGAAACCAGGCATCGACTTCTCTCTAGCTCTGCAAGTCCTAGATGACATCTTCTTCCAGTAGAAGGGTGTTTTATCTATGTTCAAACTATAGTTTAGTATAGTCACCTTCATTAATTATTCTAGCTGGATCTTCTTGATAACTTGCTGCAGCTTCTACATCAGCACTTGCTGCCACACGTTGTACTTCTGTCGTAGAGATGGCTTTGTTCCTTAAACCCCACGAGCCAACCCCTGCTAACTTCAAACTTTTCTTCTGCAGCTTCCTCACCTCTCACATCCTTCTTAGAACTGAAGAGAGTTAGGGCTTTCCTTTGGATTAGGCTTCAATTTAAGGAAATGTTGTGGCTGATTTGATCTTATCCAGACCACTAAAATGTTCTCCATGTCAGCAAGAAGACTGTTTTGCTTCCCTATTGTTTATGTGTTCACTGGAGTAGTGCTTTTAACTTCACTCAAGAACTTTTCCTTTGTATTCATGACTTGGCTAACTGTTTGGTGCAAGAGGCCTAGCTTTTGGTCTATCTTGGCTTTTCATATGCCTTCCTCATTAAACCACTTCTAGCTTTTGATTTAAGGTGACAGACCTAATTATCTTTTTACTTGAACAATTAGAGGCCATTTGAGAGTTACTGATTGGCTAATTTTAATATGTTTTGTTTTTAAGAGAATAAAGAGGCCCAAAAGTGGGAGAGAGATGGGGAATGGCCAACTGGCAGAGGAGTCAGTGCCCACATTTATCAGCTGTTTGCTATCTTATTTGAGCATGGTTCTCAGCACCCCAGAACAATTGCAATAATAACATCGAAGGTTCACAGACCGCCATAAAATATATAATAATAATAATAAAGTTGAGGTGTTTGCAAGACTTACCAAAATGTAGCAGAGATATAAAGTGAGTAAATGCAGTTGGGAAAATGGCCCAAAAAACTTACTTGTAGTAGGGTTGCCACAAAGCTTTGCTTGTAAATAAATAAATAAAACATACAATATTTGTGATGCATAGTAAAGTGAAACACTATAAAACCTATAAAACACTATAAAACTATACTGATATGCCAGTATCTCATTTAATTCTTAAAACAAGCATATGGGTAAATTATCACTATAAAAACTGTTCTATAGATAGGAATAATTGAGGCCTATAAACTATCCTAAGATCAAACAATTAATGACTGATGAATTTGGGATTTTAATTCAGACTACTAAACCAAACTGCCTCTGACCAAATCCTTATATGGTATAGGGCATTATTATTGCTTTATGTTATTTTTTTATTCTTTTGTGGGCATTTGATTTTCTGTTCCAAAATAAAATAAATTCCTAAGTTTTTGTTATTGAGTTTAGTAACAACAGTATTATTTTAGGCATTTGAAAATATTTTGACATATCATATCATTACCATATACATTTGTATAGCAAAACTCCTGATACAAATGCATTGAGTATTTAGAAAATAGACCCAACATGTGGCATTGTCAACTAAGTCTCTGTTCATGCTGATTTCTGATGGTTATGCAGAATGTTATGTTAGTTTTTAGGGCTAATGAGTTTGGCTTAATTTCTTTACCCCTCTCAGCCACGTCTTTCCACAATGTGGCTTCTCCCATGGGGTCCTTGCTAATAAATGTTTTAATTGAACTGCTGTATTAAAATGAGTGTCTATATGATCATCTAGACACCCCACAGATGTGAGGAGAGATTATGAGTTTAAATGAGATTGGGGTAGGCAGATCCGGATTTGATTCTGATACGGCATTATCACAAACCCTGATAATAAGGAAAGCCAAGTTCACACAAGATTAGTAAACATAATGAAATGAAACTTAAGTACTTGTTGAGTTTGCTTTCAGCAAATCATCAATATTTATTAAGCATGAGAGATTGGCACAATTTCCAAGCTCAGGAAGCAGAATGTTATTAAATACATATTAATTTCAGTTGCTATGTAACTTGATCATTCACTGATTTTCTTGAGCTAGGTAGGTATTGTCTTATTTCTTGTTCCTATTAAAAAAATGATCTTCTCTTCATATTTCATAAACAAAGTCATAAAAATTGTTGATTCCTTTTCTGTTTAGGATAGAACTTCTCCTTGTTTCTTTGGTTTTTTTTTTTCCCTGACAGCCACAACTATTTACAATTGATTTTACCTTGAATGGGCTTCGCTGGTGGCTAAGATGGTAAAGAAGCTTCCTGCAATGTGAGAGACCTAGGTTTGATCCCTGGGTCAGGAAGATTCCCTGAGAAGGGAATGGCCAACCCACTCTAATATTCTTACCTGGAGAATCCCACGGACAGCAGAGCCTGGTGTGCTATAGTCCATAGGGTTGCAAAGAGTCGGACATGACTGAGCGACTAACACTGCTAATACTTATTTTGTAGAATATTCATCCCTTTGTTTTGAATTTTATATGATTTAATAATTGCTTATATAATTCTGTATAAAGTTGAAAAAGTGCTCAATAAATCAAAACTTTAAGAAGGAACAAAAAACCCCTTTAAAAGAAAATTTCAGGTCTTCTTATACTTCTACAAGTTTTTCTCACCATATTCATTCTCTATAAGTAATTAAAATCTAAGTAGCATTTAAATGTTATTATATTAAGATGCTATATTTAATTGAAATCTTGCAATATTCATGGATGTAAAATACTTCATATTCTAAAAGAAGAACAAAAACAGTCATAGAGTCATATACAGTCCATGGGGTCGCTAAGAGTCAGATACGACTGAGTGATTTCACTTTCACTTTTCACTTTCATACATTGGAGAAGGAAATGGCAATCCATTCCAGTGTTCTTGCCTGGAGAATCCCAAGAACGGGGGAGCCTGGTGGGCTGCCGTCTGTGGGGTTGCACAGTGTTGGACACGACTGAAGTGACTTAGCAGCAGCAGCAGCTATTCTTAAACTGAAAGCAATTTATTACAACTTGAGAAAAGGAAGTTGATACCTCTCTTAATTTAAATGACATTTAACTTGATGAGTACTTCATGTGAAATGCCAGACGGATGAAGCACTAGCTGGAATCAAGATCACTGGGAGAAATATCAATAACCTCAGATAGGCAGATGACACCACCCTTATGGCAGAAAGTGAAGAAGAACTAAAGACACTCTTGATGAAAGTGAAAGAGGAGAGTGAAAAAGTTGGCTTAAAGCTCAACATTCAGAAAACTAAGATCATGGCATCTGGTCCATCACTTCATGGCAAATAAATGGGGGAACATGGAAACAGTGACAGACTTTATTTTTGGGGTCCCCAAATCACTGCAGATGGTGACTGCAGCTATGAAATGAAAAGACTCTTGCTCCTTGGAAGAAAAGCTGTGACCAACCTAGACAGCATATTAAAAAGCAGAGACATTACTTTGCTGACAAAGGTCCATCTAGTCAAGGCTATGGTTTTTCCAGTAGTCATGTATGGATGTGAGAGTTGAACTATAAAGAAAGCTGAGTGCCAAAGAATTGATGCTTTTGAACTGTAGTGTTGGGGAAGACTCTTGAGAGTCCCTTGGACTACAAGAGATCCAGTCAGTCCTAAAGGAAGTCAGTCCTAAAGGAAATAAGTCCTGAAGGACTGATGTTGAAGCTGAAACTCCAGTACTTAAACCACCTGATGAGAAGAACTGATTCATTGGAAAAGACCTTGATGCTGGGAAAGACTGAAGGCAGGAAAAGAAGGGGATGACAGAGGATGAGATGGTGGTATGGCATCACTGACTAGATGGACATGAGTTTGAGTAAGCTCTGGGAGTTGGTGATGGACAGGGAGGCCTGGTGGGCTGCAGTCTGTGGGGTCGTAAAGAGTCAGGCATGACTGAAGTCACTTGAAAAAATCAAAACCTAATGCACTAAGATGAGGGAAAAGAAAGGAATAAATGTTATTGAAATGAATAAAGCAAGACTTCTTTTTCTTAGGAGGGTACAAGGAAGGCTCTAAAGAAGATCCAGTTAGCTTTAGAAAAGAGGAATCAATGACAAATTGAGGAAGATTGTATCTCTTTTTACAAATACTGTTTCAGTATAAGCACAATATAGTTGTTTACAAATAAATCCTTTTTAAATCATATCATTTGAGGGCACCTGATTAATCTGAAAATAAAAACATCCATCATAATTTTCCCACCCCTCTGGTGGCTCAGGGGGTAAAGAATCTGCCTGCAATGCAGGAGACCCACATTTGATCCCTGGGTTGGGAAAATCCCTTAGAGAATCAAACAGCAACCTTCTCCAATATTTTTACCCGGAAAATTCCGTGGACAGAGGAGCATGGCAGGCTATAGTTCGTGGGTTTGCAGAGTCAAACATGATATAATTATATCAAATCTCAAGACTCTTTGAGTTTATTATTAATTTTATTTGCACCACATGTTTTTTGTGCATTATGCAGAATTCAGTCATAAAATAAATTGGGAAAATATACCATTTAATATATAGACTTGGTAAATTGTCCCAATTTAAATCTAGTTAAGTGAAATTTCCTTAGATTTTCTTCAAGTCACAATAAAAATATCTTTTCACACTGTGAGCTTCTTCAGTTGCTTTTAATGCTGGTTAAGGCTATGGTTTTTCCAGTGGTCATGTATGGATGTGAGAGTTGGACTGTGAAGAAAGCTGAGAGCTGAAAGATTGATGCTTTTGAACTGTGGTGTTGGAGAAGACTCTTGAGAGTCCCTTGGACTGCAAGGAGATCCAACCAGTCCATCCTAAAGGAGATCAGTCCTGGGTGTTCTTTGGAAGAATGATGCTAAAGCTGAAACTCCAATACTTGGCCACCTTATGTGAAGAGTTGACTGATTGGAAAAGGCCCTGATGCTGGGAGGAATTTGGGGGCAGGAGGAGAAGGGGGAATGACCGAGGATGAGATGATTGGATGGCATCACCAACTCAATGCACAAGAGTCTGAGTGAACTCTGGGAGTTGGTGATGGACAGGGAGGTCTGGTGTGCTGTGCTTCATGGGGTCGCAAAGAATCGGACATGACTGAGCGACTGAACTGAACTAATGACCCCCTCATCCACATCTGGCTCAAATCATCTTTTAAACTTTCTAAATAACAATAGTAATGATAAAGATAAATTGAATAACCATGAATATTGGATTCATTTCACTTCTAGAATGTGTTCTGTCTCCATTCTTAGTTTGAGGAAAGGAGGGATCTTCCTAAATACTTTCACTGCTGCTCATTGCTTTCTTGTCTCTCAAATTATATTCTTGTGACTATTTTTTTAAAATTTGAAAACATCTGGGAATATTTCCATTCATACTAGAATTTGATCCATGAAAAAGAATAGACCAGATAAATGTCCCTCCCAGGAGTTTCCTGGGGTCCTAAACAAATGTGCTTAACTCTTTCTTTCTTAAGTGCCCTTTGGGTCACAAAAGTATTCCTTACCTTTCTTCTCAGAGTAATAGTTATCTACTGCTTCATATTTATTTGACTATATTACCATATAATTTTTATAAAACTAAAAGGTCTCCAGAATAGTGATTTTCTGTCTTCACAGAGATGTGGCTAGACACAGGTAAATGGTGGATTTCCACCATGAAAAATAAAAATAAATATTTAGATAGATACCATCTCTTTCACCTCTTCCTCTTGCCACCAGTTCACACAAATCTCCATCTGCTGTATCAACTTTGTGAGGCTCAAGGCATAGGATTAGATGAGGCACAAGTCCTATGTATGGGAAATACAGTTTAGATGTTGACAGGTTGCCTAAATTCCTGTGCAGTTGGCTGAGAAGAATGTAAATTCTAGCCTCAGTACCACTCTAAAGATGCTGGTTATTTTCTGTTTGACTCCAAGTTAGTCTCCCCTACCCAGAGGCAGCAAAAGGGAATTTTGCCATTAAACTGTTCCATACCAACAGATCATATATTTTGCCCAAATGCTAAGAGAGAAAGAGAGTACTTTGACTTCTGTTCTTTTACTTCCCTAATGGCTCAGTGTTTTTTTGTTGTTGTTGTTGTTCTTGTTTTTTAAGTCTACCTTCAATGCAGGAGATGCAAGAGACTCAGGTTTGATCCCTGGGTTGGGAAGATCCCCCAGAGGAGGGCATGACAACCCACTATGTGTTCTTGCCTGGAGAATTCCATAGACAGAGCAGCCTGGCAGGCTGCAGTCCATGAGATCGCAAAAGTGGGACATGACTGAGCATTCATGCCAACAACTTTTAAACTTAAAGCTCTAAATATAAGCACTGTGTTCAATTAATCAGTTTATCAGGAAAAAAAAAAGAGAGAATTTTCACTGAAAGACCTTTTCATGTGAATAAACTTGAGTCTCACATGTGGAAAGTCAGGTCAAGTGCTGTGAAATACTTTAGGTCCAAAGTCAGTAGTCCCAGCTGTGGACTCCACTCTGCCACAAAGTGAGAGTGTGTCCAGAGTTTGCTGGGTCTCTGTTTCTCATGATAAGAATACCCCTTAGCTCAGACACTGTCTGATAAAAATACTAATTTCAAGCATCATTTGCAACTGCAGAAACTGCAATTAGAACATAGGCTTTCTCCCTTGTAAATGGAAATTTTAGAATCAGATCCAGTTAGGGGAACAGAATTGTGGCAGGAGAGTCTTCCAGAATCTCTTCCTATTGAGTTTGGCCTTCATCAGTGCAAATGGTGCCTATGAGGTTTTCCAGGCCCAAGAGGAATTTACTAGGATTTGCAAAGATAAGGTCCCACATTCTGTGTGTTTCTTTGTATAGGCAAGAGCCTCTGTAAAAAAAAAAAAAGAAGTAAAAGTTTTATTTGCTCAATTATGTCTGACTGTTTGCAACCCCAAAAACTGTAGCCCACAAGGTTTCTCTGTCCATGGAATATTCCAGGCAAGATTACTGGAGTGGGTAGCCATTCCCTTCAGGGGATCTTCCCAACCCTCAAACCCAGGTCTCCTGTACTGGGGGCAAATTCTTCACAATCTGAGACACCAAAGAAGCCCAAGAGTCTCTAATGGAGTATATTTTAATTTAGTTGATTATATTTACCTTGTAGAAAATTTAATCGTTGTTAGTTTAGGACAAGATATCTTAGAGAAAATACTTCAAAGAATTAACTTGATTTCAGTGTTTCTGGTAGTCAAGGAAAGGTGGTTTCAATTTTTATGTGTGTGTATATATATATTTTTTTTTCCCTGTAAGTGAAATGTGAAAGATAATACTTCTGCAGCATTTTAATTTAGATTTTTTTTTCTTAATTCAAAAGAGGGATTGGAAAGTTGTGCATTAATGAAGTAAGAGAAATACAAGATTAAAGAACTAGAATAAATGGAAGTAAACTTTTTTCTTCCCAGCTAGAATAGAAAATATTTCTGTCCCTGTCTCTTTCCCCTCCACACCATTATCTCTCATTTCCTCAGACTGCTAGAAACCCTATGTTGATACCAAAATGTAAAAATATGTGACGATACTACATAACCCTGTCTCCAAGCGGAGACTGAACAAAGGTGCCAGTGCAGTAGCTGGACTTATGTTAAATGTTTGTATATTTTATCTTTCTTTAAATGCAGCAAATAGTATTAATTCTTCTATTATATTTTCAATATCTTATGATCTTGAAATGACTTAAGAGAGAGATTTACCTTTGCTTTATCTATGGAAAAGTATTTTCCATAGATAAAGTCATCATTAAAAGTATATTTCAAAGGAAAGGCATTTATCTCATTTAGGAAACTTGATCAGGTACTTTGAAAACCACTCGGTGTTAATTTATTTACAGGTAATCAGTATGGTAATTACAAGCACTACTACTATTTATTTGCTTGCACGTAAACTGAAGTTTTTAAAAACATTTTATTTTAAGGACTGCTTGCTGCTGCTGCTGCTGCTGCTGCTGCTAAGTCGCACCAGTCGTGTCTGACTCTGTGCGACCCCGCAGACAGCAGCCCACCAGGCTCCTCCGTCCATGGGATTTTCCAGGCAAGAGTACTGGAGTGGGGTGCCATTGGCTTCTCCACGAACTACTTAGTAGAGGCTATTTCCTATTCAGCTTTCCTCTGCCATTCTACTTTTCTCTCAATAAATGCAGTTTTTATACGGAAATTATGCAACTGATCATTTAGTTACAGTATATGAGATGGTCATCTTATTAATATACTCTAGTTAGTGGTTGTCAATATGCTATAATTTTACCTGTACTTACCCACTACATCCTATAATAGATAGATAGATTGATCTCTTTCTTTTGAGGAGCTCTAAATGTTTCACACACACATTCATAATATAAATTTTTCCTAGGGAGTAGATGGCACCCCACTCCAGTACTCTTGCCTGGAAAATCCCATGGACGGAGAAGCCTGGTAGGCTGCAGTCCATGGGGTCGCTAAGAGTCGGGCACGACTGAGTGATTTCACTTTCACTTTTCACTTTCATGCATTGGAGAAGGAAATGGCAACCCACTCCAGTGTTCTTGCCTGGAGAATCCCAGGGACGGGGGAGCCTGGTGGGCTGCCGTCTATGGGGTCGCGCGGAGTCGGACACGACTGAAGCGACTTAGCAGCAGCAGCAGACATTATCTTGGGCTTCCAGGTGGCTCAGTGGGTAAATAATCCACCTGCAATACAGGGGACACAGGAGAGGCGGGTTCAATCCCTGGATCGGGAAGATCTCCTGGAGGAGGGCATGGCCATCCACTCCTGCGTTCTTGCCTGGAGAATCCCATGGAGAGAGGAGTCAGAAGGGCTACAGTCCATAGCGTCACAAAGAGTCAGACATGACTGAAGTGACTGAGCATGTACAGACATTATCATACAGGAAAAAAGATAGAAAGTTTAGGAGAGAGGCTTAGAATCTGAATCATCTATCTCTGAGTCTGATTATGGGTTTTTATAAAACAATGGTAAACATTCTCTCAGCATGTACTGTGTGCCTAGCACTGTCCTAAAAGCTTTACATGTGTAGTCCCATGTATAGCCTGTTAAGACAGAAAATATTTATGTCTCTGTTTTGCAAATGGGAAAATTGAGGTGTGGTGAGATTACATAAATTGCTCACAGTCACAGATTAGTAAATGGAAGAGCTAAGCGCCATCCCAGTATATCAACATCCAAAACCCTACTGTAAGCACTGAGTGATGTTTCCGTCCCACCGATGAGTTCCTGATCTTTGAGTAACAAGTATGCTCCCTTAAATTCATTTCTTGGTTTTTATGCCAGATGAACACAAAGCTTTGAGCTTTAGCGTGCTTGTAAATATTGGGAATTACTGGGAATTGTAAAGTGGTCCAGAAAGAGAGAAAGCCTGCATAGAGTCAGGAAGCATTTACATGTAAGCATATCTATCTAGGGGCTTCCCTTGTGGCTCATCTGGTAAAGAATCTGCCTGCAATGCAGGAGACCTGGGGTCAATCCTTCGCTTGGGAAGATCCCCTGGAGAAGGGAACAGCTACCTGTTCCAGTATTCTGGCCTGGAGAATTCCATGGACTGTATAGTCCATGGGGTTGGGAAGAGTTGGACACAACTGAGTGACTTTAATTTTCATATCTATCTAGTAAACTGTCCAAAGAAACTTAAAACTCAAATGCTCTAGGAATTCATTATAATTTCTTTTCTTATTCTATATAAATATTTCCTTTCATACATAATTTTGTATTATTAATACTACTTGATATTATTTTCCTTATAGAGGGCCCCCAAAATTATAAATTTGGGTCTCACAAAACTTGGATCCTCCATTACTTGCTCTTTGTGGGTTTTTTTTTGCAAATAGAAAATAGCATTATCTGTTTTATAGTGAAAAACATGCTGGATTCTAGTACCGGTGGGAAGGGCTGGTTGTATCACTAACATCAGACTGCCTCAGAATGTAATGGTCATTTTAGAAGCTTTTACAAGTGGATTATTTTAAAATAGTAGAGGATAGATGATCTATGATTCTGAATTATCTCAGCAATCTAGCATGTTGTAAATTTACCTGGCTACAAAGTATTTAATGCTAATATTTAATGCAACATGTAAATAACTCAGTGACTTTGAAGTATCTTTTTAATGCATCTCATAGGAATTCATGGTACATGTTTGTTCCAACCTATTGTCCTATTCCATTTGAGCTGCTGTAACAAAATACCACAGACTGAGTAGCTTATGGAAACAAATTTATTTCTTGCAATTTTGGAAGCTGAGTAACAGCCGTCTTCCTAGTTCATAGCCAGTGTCATTTAGCTTGTCTTCATATGGTGGAAAGAGTAAGGGAGCTCCCTGGAGCTTCTTTTGAAAGGCACCAATCTCATTTATCAGTACTCTTGCCTTGAAAATCCCGTGGACGAAGGAGCCTGGTAGGCTGCAGTCCATGGGGTCGCGAAGAGTCGGACACGACTGAGTGACTTCACTTTCATTTTTCACTTTCATTTTTCACTTTCATGCATTGGAGAAGGAAATGGCAACCCACTCCAGTGTTCCTGCCTGGAGAATCCCAGGGACAAGAGGGCCTAGTGGGCTGCCATCTCTGGGGTCGCACAGAGTCGGACACGACTGAAGCGACTTAGCAGTAGCAGTAGCAGCAATCTCATTTATGAGGGCTCCACCCATCCCCTTCTATCATATTTGGGAGCTGAGCTTTAAGCAATGAATCTGGGATGATACTTTCAGACCACAGTACCTTAGGTAGATTTCAAAACTTGCTAATGGGTGACAGATTTTAGTGTGAAAAACAGTGAGAGAACTCATTGCTCCTTCAACTGAATATTTTTTTTGTAAGGAATATGTGGACATGGGGAAATTACTCTAATTGTCCTCCCTTGTGTGCCCAGTCATGTCCAGCTCTTTGTTACCCCAAGGATTATAGTATAGCCCCCTAAACTCTCTGTCTAAGGAATTTTCCAGGCAAGAGTACTGGAGTGGGTTGCCATTTCCTTCTCCATGGAATCTTCCTGACCCAGGAACCAAACTTGCATCTCTTGCATTTCCTGCATTGGCGGGCAGGTTCTTAACTACTATGCTATGTGGGAAGCCCTTTCCTCCCATACCCAATCACTTGTCACAGTGAGAAACAGGACTCGCTGCCCCAAAGGGAAGAGAACTGCTCACAATAAAGAGAAATCAGTCATCCAATATTCTGATGAGATTGTCATTGGTTTGTTGATTCATTTATTAATTGAGAGTGAGTTTTTACTGACTTTTACTGCCCATTTTACACAGGTGCCTCACGCTGGTTCATTGGCTACATTGTCTAATCAGCCACAGGAGGTAATTTAAATGGCTATTCTATTGGTGATTAAGCCATCAGTTGATGATGGAACCAGTGGTTGTTAGTATAAATTCCCCATCCAAAGATTTATTTTTCACAAAGTATTTAAATATAGAAACTAGCTCAAGTTAGTGATTAAGAGATTCGATACACTGAATAAGGAGTGATATTCTTCCACAGTATTCAATTACTGAGAACAATCAGCATATGTTAGCTAAATTGCACATCTTGTGAAAAAAAAATGTAGAGAACTGAATGAATACTCAATGTCTTTGCTAGAACTAAAGACTTTTACAAGGCTTCTGTTTGTATCCTATCTTTCCAAAAATGAAATTCATCAATAACCTTAAATGCAGTGAGCCTTGAAAAAAGATTTTGTGAATCAAAGCTACCTGCCATTTAAAGTTAACTGATTTCTAATCAAGGAAGCTTAATATAGATATTAATTGGCAAAGTAGAATTCCAGATGCACTTTCAGTAATGAATTTACTGCAGCAATTTCTTTTTATCTGTGATGGGGTTATTTATCAAATGTCAGCCACATGTGGAAATTTGAAAGTACTAGGAAGCCTCACACTGAATTGAGGCCTTTAAAATGTAAATCTGGAGAGTTTATTTGTAACTGCTTTTTAATGTTTTTGCAAAATGTATAGTAATTATTATATCAGCCATTGGAGGCAAAATTTGTTAAGCAGTTACTCCCGTTTTTGGACTAAGGTGATCAATGACCCTTTCAGCAGATTTCCCTGGTGAGAGAAAAATTCTGTTGTCTTACAGCACTATATGAACTATCTTAGCTCACTGAGCGTAATACAGTCTTAATGAATGTGTGTTCTTGAGATGTGGATAAGTAAGGAAATTGGTCATGGAAATCCTTCACTGTTTGTGTGAACAGTTCCGAATCTTCCTTCCGTCACACACCTCCTACTGTCATCTGTAGTAAGAGATGAGAATCACTCCAGGAGCACTTTATGTTCTAATAATTTGCTTCCTCTGCCTAAATGGTTCGTGCTTGGTCCTGTTTTCTCTTTCACCTGACTGTGTTTAAGGAAGCCTTCCAAAGAAGGTGCAGCTATCCAGTGTAAGTCCCACTTGCTCGACTCTGTCCACGTGGAGAGAGGTGGGATTTGATTCTCACAGAATGGATGAGGAAACAAAAATACAGGGTTAACAAGAGTGGAAATAAACGTGTATTTTACATTTGTTTATTTATTTGTTTCTATTTTGGCTGTGCTGGGTCTTCATTGCATCTCATGGGCTTTCTCTACTGGCAGTGGCCAGGGTCTTCTCTAGCTGTGGCACCCAGGCTTTTCTTGTTGCTGCCCAAGTGCTCCAGACTGTGTGGGCTCAGCAGTTTCAGCTCATGGGCTTAGTTGTGCTGTGGCATGTAAGACCTTAGTTCCCTGACTAGGGATCAAACTCGGGTCCCCCACGTGGAAAGGTGGATTCTTAACCACTGGCCCATCAAGGAAGTCCCCTATTGAATGTTTATTTACATTGGCACTCAGTGCTTTCATCCCGAGTACTATGTCAAACTTTTCCCTGGATAGCATCTCAATGAAATCTTGATTGACTTCCCAAAGACAATTAGGCTCAAAGAAGCAAATCACCAGAGGAGAGTTAGTCAGCAGCTGAAGTAGAACCCAAGAAGTGTGTCTGAAGACAAAGTTCATTACCACAGGCTCTCAGAGGTCCCAAATTAATCTGGGGCTGACCTAGGACTACATCCATGTTCCTACCTTCCCAACAAGTGTTATTTTACTAGGCTATGCTGTACCATAACACAGCTACAGCTCCATCAGTTCAGAGCAAGAGCAAGATTGTCTTCCCAATATGGTACTTGACTAATGAAGTAGCTTAGGTGAAGAGTCTAGAGACTTCCAATTGAGAGGCCAGCCATTCAATTAGTCATCCAACTACATGTTTGAGACAGCGAACGTTGAGGGCGAGGGTGGGGTCTGAGTCAGTCAGAATCAATTCTCTTTTCACAAATGTAACCTAGTATTGTTGCTATCAGGGAAGAAATTTGGCTTGATTAAATAACAGCTGTGGTGGTTGATTGATGACAGAGGAAAGCAGTCTTGCTTACTCTTCAGATGGAGACTTTTCATTGGGGTCATCACCCTGAGTGTTTTCAGGGCTTATTTTCAAGAGCTCCAAGCTCAACTGCCCTGTCTTGATACTCCAGCACAATATTGTTCAAATTTGTGATTACTTACTAAAGATTTGAACAGCTGTTGTCTAGAGATACTTTCTCAGAACAGCACTATGGTGTCTCGGCTGTGTGGTAACCATTGCTTTTGAGATCAAGTTAAATGCCAAAAGAAATAATTAAGTCTTCAAAGCCAATTTAATTAAGTGATTTTCAGCTGCCTACTGCATGCCAGGTCTTCCCTGGTGGCTCAGAGGTTAAAGTGTCTGCCTCCAATGCGGGAGACCCAGGTTCGATCCCTGGGTCACGGAAGATCCCCTGGAGAAGGAAATGGCAATCCACTCCAGCATTCTTGCCTGGAGAATCCCATAGACAGAGGAGCCTAGTACATTACAGTTCACGGGATTGCAAAGAGTGGGACACGACTGAGCGACTTCACCTTCACTGCATGCCAGGTAGTTATAGACCCTAAAGGGGTTACATGTATGTATATGGAGCTTGTTTTTAAAATTCTCCTTTTTCTTTATTTGGCTGCACTGGGTCTTAGTTGTGGCATGTGACCTCTTGGTTTCAGCACGTGGGACCTAGTTCCCAGACCAGAGATGGAACCCAGGACCCCTGCATTGGGAGTGCAAAGTCTTAGCCACTGGACCACCAGGGAAGTCCCAAATAAGTAGTTTATCAAAGGAGATTCCCTGGTGGCTCAGATGGTAAAGCGTCTGCCTGCAGTACTGGGTTCAATTCCTGGGTCGGGAAGATCCCCTAGAGAAGGAAATGGCAACCCACTCCAGTACTCATGCCTGGAAAATCCCATGGATGGAGAAGCCTGGTGGGCTACAGTCCCTGGAGTTGGACATGACTGAGTGACTTCACTTTTCACTTTAAAGGAGGAAAACAGGTGCACAGATAACACTCTGTAATTCACACTGTGCTGTAGTAAAAGTACAGGATAGGGACAGATACTTTTTATTAAGAGAATCAGCAATATGTCAAAGAAGAGGACACATTTGATGTGGGTCTAGAAGACAAAGAGCATTTAGGTAGAGAAGTGCTTTGGATGAGCGGGCAGAGAGAAGAAAGAATATTACAAGCAGGCAGGCAATACAAGTAAAGTAGGTTGATATTAAAACACATGTTTAGAAAAATACAAGTAGCACCATACTGAGAGATGAGGAAAGGAAAGAAGTAGTTGGGATTCCAAGGCAGAGGAATCTAAAAGATTTTGAGAAACAAGATTGCAAGTTGCTAATGAGATATACCTTCATTTTGTAGGAAATGGAAACTTTTATGGATTTATAAATAAAGCAGAGAAAGGAAGATTGTTTAGGACATACAGCAGTTTCAAGTTGTCAATTGAGTAAAAGAAAGTGATTCTGCCCACCTCAAAATAATACCTAAGAAGAATTTAAATAAATGTCACCTAGATGTCTATGGCAGTGAGTTAATTTTAACCATGGATGTCAATACTCCAGTTCACTATTTGAAATATACTTCCCACTCCAGACTTCTGTTATGTAGCAAATGTGTGAGAAGGTAATTTTATTTGAAATATTTTCTGAGGAGAATGATAGCATGAAGGCACATCTTTTTTGCCCTAATGAAGATGGTAGGATAAGCAATCCCAGCCATGCTGTTTTGAAATCATAATCTCTTGGCATGATTCTAAGAATTTAATTTAGAAAGCGTAGTTCTAGAAACAGTAATTGTCAGGTGCAATGCAAAAACTTTCTTTGTCTTTCTGAGTTGTAAGTGCTACTTGAAGGAGGATGTTATCCTGCCTTTGCATTGCCTACTTTATAAGATACAAGATTCTGAAGACTCACAGAACTTGAAAAAGAAAATAACAGAAAACATAAACACAGTAAAGGATGAGGTATAACAAAGTCATCCTTATTTTTACTGTCTTGAGAGGCAAATAAGTTGGTCATCTGGATTCTTTACCTCTGTTTTGACCTGGCCATTTTAACTATGTACATTTCTTCATGTGACTGTTTTGTGTATGTACTGAATTTTCTATATCTTTTTGCCGTATAATGTGCAATTATACCTATATTATCATAGGGCATATTTTCAATTGTTTGTCTTTTTTTATTGAGTCATTACTTAATTAATTTTAATCCTTCATTGGTGCTTTAAATTCCTTAAATGAGAATAATGCAAACTAGGGTAATTTTCACCTTTTTATTAGCAAATGTGAAACACATGCAACTCATAATCACCTGGGTGTTCTTAGCCCAGGGCGCCTGGAGAGCCTTTTCAAGATTTCTGATCTCCTCAGGCACTTACCAAAGGGAATAAAAGACTCAGTCGTTTTACTGTATGAAGCAAGTCCAGATTTGATTATTAAGGTTTTCTATTTCCTACTTGCTGTCACAAACCCATCCTGGAATTTAATTCACCTACTAGACATTTTAAGCTAAATGTTCAAATAAAAATGGCCAAACACTAATAAAGACTTCCAACTGGAGAAGGATGTGAGACTGAGTCAAGAACTCAATTTCATTTTTGTTTAGAGGGAAGCAACTTGAAGAATATTGATGGTCTCTGTTTTAATGAGTCTGAGAATTAAGCCATCTTTCAAACATTCCGCAAACTTTTATAGCTGTGGACACCTTTGTGGGTATACTGATTACAAACATGTCAATTGAGGTTCGTTACAGAGAGAAACTCTCTCCTTGGTTCAGCTAAAAGGTAGCAGTAGTGAGGAGAAAAGAACAGCTTAATTAAAATTCTTTTAAATAAGAGTTTCTAGGATCATTAGTAACAGAGAACTATGAGAAATTATTGGACTGCTCACTTTACACATGAGAATGGTTTGATGGCTGATACAGGTTTTAATTGTGAATAATCATTTTAATGTGATAAATGAAAGAAATCTCCAAGTTTTATTCATTTTTGATTATTGTAAGTGTTTGGGGTCCTCTTCATCTTATCACATTGTGGCCTCCTCAGATATTCCCCTAAACCACAACCTGCTGGAATCCTGTGGCCCTGTCTCCACTGCAGTATCTTCTCTTCATTGTAGTTACCAGTATCAGATGTTTTCTTATTTATGTATTTATGCATTAGTTTACCACCTCTCTTTAGGATGTAAACTCCATGAAAGCAGGAATGTTTCTGTCTTGTTCAACATCATATTCCAAGCCCCTAAATCTGTGCAGGATAAGGTCTGAGCTCGATCATCATCAGGGTATAATTTTGATGAATCTGGTATTTATTGCCCATGGAATATAGGAAAGTTCTTGCTTTCTTTAATAAAAGTGTGTGTTTTTCAGAACGTGAGCTTTTAAAATCCCTTTGACATAGAGATATTTATGTGAAAGTGTTAGGAATAAGAAAATATTCATGTGTCTCATTTGCTTCTGTATCATAACCATACTGCTATGGACTGAATTGTGTGCCTCCCTCCCCAAATTCATACACTGAAACTCTAACCCCAAATGTAACATATTTGGAGATAGGACCTTTAGAAGTTAATTTAAATGAGGTCTCACGACTGGAACCCTAATCAAATAAGATTAGTGTCCTTATAGGAAAAGACACCTAGAGGACTCATTCTCTCTACTGCATGAAGAAAAAACCACCATCTGAAAGCCATGCTGAGAACTTCCACTAGAAACTGAATTTGCTAGTACATTGACAGTGGACTTCCCAGTCTCTAGAACTATGAGAAAATATAATTTTATTGTTTACGTCATCCAATCTATGGCATTTTGTTAGGAAAGCCTGAGCAGACTAATACACATACCAATCAATGCACTATTGTTTTAATGAGTTTATTAGTAAATTTTTTTTTTTTTTCATGCTAAATTAATTGGGTACTCTTGCCTGGAAATCCCATGGATGGAGGAGCCTGGGAGGCTGCAGTCCATGGGGTCACTGAGGATCGAACACAACTGAGCAACTTCAGTTTCACTTTTCACTTTCATGCATTGGAGAAGGAAATGGCAACCCACTCCAGTGTTCTTGCCTGGAGAATCCCAGGGACGGGGGAGCCTGGTGGGCTGCTGTCTATGGGGTTGCACAGAGTTGGACATGACTGATGCGACTTAGCAGCAGCAGCAGCATGCTTATGCCACTGACAGCATTACTTGAAATGCAGTGGTGATGGAAATGAATGAAGAAGGAAGGAAACAGTTTTGTAAGATCAAAGCTGAAATTTACACAATATAAAGCTCTTCCTTCTACAAAGTTCATCATTTTTATGTGATAGGTTTCCAAAATAGATGGCATTGTATTAACCCACTCCAGTGTTCTTGCCTGGAGAATCCCAGGGACGGGGGAGCCTGGTGGGCTGCTGTCTATGGGGTTGCACAGAGTTGGACATGACTGATGCGACTTAGCAGCAGCAGCAGCATGCTTATGCCACTGACAGCATTACTTGAAATGCAGTGGTGATGGAAATGAATGAAGAAGGAAGGAAACAGTTTTGTAAGATCAAAGCTGAAATTTACACAATATAAAGCTCTTCCTTCTACAAAGTTCATCATTTTTATGTGATAGGTTTCCAAAATAGATGGCATTGTATGGACAAAGAGCAAGCACCTTACTTATTATATTACTGCTACTTCTACTTGAGATTGATCAAAGGGATAGTCTTTTAGAATAAGATGAATTAATATCTTCAAATGGCATAATATTCTGCAAGATCAGGAAAACACTAGAGTGTGTAGTTGTTGAGCACTCCTTGGACTTTAGGAAAGCAGAATAAGAGCAAAAACATGGGCATGAAATAGTTCTCTGTCGCTCTGTCATATGTTTAGAAAGCAGGTCTAGCACAGAGCAGAAAGCCAACCATGGGCAGATATTATTAACTTAGGAACCCTGCAAGCATTTTGTGACCTAAGGTTTTTTGTTTGTTTGCTTGTTTTGTTTTCAAGATATAATGGATACAGGAGTCTATGAGAGTAAAGAAAAATAATTTAATATAAAGGGTGTTAGTCGCACAGTTGTATCCGACTCTTTGTGACCCATGGACTGTAGCCCACCAGGCTCCTCTGTCTGTGCAATTCTCCAGGCAAGAATACTGGAGTTAGTAGCCATTGCCTTCTTCAGGGGCTCTTCCTGACCCAGGGATTGAACCTGGGCCTTTTACATGACAGGCAGATTCTTTACCATCTGAAACACCAAGGAAATATTGACGATAAAGGCTCATCCAAACAGTGATTATTTAAAAAATTATATTGGTCATGTTAACATGCTTTATATACTAATAACCTAAATTAATGGATGAAGGAGGTGCATACATTGCTTTAATTAACAACAGCTGTGTTACAGGACCATCATAAGGGCTTATTATGGCATCATTTATTAAGAATGTGTTGTCATACATTTTATAGCATGTATTATAAAAAGTTATTAAAGAATGCAGTTACATCTTGAAATAATTCAATAAATATTAATAAAGCATTTGTGATTGTGCCCTTAATTTAAAATGTTATTATTATCTTTCAAACATATGTCAGCATCAGGGGCTCAGAAGCCACCTCTGACCACATCAGTGTTCAGTAGTGTTGACCAGCGGTTTCTTTTAGTGTGGGTTAAGTATCCTCACTCTTCATTAATTTGGAAACTCTCACTTCCTATAGGGTAGTTTGTGAGCCTCCCAGTGTGCTACCTGAATCTCAATGGGAAAAATAGAAAAAAGATTAAATCCCTCAAATCTTACCTACTGAGTTTTAAACAACAGTTTCTTATAACTGGCTTGCCCAGTTGCTCAGCAGTAAAGAATTCGCCTGTAATGCAGGAGACACAAGAGCACAGGTTCAATCCCTGGGTCAGGAAGATCCCCAGGAGAGGGCATGGCAACCCACTCCAGTATTCTTGTCAGGAATTCTCATGGACAAAGGAGTCTGGTGGGGTCTTAAAGAGTTGGATCAGACTTACACAACTCAGCACGCACTTGTATAGTCCATTAATTGCTTTGAAACCTCATCAATCAGTTTTTAATTTGCTACCATTTGTAGGTAACAATGCTGAAGGGAATGGTTAAAAACAAGACCATTTATTTCAATTAGCCATTTGCTTTATGAAACATCAGTTTGCAAAAGTAAGGGTAAGAAATCATCCCTGGATGAAATGTATGGAAAACAGATGTAACATTTTTAAAATGAGAGATTCTTGAACAAATCAATGAAAAGTTCTGAAATGTGTCCTTTTTACAGTGTAGGAAATTAAAAAACCTTGTAACCTTGTAAACTATAGCTGAGGTTAATAAGACATAAAAACAAACAAAAATCATAGAATTAATATTGACCTCTGCATATAATACAGAATACAAAATGATGAATAATTAGTTCTTGAGCTCAGTCTCTCAGTTTTGTTTCCCTCCCCTGAAAAAAAAAAATTGTCTGTGAGGCATTACCTGCATACTATCCATGTTAAAACTTAGGTTTTGGAAAGTTCATAAATTTGCCTAACATATGTGCATTACATCCCTCAGGGTAAAAATCTTTACAGCTATAAAGACAATGGGCTTTCCTCATAGCTCAGTTGGTAAAGAATTCACCTGCAATGCAGGAAACCCCAGTTTACCTCCTGGATCAGGAAGATCTGCTAGAGAAGGGATGGGCTACCCACTCCAGTACTCTTGGGCTTCCCTTGTGGCTTAGCTGGTAAAGAATCCGCCCTCAATGCGGGAGACGTGAGTTCAATCCTGGGTTGGGAAGATCCCCTGGAGAAGGGAAAGCTACCCACTAATGTATTCTGGCCTGGCCATGGGGTCACAAAGAATCAGACACAACAGAGCGACTTTCACTGATCACTGATAATGCCAATATAATTATCATATTCATTATTTTTTAGTTTTTCCTCTCCATGAACATTAGCAAAAACCTGAAGCTGAAATGTGTATGATTACAAAGCAGTTTCCTTCCTCAAGATACATGGAGCTTTTACTATATATACTGCTTGGTGAAAAAGAAATTGTGGTTTTGGATTGTGAATTTTAAATCATTATAACCAGGTTCAAACACATCTTCATTAATCATTAAGATCAACACATTTTTTGTTTGGGAAATAAGTTTGTTTAATCCTGTAGCATAAAAATTGCCTCAGGATTCAACAAACTGTTGGAAAGAAAGCATCGTCTGCCTCCTGCTGGTTGTGGAAGCATTTTCTCTGCAAAAAAATGTTGCCAAGATGCTTGACAAAGGTGTAGTTGATTGGCAAGAGGTGACTATGGCAGAGTCCATTTAGTTTAACTTTTGAAGTGTTGGTTGCACGTTGTGTGGTCTGATGTTGTGGAGAATTGGGCACATTCTGTTAACCAATGCCAGCTGCAGACATTGGGGGTTTGGGTGCATCTCATCAGTTTGCTGAGCATAATTCTCAGAAGGCATGATTTCACCGGGATTCAGAAAGCTGTAGTAGATCAAACAGGCAGTAGACCACCAAACCAGACAGTGACCATGACCTTACTTTGGCGCAAGTTTGACTTTGGGAAAGTGCTTTGGAGCTTCTTCTCAGTCCAGTGAGAGCTGGTCATTGCCAGCTGTCATATAAAATCACTTTTTATCACGTGTCACAACCCGATTGAGAAAGGGTTTGTTGTTATTGCATAAAATAAGAGAACATGACACTTCAAAATGATGATTTTTTAAAAAATATTTGGTCAGCTCATAACGCACCCATTTATCGAGCTTTTTCCCCTTTACAATTTGCTTCAAATGCTGAATGGCCATAGAATGTCTGATGTTGATTTCTTCGGCAACTTCTCTTGTAGCTGTAAGAGGATCAGCTTTGATGATGGCTTTCAGTTGGTCATTGTCAATTTCCCATGACCGGCCACTACACTCCTCATCTTCAAGGCTCTCATCACCTTTGCAAAACTTCTTGAACAATCACTGCACTGTACGTTCATTAGCAATTCCTTGGCCAAATGCATTGCTAATGTTGCAAGTTGTCTCCATTGCTTTATGACCCGTTTTGAACTCAAGGAAGAAAATCACTCAAATTTGCTTTTTGTATAAAACCATTTCCCTAGTCTAAAATAAGTATAAAATATACAGCAAGTACGGAGAAGGCAATGGCACCCCACTCCAGTACTCTTGCCTGGAAAATCCCATGGATGGAGGAGCCTGGTAGGCTTCAGTCCATGGGGTCGCTAAGTCAGACCTGACTGAATGACTTCACTTTCACCTTTCGCTTTCATGCATTGGAGAAGAAAATGGCAACCCACTCCAGTGTTCTTGCCTGGAGAATCCCAGGAACTGGGGAGCCTGGTTGGCTGCTGTCTATGGGGTCGCACAGAGTCGGACACGACTGAAGTGACTTAGCATAGCATAGCATACAGCAAGTAATAAGTTATCGCCAAAAAACATAAAGTGAGAAATGAACATTAAAATGATGTATAACATAACACAGTTATTTAAGAATACATTCCAATGTCAGATAGCAAAGTGCAACAATGTAAAATCACAATTACATTTGCACAAACTTAATAATACATATGGCAGCCACATTTGATAAAACTGTTGACATGCAGCAAATAAATCCTGTTGTTCAGCCACTTAGTCATGTCTGACTCTTTGTGACCCCATGGGCTGCAGCACATAAGGCTTCCCTGTACTTCACTATCTCCCAGAGTTTGCCCAAACTCATGCCCATTGAGTTAGTGATGCCATCCAACCATCTCATCCTCTGTTGTCCCCTTCTCCTCCTGCCTTCAGTCTTTCCCAACAGCAGGGTCTTTTCCAGTCAGTTGGCTGTTCACATCAGATGGTCAGAATATTAGAGTTTCACCTTCAGCATCAGTCCTTCCAATGAATATTCAGGGTTGATTTCTTTTCGGATTGACTGGTTTGATCTTCCTCTTGCTGCCCAAGGGAATTTCAAGAGTCTTTTCCAGTACTACAGTTCAAAAGCATTAATTTTTTTGTGCTCTGTCTTCCTTATGGTCCAACTCTCACATCCATATATGACTACTGGAAAAACCAAAGCTTTGACTACATGGACCTTTGCTGGCAAAGTAATGTCTTAATATGCTGTCTATATTTGTCATAGCTCTTCTTCCAAAGAGCAAGCATCTTCTAATTTCATGGCTGTAGTCACCATCTGCAGTGATTTTGGAGCCCACAGGCTCCTCTATCCATGGAATTCTCTAGGCAAGAATACTGGAGTATGTTGCCATGCTCTTCTCCAGGGGATCTTCCTGACCCAGGGATTGAATCCAGGTCTCCCACATTACAGGCAGATTCTTTATCACTTGAGCCATCAGGGAATCCCCTAGCAAATAAATCTTAATAATATATAAAATAAGTACATGAATTCAGTTGGTGAATGAAGAGTTTTCCATTTCTAGTAATCTTCAAACTCTTTTGAAAACACATACCATTGGTGAAAAGAAGTTGGATCACATATTCCAGATCACATAGTCCATATAACTGTCTTAATTAAATGTACATATTATAAAATTAAGAACAATACACATTTTACAAAGATAGAAATAACATTAATATGAAATTATTTAATAAGAACTTTTTCTTTACTATGTTCTCTCTTCAGTGGCTTTTCTTGCCCATTTCTGGCATGGATGCTCCCCTATTTGTTTTTTAATCAATTACTGACTAAAAAATGGCTAACAGCCATCTTGTATGATATGTTCCAGTACTTCTGAAACAAATATTTAGTAGTCTTTTGCATGGGAAGGATATTACTCACATCATTTCACAAATGTATGTTGATTATTATGTACAAAGTATTTCTGAAAATGTCATGATTTTGCTTTGCTGTCTTCAAAATATACAGTATTACAATGAGTGCATTTTTTTCTGAATCAGTAATCTTTTGTAAAATCTAATTTTAACCTAATACATAGCTAAAGTTCTCTGATGGCTCAGGGGTAAAGAATCCTCCTGATAATGCTGGAGACATGGGTTCAATATCTGAGTCAGGAAGATCCCCTGGCAACTCGCTCCAGTATTCTTGCCTGGGAAATCTCATGGACAGAGGAGCCTGGTGGGGGATAGTCCATGGGGCTGCGCAGGGTCAGACACGACTTGGCAACCAAGCAACAACAATAAAAGATAATGACTGTTGGCAAGGATATAGGCAAAATGGAATCCTCAGGCACTGGGAATGTAAAATGATGCAGCCATCATTGAGGACAGTATGGAGAGTCCTCAAAAAAATCAAAAATAGAACTGCCACATTTTCCAGCAGTTGTACTTCTCAAGATATAGCCAATAGAGTTGAAATAAACATCTCAAAGAAATATCTGCACTCCATGTTTATTGTAGCTCTGTTTTTTAGTAGCCAAGATATAGAAACAACCCAAATGTCCATCAACAGATGAATGGATAAAAAATGTGCTTTATGCAGGCAAGGTTAATATTATTTAGCTTTCAAGAATAGGGCAGTCCTATCATTTGCAACAAGATGAATGGACTTGGAAGACATTATGGTAAGTGAGATATGTGTATCACAGAAGGACAAATAGTGAGTGATTACACTGTTATGAGATATGTAAAACAGTCTAACTTATAGAAGTAGAAAATAAAATGGAGGTTGCTAGGGGCTGGAGGGAAGAGTAAATGGAGAGTTTTTATTCAGTGGGGGTATAAAGTTACATTTTTACAGGATGAATAAGTTCTAGAGATCTGCTGTGCAAATACAGTGCCTATAGTTAACAATAAGGTATTGTGTATTTAAAAATTTGAGAGTAGACCTCATGTTAAGTGTTTTATAACAAAAAAAGGGGGGGGGGGAAGATATAAGATAACTTTTCCAGATGATGGCTATGTTTACCTTGATAGTGGTGATGGTATCACAGGTATTTGTATATGCCCAAACTCATCACATTGCGTACATAAAAGATGTGTATTTTTTTCTGCATCAATTATAGTTCAATAACACTTCAAAAAAGAGGAAACTTAAATCTTCAAAGAACCAGATATTTAGGCCTGTTTGGTGTGTAACTCCTCAGGCAGTATTTCACGGTGAGGCATGTGCAGGGCTAGAGTTGATCTCCAAATATTCTTATTTTGGGGCTCTCTTCAGTGTGGCCCTAGTTTTATTCTGTTTTC
This sequence comes from Aepyceros melampus, assembly GCA_006408695.1. Classification (NCBI taxonomy): domain Eukaryota; kingdom Metazoa; phylum Chordata; class Mammalia; order Artiodactyla; family Bovidae; genus Aepyceros; species Aepyceros melampus. Next base: position 202,649 of record SJXQ01005547.1, on the reverse strand, counting down.
TTTCTTAAATAAGAACAGCCTAACCCGAAAATTCACCTAACTTCTTTGTCTGTAATATTCGCTTGCTTGTGTGTGTGCGTGCTAAGTCACTTCAGTCGTGTCTGACACTTTGCAACCCTATAGACTGTGGCCTGCCAGGCTCCTTTGTCCCTGAGATGCTCCAGGCAAGAATACTGGAATGGGTTGCCAGGCCCTTCTCCAAGGGATCTTCCTGATCTAGGGATCAAACCCCCATCTCCTGCAACTCCTATTTTGGCATATGGGTTCTTTACCACTGAGCCACCTGGGAAGCCCATTCACTTGGTTATCTAACCTATTAACCATTTTTTAACTCACTGAAATTCATTTTTGATCATGGGTTCTGAATCAGACCTAACCTGTAATCAGTGAAAATATTACTCCTGACTGCTTTGGACTGAAAAGCATTTAGATCCAAGCCATTCTTTTGGTCATTTCAAAATGTATTACCATATATGTAGCAGAATGATATGAACTGCGTAGTTCTCAAATCTATTTTCAATCATTTTTTGCATTGGACACAGGGTGATTCAATTTTCCATAAGGTAAGCTAACAGGATATTTTTGCCTTGGATATATATATTTAGGAGGGCAGCCCAACATTTGCTGCTAATCCATTTTAAAGTTCTGTCAAAATATGATACAGGTAACAAAAATAGTAACTTAAATTTATATTATTTTTTGTTACTAAAATGATGCCTTGAGCTTAAAAAACAAATGACAGCAAAGAAAACTTCAAATGTTACCAAAATGTAAAAGATACAAAAGTATCAAAAAACTTGCTTTTTCTAGATCTCTTTGAGATGTCTTTTCCCAGCTTCTTTATACTGAAAGTGAAAGTTGCTCAGTCATGTCTGACTCTTTGTTGACTCCACCGACTATAGCCTGCCAGGTTCCTCTGTCCATGGAATTCTCCAGGCCAGAATATTGGAGTGGGTAGCTGTTCTCTTCTCCAAGGGATCTTCCCAACCCAGGGATTGAACCCGGTCTCCTGCATTGCAGGTGGATTCTTTACTGTCTGAGCCACCAGGGAAGCCCAGGAATACTCGAGTGGGTAGCCTATCCATTCTCCAGCAGATCTTCCCGACCTATGAGTTGAACTGGGGTCTCCTGCATTGCAAACGGATTCTTTACCAGCTGAGCTACCAGGGAAGCCCTTTATACTGAGGGGTCAAGTAAAGATGGGCATCTATCATAAACCATAAGAATGATTAATACTCTGGGTCATATATTCCCTCATCACTTGCTCATGGCCAGATTCCTCTTGAGCCTAAAACTAAGTCCATTCCTACTCTGAGTCTGTAGCACCAAGCTCATTTGTGTAGTTCATTTAGCTCTCACTGAATGCCAAGTGTGGACTAATAATCTGATTTGGAAAATAGTGAGCAATTGTTTGGGAAAGTTTCAATTGTTCTTGTTTTGGTGTTGCCTGAATTACAAATCCAGCGGCATGGAGCGTATTGATCCAAACATGTTTGTGTCACAGAAGTAAATATCACAGAAATACCAATATTTGAATTTAAAATATGGCAGTATTGTCTGATATTCACTGCCTTCTGGCAGACAATTCAGTGAATCTGTGAATGTGTTCATGCAAATAATTGTTCATGACCAGACAGAGTCTCCAGACTGCTATTGTTAGCATCCACCACACAATGCCATAGCAGGGTTTTTGGAAATATCTTTTGAATTCTTCTGAATTGAACACATACACGGGGACATAGAGTAGGGTTCACACTGGTTTGCATTTATTTTTGGCTCCCTGTCTGTTTCCCTCATACCTCAGAGCCTGTCAATCCAAAGCACAGTCTTATAAAATGTAGAACTTCTTGTTTCAGGCAAGTGTTGTTTGATTACTGCTTCTGTAGCACCAAAGAGATAGTGAAAAATCAATAATTTTCTTATTTTTAGAGGTTGCAACAATTCCAACACCACCCATCACTAATATTGAGCAATGCGTGAGTTTCCTTAATAATGTTTTTCACTTATAAATGATCTTTTGGCAAAACCACGAGACCACAACACAGTCACTGGAAGTCACTGAAAAAGAAAACATTTTGGTATAAAGAGTTTATGAAAAATGACACCTTGTTGCAGTTTTTCCAAGCAAATTATAACTGCCTGTCACACAGACAAGGGTTGCCATGGTAAGCAGTTTTTTGAATAGGTGAGCATTATAAAAGTAAGATAGAGCATGTGTGAAGCTGGAGGGAAAGGCAAGTTCAGGTTGCCTGGAGCAAGAATAACTTCAGTATTTAAAATAATGGGAGAACACAGCACCCTTTCTCCAAACGTGGTGCAGGCAAATATATATTTTTCACTATCTGGCAGTTTCTTTCTAAAATATTTAATGTAGGAATTGCTACTGGTTAGTGGAGGAAAAGACTGAATCAGAGAAATGTTTACTAGCAGGTTAAGATTTGTTTTTCATTGATTCTAAGGAAAATGAATCAGTATTCATCTCTTTCTCTCATCTCTTCCATGTATATCGTTCCCATTGTGCCATGTGTGGAGAAGAATTTTAGACATTTGGTCCTCAAGCAGTAGACAAAGAGGTTAAAAGTAAAATAATTCTAATAGATAAAGTTAGTAAGATTATTTAGTATGACACTTTTATTTTCTAATTCCCTAATTGAAGAGCTCTCATGTTTACTTGTTACCTCACTTGATATCACTTAACAAAGTGGAGACACTTGTCCACATGTATCAATATATTTCACATTTTTGAATATTGCATGCCCTTTCACTTCTAGGTCCTCTTTTTTCTACCTACACTCTTTCCTTCAGTTCATCTAACCCTGCAGATTTTAATAGTCTATATGCTGCTGGCTAATCCTAACCTGTAATCACGAGGAAAACAAACTTGTAGTTGCCCTTCACATTACTGGGGGACAATCATGACGACAAGCACAGAGTATGAGAAGCTGCTCCATAGAGTGCTTGGTGGTTAGCTAGAGGAAGGGCTTCCCCAGGGGCTCAGCAGGTAAAGAATCTGCCTGCAACACAGGAGATGTGGGTTTGTTGCCTGGTCAGGAAGATCCCCTGGAGGATGAAATGGAGGAATGGCAATCCACTCTACTATTCTTGCCTGGAAACAGCCCATGGGGTTGCAAAGACTCTGATGCGACTAAGCAAGCACACTTGACCACTACTCAAGCCTAAGAGGTGGAAGAAAAACCAACCCCTGGAACAAGGTTTCAGCTGGAGTGGGAATAGGAAATAAAGATTCCACAAGAATGCATATGTTTGCTTATGGAAATCAAGGACAAGACCTTTTGTAAAGGCTCTGGACTGGGAATATAACAGAAAGGGGCACAGTTGCATGGCTTGGATTGAGCATCAAAACTCTAGTCCATGGAAAAAGAGACTACAGCAGTGTCCTAAGGCAGGACAACTGGACTACTATATAGATTCTATTAAATCTGGGGTTGGAAGGATAAGATGAAGACTTAATCAAAGGGGATACTACTAAGAAAGTAAACATACCATTAATAAAACTATTAGATAAGGTCAGAGAAGTATCAGTCAGTAAACTGGCTTAAAGCTCTTTCCATGAGAATTGAACTAGAGCTTTGAATCCCCTAAGAACTTGGATTGGTATCAATGAAGGAAACTGGAATGAGCCTGCAGGAGTCTCCCCAGTCACAAAAGTGAAAGACTATGAGGAAGAGTAACCAGAAATCTGTGGCTATCTAGTAATCTACTTTCTGGTAATATTTCTCTACTTATTTTTAAGTGTTATATTAAAGTTTCTCATTCTTCCGTAGTTTTAAATTGGACATCATGGTTAAATTATTAGTAAGAGATTACTTTCTCTTGCTTTTGTCTATTGGGTTGGAAGTAACATGAAATTTATTTGGATTTATATAGTTTACATTGAAATGAGTGCTTTAGTCAATGAACCACAGAAATTCTAAGATCCTTCAGTTCAGTTCAGTTGCTCAGTCATGTCCAACTCTTTGCAACCCCATGAATCACAGCATACCAGGCCTTCCTGTCCATCACCAACTCCCGGAGTTTACCCAAACTCATGTCCTTCGAGTTGGTGATGCAGCCAAAGATCTCATCCTCTGTTGTCCCCTTCTCCTCCTGCCCCCAATCCCTCCCAGCGTAAGAGTCTTTTCCAGTGAGTCAAGTCTTTCCATGAGGTGACCAAAGTATTGGAGTTTCAGCTTCAACATCAGTCCTTCCAATGAACACCCAGGGCTGATCTCCTTCAGAATGGACTGGTTGGATCTTTTGCAGTCCAAAGGACTCTCAAGAGTCTTCTCCAACACCACAGTTCAAAAGCATCAATTCTTTGGTGCTCAGCTTTCTTCACAGTCTGACTCTTATATCCATACACGGCCACTGGAAAACCATAGCCTTGACTAGATTGACCTTTGTTGGCAAAGTAATGTCTCTGCTTTTGAATATGTTATCTAGGCTGGTCATAACCTTCCTTCCAAAGAGTAAGCGTCTTATAATTTCATGGCTGCAATCACCATCTGCAGTGATTTTGGAGCCCAGAAAAATAAAGTCTGACACTGTTTCCACTGTTTCCCCGTCTATTTCCCATGCAGTGATGGCACCAGATGCCATGATCTTCGTTTTCTGAATGTTGAGCTTCAAGCCAACTTTTTCACTCTCCTCTTTCACTTTCCTCAAGAGGCTTTTGAGTTCCTCTTCACTTTCTGCCATAAGGGTGGTGTCATCTGCATATCTGAGGTTATTGATATTTCTTCCAGCAATCTTGATTCCAGCTTGTGTTTCTTCCAGTCCAGTGTTTCTCATGATGTACTCTGCATAGAAGTTAAATAAGCAGGGTGACAATATACAGCCTTGACATACTCCTTTACCTATTTGGAACCAGTCTGTCGTTCCATGTCCTGTTCTAACTGTTATTTCCTGACCTGCATACAGATTTCTCAAGAGGTAGGTCAGGTGATCTGGTATTCCCATTTCTTGAAGAATTCTTCACAGTTTATTGTGATCCACACAGTCAAAGGCTTTGTTTTTCCACTCTCCTCTTTCACTTTCAACAAGAGGCTTTTTAGCTCCTCTTCACTTTCTGCCATAAGGGTGGTGTCATCTGCATATCTGAGGTTATTGATATTTCTCCCAGCAGTCTTGATTCCAGCTTGTGTTTCTTCCAGTCCAGCGTTTCTCACGATGTACTCTGCATAGAAGTTAAATAAGCAGGGTGACAATATACAGCCTTGACGTACTCCTTTTCCTGTTTGGAACCAGTCTGTTGTTCCATGTCCAGTTCTAACTGTTGCTTCCTGACCTGCATACAGATTTCTCAAGAGGCAGGTTAGGTGGTCTGGTATTCCCATCTCTCTCAGAATTTTCCACAGTTTATTGTCATCCACACAGTCAAAGGCTTTGGCATAGTCAATAAAGCAGAAATAGATGTTTTTCTGGAACTCTCTTGCTTTTTCCATGATCCAGTGGATGTTGGCAATTTGATCTCTGGTTCCTCTGCGTTTTCTAAAACCAGCTTGAACATCAGGGAGTTCACGGTTCACGTATTGCTGAAGCCTGGCTTGGAGAATTTTGAGCATTACTTTACTAGCATGTGAGATGAGTGCAATTGTGCGGTAGTTTGAGCATTCTTTGGCATTGTCTTTCTTTGTAATTGGAATGAAAACTGACCTTTTCCAGTCCTGTGGCCACTGCTGAGTTTTATGTGCCAGCAAGTGATCTGGCTACTGATCTTCAAAGTTTGAATTATGGAACCACGCTCAGGTGAATTTAAGCTGAATGCCTATGTACCACACCCAGAACTAGCACTTCTCCTCAAGGGTTGGATGTGATTGTCCAGGTTTTCAAGAATGTCCGCTCCTGAGCAAGGAGAGCCTTTCTCTATTCACACCAAGTCAGCATTGGGCCAGCAGCAGGCCTGCATCATGGGAGGAGTTTTGCTTATATTGCCTCATTTATTCCTCAAGAAGCCTTTGTGAGGTCAACAATTAAACTGCCAGGGGTCAAAATGAAGCAGCACTCTATAGATTTAAAGGGCCTTGGGAGGCATACTCCTTGGAGGAGGGCCCAGCAGCCCACTCCAGCATTCTTGCCTGGAGAATCCCATGGACAGAGGAGCCTGGTGGGCTATGGTCCATAGGGTTGCAAAGAGTCAGACATGACTGAAGCAGCTGAGCACGCATGCAAGAGAAACATAGTAACAAACTGTAATATATGGAACTTAGTAATAAAGGAAATTCTGGATTTTGGATCCTGACAGAAGCAAATAATTGAGAAAATTTGGACAGTGACTAGACAGATGATGATATTAAGAAATTATTGCTGTGGACACAGTGGGGGAAGGAAAGAGTGGGACAAATGGAGAAAGTAGCATCGACGTGTACACACTTCCATGTGTAAAATAGATCGCTGTACAACACAGGGCGCCCAGCCTGCACGCTGTGATGCCCAGAGAGGGGGGATGGGGAGAAGGGAAGGTGATATATGTATAATTATGGCTGATTTTCATTGCTGTATGGCAGAAACCAACACAACATTATAAAGCAATTTTCCTCCAAGAAAGAATTCTTTTTCAAGTGAGAATGAAAGAAAAGGAAACACTGTTACCCTTTTTCCAGATGTGATAATGACATTGTCATAGCCAGCCTCTAAGATGGCTCCTGATATACATGCCACTGTGTGACTCCCTCCAGACTCGAATCAGGGCTGGCCTAGGTGATCAATAAAATACAGCAGAAGTGATGGCACGTGGCTTCCAAGGCTAGATCATAAAAGATGTGCAACTTCCATCCCAGAGGTTGTACTGCTTTCTTTCTTTCTTTTAGAAGTCAGCTGCCATGGTGTGGGGACTCTCAAGTGGAGCTGTGGAAAGGCCATGAGGAGAGGAACCAGCTTGCTAGTTCAAGACAACTCGCCTTGAAAGTAAATCCTCCAGCACCATCAAACCTCCAGATGAATGCAGACCCAGCAACTTTGTGAGAGACCTCAAGCATGACCTGCCCAACCAAGATGCTCCTGAATTCCTGACCCATCAAAACCACAAGCGATAATAAAGAATTATCATGTTAAGCCTCTAAGTTTGGGGGTGTTTCATTAAATAACAATCAATAATTAGTATTGATATTGTGGGGTTTTTTTAAGTAGGCCCTTATCTCTGAGAAAACCCACATGTAAAACATTCAGAGTTGCTTAGAGCTTGTACCGTAAAACCAAAGAAAGTGCTAACCAAAGAAGATTGTGCTCAGATATCAGGAAAATACCTAAGACATGAAAAAGTAACATTCTAAAGCAATGACAGGCTCAGAGTACAGAGAACAAACAGATGCAATCTATTAGCATTCTGACTATTATTTGGTATAATTAGTTCTATTGCTCCCTCTTAAAGGGAGAATTAATTTTCACTCTATTTGATATGTAAATAAGAAAGTAAATGGGTAATAAGAATAAGCTACATTTTAAAAATACTTTTAAAAAATACAAATCAAAATGCTTACAGATGAAATAATTTGATGTCCAGAATTTCAAAATAATCAGGTCAAGTGGGGAGGGACCATTAATGAAACAAGGTTGGCTGTGAGCTGATCATTATTAAAGAAAGATAATAGTTATACAAGCCTTTCCTATTCTAGTCTCTCCACTGTCGTGTGTTTGAAAATTTTCATAATAAAAAGTAAAAAGCAAGAAAACAAGCAAAACATTGACACAGGTATTACTGGTCTCACTTTAAAAATAAGAAAAATTGAGGCTTAGTTTAAACAAGGCTAAGTTTAAATTCATACAGCTACTATAGCCACCATGCAGCTAAGTCACTTCAATCATGTTTGACTCTGTGCGACCCCATAGACGGCAGCCCACCAGGCTCCCCCGTCCCTGGGATTCTCCAGGCAAGAACACTGGAGTGGGTTGCCATTTCCTTCTCCAATGCAGGAAAGTGAAAAGTGAAAGTGAAGTCGCTCAGTTGTGTCTGACTCTTAGCAACCCCATGGACTGCAGCCCACCAGGCTCCTCGTCCGTGGGATTTTCCAGGCAAGAGTACTGGAGTGGGCTGCCATTGCTTTTTCCATAGCCACCATGAGCACCATGAGCTAATGCTAAATCTGAAAGAAAAAACTGCTGTCCATCACTTGACTATGCTTCCTCAGTAGTAACAAGACTGCAAAACTGTAGAGCACTTCAGAGATTACAAAGAGACTTTACATATGCCATGCCCACCAAGTGGCCGGGGCAAGATGCAGTCCGACTTTTCTCATTCCCATCATACCCATTATAGTAACTAAGGGCAGAGTTTCTGTGGAAAATGTGCATTTAGTTCTAAGAAACAGAAGGTACAAGTGGACCATGGCCAAACCATATATAAAAATAGAAGTCTGGCCCACAACCAGCCCAGGAAACCAGTCCCTTATCTATAGTAACTGGCCCAGGAAGCCAGTCTGATATAAACCAGACGGATCGGAAGTCAGACCATTATTTCTAGTAACAATCCAGAAAGCCAAACAATAATCCCGGTAACAATTGGACCCGCATGGCCAGGGCTAGATGAATAACTGACAGCATCCCTAAGTTTTGTCCTGCTTCAACTAAAGACCAACCCTAACTCACCACGCGGGATGCCCCACTTTTAGTCAGCCCACTGTGGTCTCCCCAGACTAATGGTCTCCACTCAGCGTGCACCTGAAGCCTTCTTTCTTCCACTAGAAACCATCCCACTCTTCTCCCGCCTTTGAGACTCTGTCAGAGAGCAACAGGCAATGGTTTCCTGGTGGCTCAGAGGCTAAGGGATCTGCCTGCAATACAGGGGACCTGGGTTCGATCCCTGGGTTGGGAAGATCCCCTGGAAAAGGGGATAGCTACCCACTCTAGTATTCTTGTTCATGGGGTGACAAAGAGTCAGACACAGCCTAGTGACTAAATCTTAGTGGCTGACTCCTTCTCTCTAGAAAGCTCAGAATAAATAGCCTTCATTTGTTCTTAGTTTGTTGGGCTTCACCAATTTCTACTGTTAATAAAAAGAAAAAAATCGGGTAAATAAGCAGCTACTCAACATCTACATTTGGTCCAGTGAATCTGTGTGGAGGAGAAGGAGGAGGCAAACCCTGATCTCGTCTGGGTGGTCTCTTTACCTTATTTCTTTAAAATGAAAGCCTAACAGCCACCTTTGACAATGTTTAGCTGAAGGGAGGAGCCAGGAGACAGACATGGGGAAACTCCTGTGACGCTAATCTTTAAACCTGAAACCAGGGTGGTTCTCATTACCTCTAGGCCAACTCCTCACCAGTGAGTCTTGCTTCATCTTTTTTGAGTTCACACCCAAAGATACTTTACTGAAAGGCCTCTTCTGGGCTGGGAGAGCCTCTGAGCTCAAGAGATTCTCACTGACTCCCAAGATATGACTTCCTACAAGCCTTCAGTGGGTTTGCTAAGCAGTGAATATCAGAAAGGAAAAGAGAGAGAAGGGGAGGGGGAAGGGAAATTAAAGTTTTTCTGAAGCTCAGGAGCTGCAGCTTTTCTGATGACACCAAATGACTCAGGACAGACTGCTGCCTTCTTTTGAAAGAAACAGTTCCTTTAAATCAAGTCTTCCAAAAAAGGCATAGGTCAAATGTTGCTACAGCAACTGGGTTAGAGGCTGAGATCTAACCAGCCTGTCCCTCAAGTCTCAAATTGGGCAAAGGTGAGTTGTTGGCAGACCAGTGTGCCAGGAATACCCATCGCCCCCGAGTAAACCCAAGGCCTCATCCTGGAGGAGCATTTTCACTAAACCATAACAATTAATTCAGGGGGAAAAGGCTGAAATCAAACAAAGGGATACCATTAAGAAAAAATTGGAGGTGGCAGAGACTTGCTTTTTTGAAACAAAAAAGATCCCCCAAAATGTTTGATGGGGAGCTTGTCAGGAACAAAGTCCCCTTCTATATCCAGGGACCCTCAGGAATGGGGGTGGGCATTCCAGTCTTCTTCCTCTAACACAGGAGTGTGAATGGTACCAGGAAGTAGGTGAGTGAGGTGACCAACTGAGTTTGGCATTAGTAGAGAAGAACGTGCAAACTTTAAAATCCCAGATCGTGCTGATTCCGCCTAGGCTGACAACAGGAGACGCAAGAACATTTCCCTGACGTGAAATGTTAACCAGATAAATATGGTTATCAGGCTCTGGCCTAAGATTAAGGTCAGGATAATCTCTCAGGACTAGTTGAGAATTAATAAGAAGCACATTTTCAGTACACTTATCCTCTCTGATGTGGTTTAACTGAAAATCCCCAGCTTGCTGTTCTCATCACGTTAATATATGTTCTGTATTGACTCGGGACTGAGAGTCCACAGCTGCAAATTTGGACTGCCTAATCAGAGATGCCACCTCCAAATTCCAGGCCCACATGCAATGCCCAAATGACATGACTAGCATTCTGTTCCTGTCTGGTGTCCTAACACGAAACAGCAACTAAGGCAAACACACACACACACACACACACACAAACCAGCAATCCTCAAGTATACAAACCATAGCTTGTACTCGTGATTCTGATAATTGTATATAAGGTGAACTTAAGAGTTTGGGCTTTGTAGAAATTGCAAGTCCCGCTGCATGTCTAAGGATAGGTATCAAGAATGTTGGGTTCTCCCATAAAGCGAGGCTGCCTTGAAATCCTGGTGCTCATACTGATTAATTATGTGATTGTGGACAAGTTACTTAAACTCTCTGTACCTCAGTTTTTTTTTTCTGCAAAATAGAGATGGTAGTGAGCACAGTACCTCAAAGACTCTCAGGACCAAAAGAGGACACATGTAAAATAGTACATAGCAAGTGATAGTGTTCGCTTAGTGGTGTCCGACTTTTTGTGGCCCCTTAGACTGTAGCCCACCAGGTTCCTCTGTCCATGGGATTTTCCAGGCAAGAATACTGGAATGGGTTGCCATTTCCTTCTCCAGGGGATCTTCCTGACCCAGGAATCGAACCTGAGTCTCCCGCTTTGCAAGCAGACTCTTTACTGTCTGAACCACTAGGGAAGTATATAGAACATGCTCAACAAATAATAGTGGTCTGGTGTCTCTTTTTGCCCCTCTCCCATTATTCCTTTAAAATAAAATACCAGAGGAAATAATTTAAGACTCTTGTCTAAGAGAGAATTGTTTCTTCTCTAACCATTGATGAATGGTTCAGAAAGCTGACAAATACTCTGATCAGTCCAGGAAAAAGGAGCAGAGTGTGCTAGGGCCAGGGGTGAGGGTCTCAGAATTCACACAGAATTTATAGGAGAAAGTGTCACATGGCATCACATAGCAAGCAGGCTGAGTGCCAGGAGCAGCCAGCTGGGTCTTCCAGCCCCAAGTGACCCTGACCTTCAGCAAAGAGTTATAAAAAAAGTTAGTTATTATCTTTTATTCACTCAATACATTTACAGCTGAATCCAGAAAGTTAAGTCCCCCTTAAATGCAAGTCAGTCCTTGCATTCCATCATCTTCCAGGCAACTTCTGAGAGCAGGGTTCTCTGCTTAGTTCCACAGTGAAGCGGAACTGAGTCACCATCATGTCAAGCCCGATCAATCCCCTTTTGTCAGTAAGTCAGTGAAGCATCCTTCAGATTCCGTAACTTCTGTTAGAGGAGAAGACATGCAGCAGTAACAATGGAGCATTGTCCTCAAGTCAGATACCCAGAAAAGAAGGACATGAGAAAAAATGAATTAGAGAAAGAGGACATTGGGAAGGACATAGAGGCAGCCAACCAAATGCTTTCTGCATCAGTAGAAGGAATCAAAGACATGAGAGCCCCATCCCAGGTGGAAAGGCCCTCAAGTGTTGACGCCGAATCTGAAGGTCAACAAGATGGACAGCCGTCTTTCATGGATAGCTACTCGGAAGTCTGCTCAATGCTTGGGTCCATGGACTTAGAGGGCTGGCAGATCACACAGGCTTTGAGGATCAAGAGATAGGTTTCCTTGAACTTCTTTATTTTATAAGCATAGACGATAGGGTTCATCATGGAGTTAGCGTGGGAGAGCAGGATGCCCAGGTACAGCACAATTTGCGGCACTTCCCCATTAAAGTAGAGAATACAGTTGATGATGGACAAAGGCAGCCAGCACAAAGCAAACAAGAAAGAACCAGTAACAGAGACTTGGCTGTCTTGAACTCCCGTCCGTAGAATGCACCTGTCTCTCTGGAGCCAGAAAAGTTCTGACTGAGTCGGTTCCGGATGATGTAGAAGATATCAAAGTAGATGGCACACATGACAACCAGGGGAATGAGAATCCAGGTGAAGAAACTGAAGTAGACCATGTAATCCATCCTCATGACCGAACGGAATCGGCAGGGTAGGAAGGTGAGGTTTTTGTCTGCTGAGCTCAGTTTCATGTTCCAGCCAAACATGGGGGTCAGTCCCACCAGGAATGACACCAGCCAGCAAAGGCCCAGAGCCAACCATATTCTTCTTTGCGTGGTGACTCTCCTGTATCTGTTTGCATGGAAGAGAGTCAGTGAGTTCAGAGCAGTAACTGCTAATGGGTGGAGGGGGATGGAACTGGACTGTTGGGATTCTATGGTGATTTCAACTAAACTCTACTGGATATGAAGACAAGATGAGCAGAGAAAAATCCAGCAAAGTTCTCCGGGCACTTTTCTAAAGAAGAACAATCTACAATACGTCAGGAGTGTGTTGCCAAGGGCTTCCCTACTGGCTCAGTGGTAACGAATTCAACTGCCATGTAGGAAATGCAGGTTCAATCCCTGGGTTGGGAAGATCCCCTGGAGAAGGACATGGCAACCCACTCCAGTATTCTTGCTGTGGAATCCCATGGACAGAGGAGCCTGGCGGGCTACAACCCATAGGGTTGCAAAAGAGTCAGACACAACTTAATGACTAAAGAACAGCAACAACATGTTGCCGGCAATTGGGGCTTGCATGCCCCTCTCACAGCGCCATTTCCAGCCCAAGAATTCTTCAATTCCTGGGAGGTAAGAGTTATTGAAGTCTCCTAGGATCACCTACCTGAGAAGAAATAATCTGCTCAAAGCATGTTTGCCTGCTGCATTCTGCACTATTTTTTTTGCTTGTCGTGCTGACATCCATCATTTATACTCTGCCTCTCCCACACTTCTCCTCTATCTGTGTCTGTCCCTGCTCTCTATGCTTTTCAAACACTTGGTGTTTGAGTTAGAGTCTATGGAGATGCAAAAGTTGTGTTGAAGTTCTTCCAGGACCTTAAAAGACTCACCCAATCAGAAGTCACCATTTCTCCTTAAACTATTTATCCTGATAACATTCTACACAGACTACAAGAAGAAAGTGGATTTTATTAAGTACTGGCTATGTACTCAGTAGACTTTCTCTCAATGAAACCTCGTGACAAACCGGGGCTATTTTTATGACAATCTCCATTTCTTTGTTGGTAATGGTGAAAATCAGAGCAGTGACAGCTACAATTTACTGAGCACAGACTCTTTGTTGACATTTTTCTAAGAGCTTTACATGTGCTAACTCACATGACCTTACCAGGAAGGTGCAATTATGATCCTCATTCTATGGGTGAAAAAAATGAAACAGATAAACAACTTGTAGAAGCTAAAAGTGGTGGAACTAAAATTGAATGGAGGACAGTCTGAGTTCAGAGCATTGCAACACCATGCTGAAGAACTAAGGCATAGAAAGTTAAATAGCTTACCCAAGATCAGACCTCAAGATCTGAGATTTGAACTAATGCTTGTTTATATCTGAAGTCGTCTGTGGCTCCCTCACCATGCAATTTCCCCAAGAGAAGAGAGGAGCAACAAGAGGCCAGTGTGATTTAGGACACCCGGGGAATTATTCATTTGACAGTTTGTTCTGTTCACATGGTCACACGAAAAGTTGTTACTACTTTCTGCAATGGAGAACTCTTTTGGTCCCCTTCGCATCATGGAAGAGGAAGCAAAATTACAATAACTTTAAAATAGCCTACATTTGTAAAGGACAGAACCACAAGTTTATCTCTTTTTTATTTTTCTCTCAGCTTATCTTATCATCTAGCATGTTTCTATCATTTCTAATAATCAAGAGTATTTTTCACTAATTAAAGATGGATCAAGTTTTTATCATCTTTAGCCCCTGCCCCAGGGGATATGGAGCAGGTACTCCCGTATCAGTGGGGTAGGGGGGATTGGAGGATCCTTCATTCCTTGGTCCCGAGTCTCTGCTTGTCATTGCTAAACCCTTCACATATCATATAGTGAAAAGAACCGCTTTCAAGCTCAGAGGCCAATTTGGATTTGTTTCCACTTAAGAAGCCTTGGACCTGGACTTGTAGCTGCATTTCCCGGGCACTTTATCACCAGCCGACAGCACTCCCCTTTAGGCAAGTTACCTGACTGTGAGCTTGACCCGCAGGTATCGGTCCACAGCGATGGCTAGCAAGGACATGATGGACGCGTGGGTGAAGATCAGCAGCAAGCAGGTCATGAAAAGGCAGCTGTAAAAGTGGATGGTGACACCCAGGCTGATGACAATGGCCAAAGGCATAACCAGCACCCCGACAGCAATGTCCGCCAGAGCTAGGGAGACGATGAAATAGAAGGTGGGGGTCTGCAGGCTTGGGTTCAGCTTGACCACCCAGATGACCAGCACGTTGCCCACTATGGCGCAGAGCCCGATGAGGATCTCCACAGTGATGTAGGGAACGCTGGCCAAGGATACGGCAGTGCTGTTGACAGGCATCTCGACTTCCGAGAGGAGCCTCCCAGGGGAGCAGTGTGCCAGCAGGATCCGTGTGGGCCAGTCCACCTAGCTCTTGCCACACATCCTACCAGAGGTCCAAGTGTAGCAGCCACCGTCCAGAACTCACAACTCACCCTTCTCTTCTCTGGCGGCACCCTGTTTCCTCAGAGAGATTCCATCACAGGGCCATCATTTCCAGCCCTGACAGAAGCCACACGTCTCCAAGCTTGCAGAAGTCTGGGGAGGACAGTTCTCTGTGATGCAATGTGAAAGTGCAGCTGCTCTTAGTTCCCCTGCCCCTGGCGGGCTACCAGCTCCATCAAGATAAGCAACGCTCTTTAGTGATGTTTCGGGAAGTGAGATGGGCCGAGAGGAAGCACAGAGCTAGGAACACTCAGCAATAAGACGGCAAGAAGGGGTGGAGGGATGTTCGCAGCATGGAGAAGCCTCAGCATTTATTTAGTCAGGGACTAGATAGAATATCACACTGGGTGGGAAAGGAACTGGGAACATTGACTCTGTACCAGGAAGAAGGCTCTCATCAGACACAGGTTCTACCGCCATGCTGACCTAGGACTTAAGAGCCCTCCAGAACTGTGAGAAATAAATATCTCTTGTTTTTAAGTCGCTTAGACTGTAGTATTTGGTATATCAACCCAAATGACTAAGACAGTGTATAACAGTTAATACGAAGAATTCAGTCACATGAGCTGACCCTGTTGGGCATGGCTGAACGTGGCAATACATGGCAAGCCTTTGTATTGAAGGTCTTTTGCCAAAGGGACAAACTAAGATTCCCTGTGCAGAGGAACAAAACTTCAGCACCTCCCTTAAGCCCCATAAGCATCACATCTGCTGATCCTCGCTCTCCTTCTCAGCCCACACTGTGGGCTCACTCACTCTAGCAACCAGCCTGTATCAAATCTATTTGAGGGACAACAGGGATGACCAGCGACGCAGAACCGCACATAATCACCCGGCAGACCTCCTGCCCCAAGCCCTGTCCCCACCCTGCAAAAGTAGCTACGAATTCTCTGTACTTATGTTGTGCACTGTCTTAGGCATTTGGGCGCATACACCAAATACTAAAGCTGAAGTTGCTCACCTGGTTTCAACTCCTGGGAATCAGACATTTGAAATGCAGTTGTGATTTGGAGTCCACCCTGATGGCTCAAACTGTAAAGAATCTTCCTGCAATGCGGGAGACCTAGGTTTTTGATCCCTGGGTTGGGAAGATCCCCTGGAGAAAGAAATAGCAACCCACTCCAGTATTCTTGCCTTGAGAACTCCGTGCACAGAGGAGCCTGGCAGGCTCCAGTACATGGGGTCACAAAGAGTCAGACACGACTGAGCAGCTAACACTTACTGGTTCAAGGATTTCTCCATGCTGCCCAAAAGGGTTATTTAGAGAGCCAGCAAAAGGAACAGTTGAACCTAAGTCCACACTGTGGATTGAAGGATTTAGAACATTTGCCTCTAAGCACCAATCTACAGAGAGCACAAATAAAATTCGACCAACACAGGAGTGCTGCTCTGGTGTCTACTACAAACACCTCTCCCGGGGGCACGGGTGAGCTGCCTCAGCATGGGGCCTGCCAGGGCCTCTTAAGTTGCTCTGCTTCTGTATCATCCATCGATCCTACCCCAGCTGCATCCCAAGTCTGTCTGGCATGCTTTGCTCATTCCTGCTAGACTTGCCACATATCCCTGAGTGGACTCCCCAGGTAATAAGGGGCAGCCCTCTTCAACTGCATTTCTGTCACCCCAGCATTTTCCAGCATTAGCTGTGCCAGCACCCCTGCATTTTGGGAATGTGAACAGTGTCACCAACCTCCAACATAAGTAAGTAAGCCATTCGGTCATGTCCAATTCTTTGCCACCCCATGGACGATACAGTCCAAGGAATTTTCCAGGCCACAATACTGGGATGGGTAGCCGGGTCTTCCCATCCTGGGGATTGAACCCAGGTCTCTCACATTGCAGGCAGAATCTTTACCATCTGAGCCACCAAGGAAGCCCAAGGATACTGCAGTGGGTAGCCTATCCCTTCTCCAGGGGATCTTCCCGACCCAGGAATCGAACTGGGGTCTCCTGCCTTGCAGGCGGATTCTTTACCAACTGAGCCATCAGGGAAGCCCTAACCTCCAACATGGTCAATGTCTCTACTGCGGCTGCTCTCTTTATCTCTGCTCAGGAGAAGCAAGTCATAGAGAGTGAATCCTAGGAGGCTGCGTGCTCCCCAAACAAGCCTTTCTGTAAGTCCACTATAACGCAGTTGTTGAATCTTGGTTTGTTGTTGTTTAGCCACTCAGCAGTGTCCGACTGTTTGCCCACCAGGCAAGAATACTGGAGTGGGTTGCCTTTTCCTTCTCTAGGGATCGAACCCGCATCTCCTGTGTCTCCTGCCTTTGCAGGCGGATTCTTTACCACTGAGCCATGTGGGAAGTCTGCTGCATCTTGGTGACTCACTGCAATAAAAGATACCCTGGCTCTTGGCCCTCGGCCACCCAGTAGCACCAAAAACCTTATATAAGAGAAAGACCCTCTGGGGAAAGGATGAGACGCTAACTGGTTGTGGTGATGGGAGAGCTAAGGAGCACTTTTCCTGGAGGGCTTGGCAACCCCTGGGGAGTTGGCTCATGGCAGAGCAGAGCACAGACCTCTGCTCCGTGTTGTGACTGGTCATAGAGTGGCCAGCTTCTGCATTTAGAAAGAAAAAGGTTGTGGCCCTTATATGGTTGTGGGCCAGAAGCTGCGGTAAGGAAAGGTGGTAGAGGCCAGAGAAAGTGCCTGAACCATGGATCCATCACAAGAGAAGTGGGCCGAGCCCTGAGGGATGGATGTGACAGCTGGAAACCAGGACTGGTGTGTGTTTTCAGGTTCCAGCCCATTTCCTCTCCTTTAAGACCCAGGTGAGTCCTTCTGGGTTTGAAAAACCAAGGACAGGAGGGTTTGCCCAAGGACCAGTTGCAAGGGCAGTGTGGTGGGGACAGGGTGGCCTGTAGGAGAATAACCCCCAGGAAAAAGGAAAGGCAGGGGACAAACTTGGGGCTGCCAACGCAGCCACCTCACCCCTTAGGAACTGTTCCTTGAACCCTCTGCACAGACCTGGGGAATTCCCTCTCTGTGAATAACAGAAGCCCTTCCTTTGTATTTTCTGAGTAGATAGAACTCATCTCTGCTCAGGGGGGCTGAGCTGAGGGGTGTTCGGGAAAGGCTTTCACAGTGACTTAGCATTTTGGCCTAGAAGGGGGCACTGAGTGTCCTTTTCATTCTAGATTAAATATCAAAGAGCAGCCAGGGGGAGAGGACAGAGAAACCAGGAGGAATGGACACCTTCCCTCATTCCGCACCCCTGCCCACAGCCATTCTCAGGGAACCGGCCTCATCACCGCTAAGCTGCCTAACCCAGGCCCAGATTCGAGTCCCTCCACTGCCTCTGTGTTGCCCGCAGGATCAGGTGCAGACTCCTCATAATGGCGTCCAGACTCTGCTCTGGGCTCTGCCAGCCCCTTCAGCCTCCTGTGGCCTGGTTCCCCGGGAACCTACGTGCCTTGGGGGCTCAGGGAGTGCTCTTTCACCTCCTCTGCCCCATGCACACTGCTCCTGTCTAGGAAGGCCCTTCTCCCTTGCATCCACCCAGAAAACAAGCCCTTCTCCTTCCAGCCTCTTCTCAAACAGAACGTTGAAGAAAACTTTGCAGACACTACCCCTCCTCCCATGGCTGGGGCTATACAATCCCTGTGAGCTCTTGGAGGGCAGAAATCTCCCCTTTCCATTTCTTTCAACTGCCTACCGCAGCGCCTGGCAACTACTAGGTGCTCAGGATCCTGACAAACAAATGGATAGGAAAGCACCTCAGTGAACCAGGGACATAATAAACTCAGCACCAGGTATAGAATACCAGGAAGCCAGCTAGGACCTGTGAAGCACTTTCCATTCTACAGCTGCTGTGTTGATGTTTTTATACACCTAATCTCTTGCAATGTTATCTGATGAAATATATGCTATCATTACTGTTGAGGCTCAGAAGTGTAAAGTAACTTGTCCCAGGTTGCTGAGCTAGAAAGTGGCAGAGCTGGCATTCAAACCCAGGCTCCTGGCTTCAGTAAATCAATAAGCAAGTGAACAAGCTTTCACAAGTATAAGCTGTCCCTGGATTTACTGTTGCCATATTGTCAACTGGAGGTTCTACAATCATCTGGAAAAAAAAGTGGCAACTAAGACCACCAAAACACAGCGCAAGAATAACATAGGCCGAGCACCAGATCTGGGTGAGAAAGAGATGGAGGAAGCAGAGACCGCTAGATCAGCCCGGGTTTTCTTCCTGCCAGGAAGAAAACCTTTTGTTGGACCAAGGTGCCATACACAAAAAACTTAATAGTAAGATAAATTATAAATGAAACATGGCTCAGGTCATTTTCCCATCTGAAAGAAGGCCCACGTCTGTTTCAGTTCTACTGAAAGAAACCTGAAAACTCTGAAGGAGGGAAGACTTTGGGAGGAACCATGAGCCTGAATGGGGGAAAAAGCAACAGACTTCTAGGAAAGGCCTCGTGTGTCCCAAGCCTGCCCCGGTGCCACCTTGGGCTGATGCAGCTGAACTTAGGTCAACCACGATGCTGGAGTTCTGCTTAAAATCCTAAGAGCCTGGCCAGAGATAATTCATCGGATCCTCTGCAGCTTCTCAGAAAAGCCTAAGAAACCCCAGCAGCCAGCCTGCAGTAACCACAAGCTGCAGTGTTAGGAGGCAACCACAGACAGCGCTCTGGAGCTGCAGGCCTAGTACAGGCGGTGCTGAGACAGGACGCCAGGCGGCAGCAGGTGGCGGCTTCCGCCAGGGGCCTGCTCTCACTGACTCCACGGCTGCCTGCGGAGCTGCACAAAACTATCTTGCTCACTTCCTCTTGGCCCCACTGCCACTTCCCCAAAGCCCTATATTTTTACAGAGCTTGATGCTTGCAAGCCAACAGCCGAGGCTTAGACAGAACGAGTGCTCAGAGTCACCCCAGGACGGTGGCCAGCTCGTACTACCCGCCTCTCCCAGGGGCCCCTCGCTTCTCTGCCTCTCAGTTAAGCCAGAGGGTGGAGACTGGGCTTATTTGAAGCCACTGTCCCCTGGGTGCTTCCTACTAGGGCTTCAGTTATGACGAAGGAGCCAGGGACTCCCCGGAGTCTGAGTTCAGGAGACTCACATAGAGCCAGTGTGAGAGGGGAGGAGAGAGGTCAAGGTTCCTTCTCTCTGAGCAACAGGAAATCCTGCCCAGCCAAGGAGAACTGTTCCTGGCGCCTACGCCCCACCCACCCCTACTGAGTGTGTCAGAAGTTCTCTGGGCTCTAGTGGAGAATCTGAGAAGGGTTCAGCTAACTGTTTGTTCAAGGTTCTAGGCACTTAGGAAATGAGGAGGTGTTCCAACTGCAGGAGTCTCAGTGGATAGAGGCATTTTATTCTTGTGTTCCTGTTGGGACGCTATGTGCAGCAATGACCAGCAGGTGGCAGCACATTTCCACTGCCATTCAGGATGCCGGCTGAGCAAGAAAGTAAAGCAAGAACTTGGGGTTCCACCTCCGCAATGTCTAGCCAGCCCCTCAGGTTGTTCAGAAAAGGAAAGAGAAGACTAAGGGCAAGGGAGACACGGAGAAGACTTCCCTGGAGTCCAGTGGTTGAAAATCTGCCTGCCAATGCAGGGGACATGGGTTTGATCCCTGGTCCAGGAAAATCCCTCATGGCTCAGAGTAAAAAAGCCCGCATACCTGTGTTCTAGAGATTGTGCTCTGCAATGAGAGAAGGCACTGCAACGAGAAGCTCGCTCACTGCAACTAAAGAACAGCCCCGGCTTGCCACAATAGAGAAAAGCCCAAGCAGCAGTGAAGACCCAGCACAGCCAAAAATAAATATATAAATTTTTTTTTAAAAGGGAGACATGGAGAGATTGCCGTCTGTTTACATTCTTTCATTTTAGACAGAATATGCATTTTTATTAATAGATCACAGAAATGTGTGAATTCCTGTTACTAATATGTCTGTCACTGAGTATAAAATCAGTGAGTTAAATAGCCTGTTCTTTGATTAAGCTGTTATCCAAGATCTAAACAGAAAGTTGGACATATAGCAGGTAGTCAATCAATACATTGAGTTAATTACATAAACGTTGAAATTAGACAACTAAGCTTTTGAATTATTTTAAATGAAATTCTGAAAAAAAGTTTGCTAATATATTATTGAACAACTCATGAAAGTTAGCATCCTCTATCAGTCTCTGAAGGAGACTTTAAATTGACTTTGAAAAGACTATCATAACTTTGTTTATTAAAAAATGTTTATTCTCATCTAGAATAGTTTTAATTGCTTAAAAGTAAGTTGTAAAAATATAAGCAAAGTTTCCCATGGGGGGTGTGTGTGTGTGTATATATATATACACACTCTTAAACCAACTTGAGTTGACATTCATTTGCCATCTGTCTGCATTCAATCCAATCTCAAAGAATATTCCTGGGCAGTACCAAATTTCATTCTCTTGACTCAAGGAGACTAAGAAGCAGGTTCTCCTTTCAAACCTGTGTGTGTTCCAATAAAAGCAATATTTGTTGTTCACCATAGTGCGCAAACACCTCACGTGTCCCACCTGACTCAATTAATGTAACAATCTCACCGGGCAGGTATCATTCATCTCACATCCCAGCAGAAGAACCTGAGGCGGAGAAACAGAGGAATCTACTCGAGCTTGTCCATCTGGTCAGAGGCAGTGTGAGAATGGAGCCATCTCACACAGAGGGGACAGAAGTCTCCAGGGGAGGCCCCATCGGGATGTTTCCCTCCTTATATTTGTGCCGCCAGACCCTGCCTCGCTGCCTGCCGATCTCTCACCCATCCTGTCCCTTCTATGGGCACAGAGCCCATTGGTCCACTTACTTGACCTTGTTGAAGAGCGTCCTATCTTTTGGAGCCCATTTCTCAAAACACCTTGGGTCTCTTCATAACCCAGCCTCCTCTTCATCACAGCTCCAGCCTCCCATCACCTGGAGTCCCCACAGTCGCCATGTGGCCAACTGCACAGCCTGCTGCCGACCCCCAGGCCCTAAACACCAGAAGGTGTAGGAACAAACTCCAGATAGAGCCACTGTGGACCCTAAATGTTTCCAGCAAGGCCATGCCCTGGTGCCTTCTTTTTACCTTCTGCCTAACAAATGTGATGCCGCTCCTGCAGTAACTGGGTGAGAGCTCCCCCGTGTTGATGACATATGTGTCTCCCCCTCCTACTCCACAAGGCCTCTCATATTTATGCTCATGAGAGCTGCATGAGATGGTGCCAACCAACCTGTGCCAGAACTTATTAGATCCATTTCACAGATGAGGAAACTAAGGCATGGTGGCCACTGAATGACTTGCTCTGGGCAACACAGCCAGTAAATGACAGAACTGGGCCCAAACCCAAGTCTGTCTTGGCTTCAGTGCCCTGGCTTGTCCCAGTGAACCACATGAGGACAGTACCCATCAATTATGCCAAAACCCCAATTGTCATTGTGGGCAGACATTCTTCAGTGTCCTAATGGATAAGACTTGCTTCATAGGTCAAGCCAGCTGCTGGGGGCAGTGTGTCACTGGGTCAACTGTCTGTGCTCCATCTCCCCCAAAGCTCAGCTCAGCAGGAGGTTACCCTGGGCCAGGGGTGGAGGGAAGCCAGCCCCCTCTCCCTCCACACTCTGCGTGCTGCTCCTGCCGGGAGCACATAGGACAGTGCTGTCCTAGAACTACACCACTTTAGTTCCCTGCTGAAACGTATTCCCAGACAATCTCAGCCTCTCTGCTTTTTATTAAAGGTAAATATAGAAATCTGTCAGTGGAAATATGTCTCACATTTCATCATGACTCAAGATACTATCTACTGCTATGTTCCCTGCAGAAAGTTTCTGGGGATACATTTCTCCAAGCAGTTTAGTGCTAGGGAAAGAAAAAAAAAGGCTGCTTTCCTTAATAAACTAGCCTGCTTTGTTGAACTGCTGAGTGGGAGAGCTTTGTATAATTCAGTTTTCCGTGGGCAGCCAAGAAGCTCAGCACTGGGGTCCTGTCTCAGTAATCACTCGCTGCTTCCATCTCCCATGGCATCTGTATGCCCCGTATCAGCCCTTGGCATCTGGTGTATTGGAACTCTTCATACCCCTCCTTTTACCATCAACGGTTCCCAACCTTTTTATAAGTAGCTGTTACTGCTGCTGCTAAGTCGCTTCAGTCGTGTCCGACTCTTAGCAACCCCGTGGACTGCAGCCCACCAGGCTCCCCCATCCTTGGGATTCTCCAGGCAAGAACACTGGAGTGGGTTTCCATTTCCTTCTCCAACGCAGGAAAGTGAAAAGTGAAAGTGAAGTCGCTCAGTCGTGTTCAACTCTTAGCGACCCCATGGACTGCAGCCCACCAGGCTCCTCCGTCCATGGGATTTTCCAGGCAAGAGTACTGGAGTGGGGTGCCATTGCCTTCTCCGTTTTATAAGTAGGCAAGGTGTAAATGATAATTTCACAGAACTATCATTACAAGGAGGGGCCTCCCTGGTAGCTCAGCGGTAAAGAATCTGCCTGCAGTGCAGGAGATGCAGGTTTGATCCTTGGGTCAGGAGGATGCCTTGGAGAAGAAAATGGCAACCCACTCCAGTATTCTGCCTGGGAAATCCCATGGACAGAGGAGCCTGGCAGGCTATAGTCCATGGGGTCTCAAAAGAGTGGGTTCATGACTTAGCAACTGAACAACATTACAAGGTCTGTTAGTGTTTATTTCAAAGGCAGGCCTGAAGCTCGATTATCTCACGCTGTTATATAAGATTCTTGTCATTCCGCCCCCGCCTGCCCATGATTTTGGCATAAGGATTTTATTTGAAAAGTGGGCCATAATCATATTTTACATTATCAGTTTGGACAAAAGAGAAAAAAAAAAAAAAGAACTATTGAGACTAGAAATGCCCTCTGGGATTAAGTGAGCACTTTGGGAAAAGCTTTCAATACAATGCTTGAAGCCTCAGTATCTAGCAGGATCTAGTAAATGCTCCCTCAGGAATGATGCTTACAGAGCATAATATGATGATTCCCCAGGTAGAACTTGTTTTTATTTATGTAACCCCACCCACTTCCACAAAGGACTGAAGTTACTACAGGCTGAGTCAATAGCTTCCCCTTGTGTCCTCCCACGTCAGCTCACACAGTCCTCTGCTGGAGCACTTGTTACACCACTCTGTAGTTAGTTATTCACATGACTGCTCCTCTCACTAGCGGGTAAGCCCCCAGTAGACAGTGAACTCCTTAAGTACACTCCATAAGAAATTATGTCTATTCATGTTTTTGTCTCCCTCCCAATCCCCTTATCGCAAAAGTACCAAGAGCCTGAAACAGTACCTGGGACATAGGAAACCTACAATAAACTCTCACTGAATGTGTGATGTTATTATTCTCAGGTCTTTCTGCTCCTTACATTGCAAGAGTGCTGACCATACCTCTCTAAGGCCAGTGAGGCATCAGAACGGATCTAGGAGACCGCTTCCTCAACAAAAATAGCATTTTGCATCTAACTTCAATTGCACACCAACACAGACAGACAGCAGCATTTCTCAGGTCAAAGTTTGGGTCTGGTCAAAGGGACCCTCAGACAAACTCTGATATTTACATCAGAGTTTGTGGTTTCAGCATTTAACATACAATTGTCTGTTTCATTCTCTCATCTCTGTGATATGTCTAAAAGGGTGCCCTACACACACACACACACACACACACACACTCTCTCTCTCTCTCTCTCTTTCTCTCTCTCTCTTTCACACACATGCACTCTCTAACATGTTTCCTGTATTACTCCTTTTACAACCAAAATTCTTCATCAGAGTTTATTCCTTTCTTCACTTTGTCAGGTCACTGCTCTACCTGCAGGACCCAGAACCACCCTTGGCCCTTTGGCCCACTTAATGTGACACATGATGTAAGGGGCTCATGAAACCCTGGATCATTGTGTTTGGTCTGAGGTTTCCAGGATGTGAGGACTTGGGGTGGGAGGAAGCACCAGAGGAGTCTGATGCCCACAGTCTGATGCTCAAGATCAAACCTGGGACAAGCACTCCAGGTTCTTCACTAGAAGAAATGTTGAGAATCCACACGGTTGGGCATCCATAAGGATGTTACGTCCCCAGGTCCTGTGCTTTCTTAGGGTTGACTCTCGCAGTCTCTCGCTGGCAGGGCTCTCTCAGTGTTCTGCTTCACTGGCTCCTTTGCCACTCTGGTCCCCATCTCTCTGAATCTCCAAACAGCCTGCGACCTTCCAGTCAAGCCTGTATTTGATGTTTTTTTCTTCTTTCGTGGCTGCACTTGATCCTTGACCACTCTGCCTATCAGCCCACGCAGTGGGTGTCGCAGTGGGTGCTAACGAGTCACACCTAGAGCACCCAGATGTGCTTAATGGATGCTCAGTTATGCAGAGACGCCTGACAGCACCGCACACCTGTGCCTCTTCATCCCGGTGCCAGGCCTGTCCCCACTCTGCTCCCAGAGAGAAATCACTGGCGGGTCCATCCCTGTGCTGTGAAACACGCCCATCTGTCTTTTTTGAACTCTGTTTCTAAATGGATGATGGTGGACAAATTGTTCATTCTGAGTCTGCCTTTCCCCCCTTGAT
The DNA here is from genome assembly GCA_006408695.1 of Aepyceros melampus. Taxonomy (NCBI): domain Eukaryota; kingdom Metazoa; phylum Chordata; class Mammalia; order Artiodactyla; family Bovidae; genus Aepyceros; species Aepyceros melampus. The sequence goes on along the minus strand of SJXQ01005547.1, from coordinate 177,335 downwards.
AACCTGAACAAGGGCGGAGGGAAGCAATGTGGGCATGGCAGCTGGTACAGAATGGGCCCACAGCCTGGCTCCCCACCCCCTGTGCCAGTGTGTGAGCACTACTGGGGAGGGTCTGTGTTGCCCCATTAAGGCTACTCCAGCACTCAGCCCAGTGCTCCCCTTAAGAGGTGCTTGATGAATACTGAAGAGAAGGAAAATCATTCCATACCTACCACCGTCCCCAAACTGTGAGATACAGGCCTGCTGGGAACCACTGAGGACATGCTCCCCAGACACTGGTCTCTTCAGGGCTGACTCTCCCAGTCTCACGGGAGCAGCTCTACTCCCACCCAGCTCCCTTGTCGGTGCTCCTGGCTTCTGAAACAGGAAACTCCCAAGAGAGATGCACAGGAGGCAGTGCCCCCTTTTTCTCCCTTCTCCGTGCTTGCCCAGGTAACCTTGCCCACCCTGTTCCACGTGGTGTGTCAGCACCGGGAATGGTGCCCACCCACCCCGGGAAGCAGAAGCAAGGGACCTTGCTGGGCTCACACAGTCCCACCCATGACTCTTCCAAGTGCCTCAGATCTAAAAATGCTCAGTTCCAGACGTGCAGCCTGCTGGTCACTAGCCCCTAAGAGCCACTCAGGCCCCCATTTGCCACAGGTGATGCTCTCCCAGTGCCAGTCTCAGATTACCCCAGGCACTAATCACAGTTTCCATTTCTCGTGTGTCTTTCATTCTGGAGGACCATGCACACCACTTGACGCTGTTCACCACTATGAAGGGCCCCTGCTGCGCAGGCGGTGAGGGCTGCTGAATGTCACAGCCAACTTCTGTCAAAACAGCTGCACGGCAAACACGGGGCACATGAGGTCCATCATTTGACTTGAATTACATTTATTCGTATTTCTTCTTGACCCTAAACCCCAAACATCATCCAATCTTTCACTACCCCTGGAATATTTCTTAATTTCAAAGGAACAAAGAAATAAATTTCTTTTAGGTCACAGGTTTAGGCTCAGAGCCAGGCTGTGGAGCCAGCTCCAATCACTCCAGTCTTCCAAGATAACATCTCATTCTGTCCCTGTCCCTCCAGATGAGTCAGTTTACTCTGGCCATTCCCAAGGGAAGGCTAGACCTTGCTTTAATGACCATGACTTCAGCTGGGGCAACAGAACTCTAGGTCACTGCAAGATGGCCCAGCCCGTGCTCCCCTCCCCCACTCCCATCCCGTGCCTAGTGCCCATGACTAGGGCTTTTTGTGTGATTTGGGAGTTGGCACCCTCTCCCTTTCCTGCCAATAATGGTGGCTGTTGTTTCTGAGCAAATGGAACAAATGACCGACGTGAACTCCATGCAATCTATGAACTGAATCTATCTCCCTCCTCTGCAGGGAGGCAAGGGCAGCCACTGGCTGGGGTGGGACTTGGAGAGGCAGAGGAGGGGCGGAGGAGGGAGATGCAAGAACCTCCGTACCACCTGCCCTGGGCCGCTCCTTCAGTCCCACTGCCAACTTGAGAGCTGAGTGTTGCCAGTCTCTGCGGATGACAGACAGAGGTGAGCAGCTCAAATCCTGAATTGGACAGGAAGACGGCCGCAGGCGCTGCTCTTCTCCTAAAGAGGGAACCCTCTGGAGGAAAGGGCGTGTTCTTGACCTAGACTCTAACCTGGAAAGGCCTTTCTGAGCATCCTGTGCTGTTACCGTCCCCGGGGCAGGTGGGGGGACCACACGACAGGACGCGACATAGACTAGGTCACAGGGGCTGCCCAGCTAGGACTCCCACCAGGTAAGACTGAGCCTCAGTCCCTGGGTCTGGGAGGGGAGGCACCAGTTTTCTAAACTGCCCCCTGCTGGTCCTCAGCCTCGTTTATTTGATGAAGGAAACACCAGCTGAGAGGAGTTTTCAGGTCCTGGATGTTGGGTCAGCTAGGAGAGGAGCGAGGAAGGGGCTGCGTGCTCCCTTATGTCAGTCTCCCCCAGCAGATGACAAGGAAGGAGGTCCCTGCAAAGATCCAACGATCCCTTGCGCCGAGGCCGTGGGACCCGTCCTCACAGGCAGCTGAGCTCACCCGTGGGCCTGAGAACTGGAGGGAGGCAGGAACACGGAGGTGCATGTTCTAACGCGGTGAGGAGGGGTGGGGCTGTGGGGCTGATTCATTTGCCACACAATCTGAGGATGCTGGTGGTTCACTGGAACTCTGAGAGAAATGGACGCCGGAGGGGTGTTCCCCGCAGACCGCGGGCGTGAGCTAGTCCGGTCCGCATAGTCTGGCCCAGAAAGCGGCGCCCCCGTCAGGATCAGGTCCAGCCGGGGGCTCATGCTCTGCAGGCGGCCCCAAGAATCCTGGAACTGCAGTTTCCGCGATGCCCGCGGTCTGCAGTCACCAGGACGGGTGACTGATTTGTGTCTCCTTTCCCTGCCGCATCCCCAGAGCCGGGGATCCTCCCACAATCCTCTTGTAAGAGGAGCCAGGCTGGGCCTCTGCCTGTCAGACCAGTGCCCTGGGCAGCTGCCTCGCCACACGCCCGCCCTCGCCTTCCACGACCCTGCACACATCACCTGTGGTCCAGTGGCTGAAGCAGGAAGCTGCTCTCGGGGCCTCTGAAAAAGGAGAGCAAGGAGGAGGGCCGAGAGGAAGTCACAAAGATCAGCTTAAAAATAACTCTCCTCTCCATGTCAGACGTGCGTGTGGAGCCAAGTTCTGACAGCGGTGGCTCGAGGCGGGGTCTGAAAGGCCCAAAGTGAATCAGCAGACACCCATCTGGGGCACACACTGTGTCCTTATCAGCCTTAGCAAGCCCCTGCCGAAACCCTGTCTTCTCAGAAACTTCCGCCCAACCAGCAGCTGTTTCCTCTCCTATATTTAAACAACCAGGTTAGTGAGCTGGAGAGAGCATTGCTGCCCGCCCCAGGAAGAACACAGTTTCCCATGGAACACGTAGGGCACAGGATGACCCCGGGGCCCTGTGGCCTGTGCTGGCCTCCTCCTGGCTTCTGCTGGGTGATGGGGCCCAGAGTTCCAGGGAAGGCCTCCAGCCCCATGGTTCCGGCAGTGAGGCAGGAGACCTGGGGGGAGGGTGTGCCCAGATGGTTTTCTGGTGTGAGCAGTATGTGATACCTTCCAACACGGAATGGGGTGAAGGGGACCTCCAGAAAAGCCAGAGATCCATGAAACAACACCTATGTCACAGCCCCAGACCTGAGCACCAGGAAGTGCAACCCCTCGATGAGTCTTTGGATATAGTTAGGCCTCTTGGCTATTTTGGGGGGCTTCCCAGGTGGCACTAGTGGTAAAGAACCTGCCTGCCAATGCAGGATATGTAAGAGACCTGACCTGGTTCAAGCCCTGGGTCAGGAAGATCCCCTGGAGAAGGGAATGGCAATCCACTCCAGTGTTCTTGCCTGGAGAACCCCATGGACAGAGGAGCCTGGCGGGCTACAGCTATGGGGTTGTGAAGAGTTGGACATTCCCGAAGTGACTTAGCATGCATGCATTCTCTTGGCTATTTTTAGCTGCCATTTCCACCCTTATCTAAACAGAGCTGTTTGTTTAGAGGAAGACCACATCTTTACCAGGGACCTTTTCCTGGTTCTGCTGGCTCCCTGGGCCCAGGCTATTGTGGTCTCATCCCACTAGACACACACACACACACACACATAGACACACACACACACACACACACACAGTACTAGCCTCATGAACATTTAGTGAAAGGAGGAGCGTTTTAGGAATCCTCTAGAAAATATCCTCACATGGCAGAAAGTACTAATGCTGAGCAATGGTCTACATCTCTCTTAGGATGCCCAGCCTGGGCCATTACCAAGAATGTTCTCCATGACTGGCTTGACGCTGCTCAGCAAGGCAAGGAGACTTTCCTGGCCTTACTAGTTGTCACTGGACAAGAGCAAGAACTGCTCCTGTCACTTGCGTCCTGCTCCCCTTCACTTGTCCTCACATACCCCAGGCTGTTTGTCCCAGCGGGCACTAGAGAGAGACTTGCCTTTACATTGTTCTTTCCATCCTTAAACAGAGAACACGCCAACTAAATGAATATACTTTATATCCTGGAATCTGCCCTGAGGTGAGCATTTCTGAATTTCAACCCCTCAAAGCACAGGCTAGAGTCCTAACTGGGACTTCCTTGGTGGCTCAGCGGTAAAGAGCTCCTGAAATGCAGGAGACCTGGGTTCAGTCCTCAGGTTGGGGAGATCCCCTGGAGAAGGGAATGGAAACCCACTCTAGTATTCCTGCCTGGAGGATCCCATGGACAGAGGAGCCTGGTGGGCTGCCCATGGGAGTCACAAAAGAGTTGGACGTGACTGAGCTTCTAAACAACAGAGTCCTACCTGAATTCAGAACCCCAGCTCTACCTCTTAGGACGGTGTGGGTCTGAGCAAGTTGCTTTGTTTGGAGCATCTTTCCATATGTGTAGAGTAAGACTGAAATCAGCTAATGAGAGCCATTCAAGGGTCGTCAAGGGAATTCAACGAGATGATATTTATAAATACCTGGCAACTTGCCCAGCGACTCATACTGGGTCCTTCGAGGGTTGATGAACTTTATATTGCTGTGCAAATTGTCCATTTCTGTTTGGTTTGTGTTCCCCTTCATGGTTCATGTAAAAAAGTTCAGAGCTTCTGATTAAAATCAGTGCTCCTCTCAGCACTGTCTCCATAACTACTCCCCTTGTAATAACAGAAAATATCAGTTGAGCAGTTGCTAAACTATGCAAATACGTCCTTTGTGTGTGTTAACACATCTCTGTGAAGCAAGTATCATTGTTGTCCTCACTTTATAGATAAGTAGACTAAGGTTAAATGACTTGACCAAGAATATACAGGTAGTAAATGGTTAAGCCAGGATTTGGATTCAGGCAGGCTGGCTCCAAAGTCACGACTTAAAACCTCTTTGCTACCCCTGCATTAACTACTGAGTGCACTTCAGGTAGCTCTGCTGGGGACTTTTCCAGAACCTAAGACAGATTTGCACAGTCCTTTCTTCCCCAGAATCTGGTTTTCAGTTAGCCACACTGAATTGATGGTTGGGTGATAATAGTACCATTGATCTCATACCTTCATATTTTATGCCAGACGCTTGTATACATTTCTCTCAGCCAGGATTTCCAAGCCTCAGCTCTGCTGACTTAATTCTTTGCTGTGAGAAGCAGTCTGTGCATTGTAGAATGTCTAGAAACTTCCACGGCCTCTACCTGCTAAATGCTAATAACACTTCCTCCCCCATGTCAAGATGATCAAAGATGTATCTAGATGTTACAAAATGTTCCCTGGGCAAGGTGGGGAGGGGGGTGCAAAATCACTCCCAATTGAGAACAACTGCCCTGAGAAGTCTGTCCTTCAGAGGTTAAGCAGTTTTCCCAAGGTCATAAGGCTGGCAGGCAGCAGAGATAGAATCTGAACCACAGTTTGCCTACACCAAAACCAGGTGTTTGCCAGTCTGTCATGCTGTCTCAGTAAAGGCAGAATACAAAGAACTGATGCCTTCAAATGCTGGAGAAGATTCCTGAAAGTCCCTTGGACAGCAAGGAGATCAAACCAGTCAGTCTTAAGGGAGATCAACCCTGAATGTTTACTGGAAGGACCAATGCTGAAGCTGAAGCTCCAATATTTTGGTCATCTGATGCTAACAGCTGACTCATTGGGAAAGTCCCTGATGCTGGGAAAGATTGAAGACAGAAGGATAAGAGGGTGTCAGAGAATGAGATGGCTGGATGGCATCACCGATGCAATGATCATGAATTCGGGCAAACTCCGGGAGATGGTGAGGGACAGGGAGGCCTGGCTTGCTGCAGTCTATGGGGTCGCAAAAAGTCGGACATGACTGGGCAACTGAACAACAACATGCTCTCTACTAGTTCTATATGAAGTTAAAGTTAGAATGTTAGTCATTCGGTCATATCCCACTCTTGACCACCTCGTGGACTGTAGCCCGCCAGGCTCCTCTGTCCATGGAATTCTTCAGACAAGGATATGAGAATGGTTAGTCATTCCCTTCTCCAGAGGATCTTCCCAACCTAGGGATCGAACCCAGGTCTCCTGCACTGCAGTCAGATTCTTTGCCATCTGAGCCACCAGGGAAGCCCCAGGTCTATATAAGGAAGGTGTGAACTCAATACTGAAATCTATTGGCCCAGAGGCAATAACGTCAATAAGCTGGTTCCCCATCCTCTAAGACTGTTCAAATTCTGAACTTAGAACTTCTGGCTGCTGCTTATCTGAGCAAAATCTAGATCTTAGACTTGGGAGTTAAATCAACTGAGATTTAGGCCACTCTGCTAAGGCTAGCAGAAGGCAATGGCAACCCAGTCCATGGGCTGGAGGAGCCTGGGAGGCTGCAGTCCATGGGGTCACGAAGAGTCAGACACGACTGAGCAACCTCACTTTCACTTTTCACTTTCCTGCACTGGAGAAGGAAATGGCAATCCACTCCATTATGCTTGCCTGCAGAATCCCAGGGACCGGAGCCTGGTGGGCCGCCGTCTATGGGGGTACACAGAATTGGACGCGACTGATGTGACTTAGCAGTTGCAGCAGCCAAGGCTGGGGATTTAAGCTCTTCTTTACAATCCCATCTCCCCTACATGTGCCAAGGGCTTCGTTTGGACATCCGCCACACTGGTTCTTCTGGAACCATGGGAAGGCTGCATTCTTTGGAAAATCATGGCAGCTCTTCCAGCAGCTTGTCCACAGCCACTTTCTAGAAAAATGCTGAGGCTGGAATCCCAACCCAAACTTCTGCCTGAGTTCTATCTCCTTTGGTTCTGAGTTCATTGATTAAAACCTTCATGGGCATACTGTCATACTGAGTGAAGAAGGTCAGACAGAGAAAGACAAACATCATATGGTATCGCTTATATGTGGAATCTACAAAATATGGTACAAATGAACTTATTTACAAAACAAAAATAGAATCATAGATACAGAGAACAAATTTATGGTTATCAGGAGGAAAAGGGGAAGAGGGATAAACTGGGAGTTTGGGATTGACATATACACACTATTATATATGAAAAGATAACTAATAAGAACCTACTGTATAGCACAGAGAACTCTACTCAATACTCTGTAACGGCCAATATGGGGGGGGGAATCTAATTTAAAAAAGAGTAGAACTTAATATATAACTTAATGGTACACCTGAAGCTAACACACCACTGTAAGTCAACTATAGTCCAATAAAAATTAAAAACAATAAAGTAAAATCTTCATAGACATTAAATGGACTGAATTTGCACATTGTACCAATTCCTGTGACACTGATGATGCCTAACTGAACAGAGACTGCCAGGCACATGAAGATAAAGTTGCATATGGAAACATCCTTCATAGCAGAACTTCAAGCCTAGATTTCTTTCATCATTTGTTGTTCTTTGCTTCCCTCCCCTGCTTTTTTCTCTTCTTTGCTGAACGCTGTTGTGCACAGATAGTTATCACTGTTAACATGGTGGAAGCTAGAAAACAAAGAACCACTTTTCATATGGCCTTCTTTATGCAAAAATAACCGCTAAAAGTCATTTGGCAGAAAACTAAGTCATCACAAAGAATAGGTTCACTGCTGGAGCCCACTTACTTACTTTGATGAGGGAAATGATAACAGCAGCTGCAGCCCATGTTCAGAAAGCCCAGAAGCCCTGGCAGCCACAGTAACTGTATGGTCGGTAGCTGCCATCTCACGTTTCCTCAAAAGCCCCCTACAGTGTTCCTCACGCCTGGAGTCATCACAGAAGAATTTTCATTATGAGATCATAAGATCAGCAATCTCCAGAACAAGATAGTGGGCAGATGGTGGCAAAAGGATGAGAGTAAGTCTGTGTCCAACGCAAGAACTGGAAAGATTGGGACTTTTACTTTATAAAGTTTTATAGTTTCTCAACCATGTTAACAGAAGGGGAGATGAAAGTCAGAGGTAAAGACATAGAAACGGACTCAGAGGAACTTGTCGATGTAAGATACTGTTTGGGACTCAGGCCATCCATTTTTCAAACATATTTTAAAGCAGTGTTTTTCAAACTGCAGATCCCAATCCCCTGTAGAGGTACGAAATCAATTTACAGTTGATCTGATCAGAGTATATATTCAATTAAATGGAATGGAATGAAATGTGTGTTTCAGATTACACTGCACACAGCAAGAGTAATTTTGCTTCAGTTATGTTCCAGTGTGCAGTGGATAGCAATCAAAAATGAATTCTTTGGTTTTACACCCTTACTGAAAGATAATTAACATGCTAAAAACTTCACATACGTAACGTACAAAATTTGATAAATTTTTACATATGTGAAACCATCACCATAATCAAGATAGCATATGCATTGCTCCCAAAAGTTTTCTCATGCCCCTTGATAATCCCTCTGTCAGTCATTAACTACTGAGTACCTGCTCTTTGTTACTATAGTTTGTACTTTGCAGAAAATTATATAAATGGGGTCATACAGTAACTGTGTGCTCCTTTTCACTGACTGTTTCACATAATTACTTCAAGATTTATCAATTCTTATGAGAATCAGCGGTTCATTCATGCCATTGTTGTGTAGACGCTGCTGCATAGATCTCTCACTATTTGCTTATGCATTGCCTGTTGATGGACATCTGGATTGTTCCCAGTTTGGGACTCTTACAAATAAAAGTGCCGTAAACATTCACACACAAGTTTTTATGTGGTCACATATCTTCTTGGATAAAAATATGATTATGGAATAAATGAATCATACAGTAGATGTAGATTGAGCTTCCTTAGAAACTTCCAAAGCATTTTATTTTTATACCATTTTACACTCCCACCAATAATGAATGCCACTAATTTCTGCCAGGGCTTGGAATGGCCAGTTGATTTAATTTGGCCATTCTAGTGCTTACACAGTAGTATATCACTGTTTTAATTTGTCTATCCCGAATGACCAATGAGGACTTCCCTGGTGGCTCAACTGATAAAGAGTTTGTCTGCAATGTGGGAGACCTGGGTTCGATCCCTGGGTTGGGAAGATCCCCTGGAGAAGGCAATGGCAGCCCACTCTAGTACTCTTGCCTGGAAAATCCCGTGGACAGAGGAGCCTGGTAGCCTACAGTCCATGGGGTCACAAAGAGTCCGACACAACTGAGCGACTTCACCTCACTTCATCTCTCATATAAGTCAAACTAAGGTCATGGCAACCCACTGGTATTCTTGCCTGGAGAATCCCCATGAGGAGCCTGGCAGGTTACATGGGGTCGCAAAGAGTCAGACACGACTGAGCGACTAAGCACACCATGACTAACGAGACTGAGCATCTTTTCGTATACTTATTTGACATTTGTCTATTTTTTTTCAGTGAAGTAACTGTTAAATCTTTTGCCTATTTTTAATTAGATTTCTAATCTTCTGATAGAGTTGTTAGAGTTCTTTATTTTAATTACAAATCCTTTATCAGATATATATTCTGCATATATTTTCTCCAGTCTTTAGCTAACCCTTCTACTTAAAAAAAAAAAAAAAAGCGCCTTTGAAAGAACAAAAGATTTAATTTTGATTATTTATTTTTATACCCAGTTTCCTTGTTTTCGGTTGTGTCTTTTGTGCTTTTGCATCATATTTAAGAAATCTTTGCCAAGTCCAAGGCTACCAAGACTTTCCTCTGTGTTTTCTCCTACAAATTTTATAGTTTTAGCTTCATATTCAAGTCTATGATCCGTTTCAGGCTGGTTTTTGTATAAGATGTTAAGTAAGGGTTGAGGGTTATTTATTGCATTTGTTATTGTTGTTTAGTTGCCAAATCATATCCAATTCTTTTGTGACTCCATGGATCATAGTAGCCCGCCAGGCTCCTCTGTCCATTGGATTTTCCAGGCAAAAATACTGGAGTGGGTTGCCATTTCCTTCTCAAGGGGATCTTCCCAATCCAGGGGTCAAACCTGTGCCTCCTGCATTGGCAGGCAGATTCTTTACTGTCTGAACCACCAAAGAAGCCCCACTTATTGCATATGGCTATCCAATTGTTCCAGCATCATTTGCTGAGAAGATGGTCCTTTTCCCATTCAGTTGTCTTGGCATCTTTCTTGTGAATCAATTGACCATTATGTGTGGGTCTACTTCTGGACTCTATATTCAGTTCCATCAATCTATTTATCTATTTTTATACCAATATGATATCATCTTAATTGTTGTGTTTTATAATCAGTCTTGAAATTAAGTAGTGTTAGTACTCCAACTTAGTTCTTCTCTTTCAAAGTTGTTTTGAGTAGTCTAGGTCTTTTGGATTTTCATACACATTTTAAAATTAGTTTTTCAATTTCTTCAAAAAAAGTCTCTGAGAATTTGATTGAGATTGTATTAAATTTGAGAGATCAGTTTGGGAGAGAGAACTTCCATCTCAACAACACAGAACCTTAAAATATAGTATCTGAAGACAATGTATCCATTTTATTAGGCCTTCTTTAATTTCTTTCAGCAATGATCTGGCTTTCAGTATTCAGATTTTGCGTATTTTTTGTTAGTTTTATCCTTAAGTATTGTTCGTTGCTATTATTGTTACAAATGGTATTGTTTTTAAATTCAATTTTCTAATTGTTCATTACCAGAGTAAAGAAGTACAATTAATTTTTCATATTGAACTTACATAAGATTTTTTACATAGACAATCATGTCATAATAAAGATAATTTACTCATTTTCCAAACAATATCTGTTATTTCTTTCCTTGCCTTATTCTGCTGGCTAGGATGTCCTTTACAATGTTGGACAGAAATAATGGTGGTGGCCATTTTGCCTTTTTTCTGATCTTAGGAGAAAACCTTTAGCCTTCCAATGGGATATTTGTTGTAGGTTTCTCATAGGTGCTTAATCAGATTAAGGACGTTCCCTTCTGTCCCTAGTTTACTAAGAATTTATGTCAGTGATATTAGACCTGTGTCAAATATTTTTTATGCATCTATTGACATAATATGATTTCTTTTTATTTCTTAGTCTCCTAATATAAGAATTAAAAATTTAGTTTTGAATTATAGATTGGGCTCTAGGATAAATCCCACTGGACATCATATATGTTATTCTTTCCAAGTATTGTTAGATTCAATTTACTAAAATTTTAAGAATTTTTGCATTAATTTCATGAAGGGTATCAGTATACAGTTTTCTTGTTGGGAAAATCTGATTTCAGTATCAAAATAGCACCAGTTTCATAGACTCATTTGGGAAGTATTCTCTTCATTTTGTTGGAAGAGCTTTGGTTAAGTTGATGATATTTCATCCTTAAATATTTGATAAGATTTGCTCATGAAGTCATCTGGCTCCAGAGTTTTCTTTATAGGAAGATTGTTTAACTAGAATTTAAATTTATTTAGCTTTGTCTTTCAAAAATTTTAAACAATTTTCCTTAAATTGTTGAATTTATCTGTAAGATTATAAATAATATTCACAGATCAAACCAGTCAATCCTAAAGGAATTCAACCACGGATATTCATTGGAAGGACTAATGCTGAAGGTGAAGCTCCAATACTTTGGCCACCTGATGCAAAGAACCAGCTCACTGGAAAAGACTCTGATGCTGGGAAAAACTGAAGGCAAAAGAAGGGGGCGGCAGAGGAAGAGATGGTTAGATAGCATCACAGACTCAATGGACATGAATAGAGCAACTACAAGAGAGAGTGAAGGGCAGGGAAACTTGGCATGCTGCAGTCCATGGAGTTGCAAAGAGTAGGATATGACTTAGCAACTGAGCAACAAGAACAAATACTTTTACTGTGTGTGGGACCTGTGGTGATGTGTCCCCACTTCAGTAATTTTGTTTTCTCTTTTTTTCTTGATTAGTCAAACTAGAGGTTTGTCAATTTTATTGATATGTTTAAAGAGTCAGCTTTTGTTTGATTGTCTCTATTATTTTCATTTTCTCTTTCATTGCTATCTGCTGTTATCTTTATTTTCTTTCTTCTGTTTGCTTTGGGTTTAATTTACTCATCTTTTTCTGGTTTCTTAAGGTCTCATTGACTTGAGACCTTTTCTTTTTTGTAATAGAGATGTTTAGTTCTATAAATTTCTTTTTCAACACTGCTTTAGCTGTGTCTACAAATTTTGATATTATATTTTTATCATTCATTTCAATATACCTTTTAATTTACCTTTTGATTTCTTCTGTGACTTATAAATTATTTAGAACTGTGTTGATATCTAAATGTTTGGGGATTTTCCTCATATCTTTCTATCATTTCTTTCTAACTTAATTCCATGTGGTCAGGAAAAAGTTTGTAGGATTTAAGCCCTTTTCAGTTTTTTCAGGATTTGTTTTATGTTTTTGTGGTAAATGTCCTATATGTAGTTGGAAAGTATATATTCTGCTGTTGCATGGATAGTTCTATAAATGCCAAATTAGGCTTAATTAATGGTTGTTATTCAGCTTTTCTGTATACTTGCTGACTTTCTATTTGTTCTAATAATTATTGAGTGAAGGGTGTTAAAATTCCAGCTATAATTGTGGATTTGTCTGTTTCCTCTTTCAGTTCTATCAGTTTTAAGTATTTTAAAGCTCTATTATTAACTGCGTAAATGGTTAGGATTACTGTGTCCTCTTGATGAATTGACCCTTTTATCACTATGAAATACCTCCTTTACCCCTAGTTATATTCTTTGCTCTGAAATCTACTGTTTGATATTATAGAGTCTATCCAGATTTCCTTTGATTAGTGTTTCCATGTTGTATTATTTTCCATCTTGTTAATTTTATTCTATTTTTATCTTTGTATTTAAAGTGGATTTCTTTGGAGGCAATATGTAGTTCATTCTTACTTTTGTATATAAACTGATAATCTGTGCCTTTTAATTAACATTTAATGTAATTATTGATATGGTTAGATTTAAATCTGCCATCTTGTTATATGTTTTCTATTTGTTCCATTGTCCTTCATTCCTTGTTTCCTCTTTCTGTGTCTTCTTTTGGACTATTATTTAAGAAGATTTTTAAAAAATAAACTACTTTTTCAGTTCAATTCAGTTCAGTCGCTCAGTCGTGTTCAACTCTTTGCGACCCAGAAATCGAAGCACGCCAGGCCTCCCTGTCCATCACCAACTCCCAGAGTTCACTCAGACTCACATCCATCGAGTCCGTGATGCCATCCAGCCATCTCATCCTCGGTCGTCCCCTTCTCCTCCTGCCCCCAATCCCTCCCAGCATCAGGGTCTTTTTCAATGAGTCAACTCTTCGCACGAGGTGCAGTATTAAGTTCATAGAACAGAGCGAAGTATAAAGTTCACAAATATCCCCTGCCCCACAGTACACACAGCCTCCACCACTATCAACAACCACAGTGTAGGGCTTTTTTGTTACAATTTGTTACAATTGAAGAACCTACACTGACACACAAATAACACCAAAAGTTCATACTTTACTCTTCCCTCTTGGTGTTGTACATTCAGTGGGTTTTAACAAATGTATACCAATATATATCTATTATAATATTATACAAAATAGTTTCACTGCTCTAAAAATCCTTACTGTTCCATCTGTTAATCCCATCTGCCAACCTCTACCAAACCACTGATTTTTTTTACGTCTCCACAGTTTTGCCTTTTCCAGAATGTGATATAGTTAGAGTTATGCAGTATGTGGTCTTTTCAGATTGGCTGTTTTCACTAGTAATATGCCTTTTATGTTCCTTCTTTTCATGGTTTGATAGCTCTTTATTTTTAGTGTCAAGTAATATTCCATTGTCTGGATGTACCACAGTTTATTTGTCCAGTCACCTACTGAAAGTCATCTTGGTTGCTTCCATGTTTTGGCAATATGAATAATGCTGCCATAAAAATCCATATGCAGGTTTTTGCATAGACGTGTTTTCCAACTTGTCTGGGTAAACACTGAGGAGCACAATATCAGATCACATGAAAAGTATGTTTAGTTTTACCAGAAACTGCCAAACTGTCTTTCAGAGACAGTCCAGTTTCACATCCCCACCAACCACCAGCATTTGGTGTTGCCAGCGTTTTAGATTTTGGCCATTTTACTATACATGTAGTAGTACTTCATTGTTGTTTTAATTTGTTTTAATTTCCTCAGTGATGACATAGAGCATATTTTCATGTACTTATTTGAAAATCTGCATATTTTCTTCGGTGAGTTGTCTTTTGCCCTTTTTTAATCTGATTTTTCATTTTCTTATTGCTGCATTTTGAGTTATTTTGTATATTTTGATTAACAGTTCTTTACCAGATATATATTTTGCAAATAGTTTCTCCCAGACTCTGGTTTGTCTTCTCATTCTCTTGACAGTGTCTTCAGCAGAGCAGAATGTTTTCAGTTTAACAAGGCTTAGTTTACAGATTCTTTCTTTCATAGTTGTGCCTTTGCGGCTGTATCTAAAAACTCATCACCATACCCAAGGTCACCTAGATTTCCTCCTATGGCATCTTCTGGAAATTTCATAATTTTGCATTTTGCACTGAGGCCTATGGCCCACTTTGAGTTGATCTTTGTAAAGGGCATATGGTCTGTGCTGGATACTTTTTGCATGTGGATGGCCAGTTGTTCTAGCACCACTTGTTGAAATGATTGTCTTTTCTCCATTGTATCGCCTTTGCTCCTTTGTCAAAGATCAGTTGACTGTATTTATGTAGGTCTTTTTCTTGGCTCTCTATCCCATTCCATGGATCTATTCGTCTGTTCTTTTGCCACTACTGTGCTGTCTCAATTCTTATAATTATAAGTAATTTCACATTTCAGCATCACAGTTTCACATTTCACAGTATCAGTCTTCCAGCTTTGTTCTTCTCTTTCAATGCCATGTTGGCTATTCTGGATCTTTTGCACTTCCGCATAAACTTTGATGAGATTTTGATCGGGATCATTTTGAGTCTACAACTCTAGACAGAAGAACTGATATCTTGACAATATTGAGTCTTCCTATCCATCAACACGAAATATCTTTCCACTAATTTATCTCCTTTTTTTGTCTTTCAATAGAGCTTTATAGTTTTCCTCACATAAATCACATAAATATTTTTGTTAGATTTATTCTCAAGAATTTAATTTTTTAGGGTGCTAATGTAAATAATATCATGTTTTCTTTTTCAAATGAAGATTATTACTAATATATAGAGAAACAATTGAGCTTTGTATATTGATTTTGTATCTTGCAAACTTGCAACAATTGTATTTTAATTCCAGGAGCTTTTTGTTGATTCTTTGGAATTTTTTACATAGATTATTATTTTATCTTCAAAAACTGACAGTTTTATTTCTTCCTTCCCAGTCTGAATACCTTTTATTTCCTTTTGTCTTATTGCATCAGCTAAGGTGGGCTTCCCTTGTGGCTTAGCTGGTAAAGCATCTGCCTGCAATGCGGGAGACCTGGGTTCGATTCCTGGGTTGGATGATCCCCTGGAGAAGGGAAAGGCTGCCCACTCCAGTGTTCTGGCCTGGAGAATTCCGGTCCCAGAGAGTTAGACACAACTGAGCGACTTTTACTTTTCACTTTTCCAGTACAATGCGGAAAAGGAATAATGAGAGGAAGCATCCTTGTCCTGTTACTAGAATTATAATTTAAATGATTCCGTTTAATATCCTTGGTTGGCTTATTAGCCATAGTCTTTGTTTTATTATTTTATAACAAAAGATTGGCAAAATACAGTCTACCTTCAAATAATATTATACCATTTAACACATCATATAAAGACCTCAGTTCAGTTCAGTTAAGTCGCTCAGTAGTGTCCGACTCTTTGCAACCCATGAATCGCAGCACGCCAGGCCTCCCTGTCCATCACCAACTCCCGGAGTTCACTCAGACTCACGTCCATCGAGTCCGTGATGCCATCCAGCCATCTCATCCTCGGTCGTCCCCTTCTCCTCCTGCCCCCAGTCCCTTCCAGCACCACAGTCTTTTCCAATGAGTCAACTCTACGCATCAGGTGGCCAAAGTACTGGACTTTCAGCTTCAGCATCATTCCTTCCAAAGAAATCCCAGGGTTGATCTCCTTCAGAATGGACTGGTTGGATCTCCTTGCAGTCCAAGGGACTCTCAAGAGTCTTCTCCAACACCACAGTTCAAAAGCATCAATTCTTTGGCGCTCAGCCTTCTTCACAGTCCAACTCTCACATCCATACATGACCACTGGAAAAACCATGGCCTTGACTAGACCTAGAGACAGTATATATCCATTTTCCCCTCCCTGGCCTTTGTGATATTGCCATACATTTTACTTCTGCAAATGTTATAAACCTTTCAATACATTGTTATTATTTCTGCTTTCCAAAGTCAACTATTTTAAAGAACTTTTTAATAATAAAGAAGGTTTTTTATATCTATATTTACCATTTCTACCACCCTTTTTTCCTTTGATTTCCATCTCGTATCATTCTTCTCTCTGTAGAAATTCCTTTATCATTTCTGGTTGTGGAGGTCTGCTGGTAGTGAATTCCTTCAGTTTTTATATGCTTGGAAAAGCTATTTTTGAATTATCTGCAAAAGTTATTTTTTAAAAACATTTTTGCTAGGTGTTGACAAATTCTTCTTTCAGCATTTCAAAGATTTTGCTCTGTGATCTTGTGTCTCTTTCATCTGACATTCCTGACATTCATCTCCTTTCATTCTTTGTTGCTCAATATGTAATGTGTCTTCTTTTTTTCCCTTTCTGGTAGCTTTTAAGATTTCATCTTTATCTCTGGTTTTGAGCAATTTGTTTTGTTGCTGTAATTATTTACGATTGTTTTTCATGGGGTTCATTAAACTTCTTGGGCCTGTGGCATTATATATTCATCACGTTTGGCAATTTTTAACCATGACTTTTTAAACGTTTTTGCTGTTTATCCCTCTTCTCTCCTTCAGAGTCTCTATTTACATGTATATTGGGCTGCTTGAAGTTGTACAACTTACTGATGTTCTTAAATTTTTTAAAATTTCTTTCTCTCTGATTCATTTGGCATCATTTCTATTGCTAGACCTTCAGGTTTATTGCTCTTTTATACTGTAGTATCTAATCTGTTGCTTCCCTGTTGGCTCAGAGGTTAAAGCGTCTGCCTGCAGTGCGGGAGACCCAGGTTCAATCCCTGGGTTGGGAAGATCCTCTGGAGAAGGAAATGACAACCCACTCCAGTATTCTTGCCTGGAAAATTCCATGGACTGAGGAGCCTGGTGGGCCACAGTCCACGGGGTCGCAAAGAGTCGGACACGACTGAGCGACTTCACCTCACCTCATCTAATCTGTTAATCTCATTCAGTGTGTTTATCTTACCTCATCTAATCTGTTAATCTCATTCAGTGTATTTATCTTTTTTGTTTTTAATATTTTTTCATTTACTTTATTTTTGGCTTTTTGCCATAACTTCATAACAAATAGATATGGAAACAGTGACAGACTTTATTTTCTTGGGCTCCAAAAACACTTTGGACAGTGACTGCAGGCATGAAATTAAAAGATGCTTGCTCCTTGGAAGAAAAGCTATGACAAACCTAAACAGTGTATAAAGAGCAGAGACATCACTTTGCCAACAAAGGTCCATCTAGTCAAAGCTATGGTTTTTCCAGTAGTCATGTATGGATGTGAGAGTTAGACCATAAAGAAAGACGAGCGCCAGAAAATTGATGCTTTTGAACTGTGGTGTTGGAAGAGAGTCTTGGGAGTCCCTTGGACTGCAAGGAGATCAAACCAGTCAATCCTAAAGGAAATAAGTCCTGAATATTCTTTGGAAAGACTGATGCTGAAGCTGAAGCTCCAATACTTTGGCCACCTGCTGTGAAGAGCTGACTTATCGGAAAAGATCCTGATGCTGGGGAGCTTGAGGGCAGGAGGAGGAGGGGATGACAGAGGACAAGATGGTTGGATGGCATCACCGACTCGATGGACATGAGTTTGAGCAAGCTATAGGAGATGGTGAAGGAAGCCTGGCATGCTGCAGTCCATGGGTTTGCAAAGAGTCAGATATGACTCCACTACTGAACAGCAACATTTTTGGCTTCACTGTGTCTTCATTGCTATGCATAGGCATTTCTCTAGTTGCAATGAGTGGGGGCTTCTCTCTGTGAAGCTCTCTCTGGTTCCCTCCCGGCTCTCTTCTGCAGATTCTAGCCACCTTGTCCTCCCTAGGCTCTCCACCTCTGTCTCCTCAATCATCAGGCTTTGCCTGGATTTCTCCTCCCTGCTTTGAAACCTAGACACTCTCCCAGAATTAATCTGGGAGTAACTGTGGAGCTAACTTCATTTGTTTTCCTTCTCTCAGGGACCACTGTCTTCACAGCTTGATATCCAGTGTTCAAATATTGTTGTTTAATATATTTTGTTTGATTTATTACTCATTTCTGGCAGGAAACTAAACCTGCTTACTTTCACTTCATCTTGTCTATAATTAAAAGTCTATTATGTATTTTTATATGGGTTGTGGGGTGGGGGAAGTATAAAAATGTTATCTTTGAAAACATTTCCATACTTAATAAAAATTCCATCCATTGTAGAGTTTGGTCTTACAAAGGTCAACCAGCTTTAGAAAATCACCTCTTTAACAGAGTGCTCCCAAGTTGCCTTTGTAAAGGCACTCAGTAGCTTGTATAAAGATTGAAAACCTGAATTCAAGTAGCATAAATAATCATTAAGATCATGTACTTCCCTGGTGGCTCAGATTGTAAAGAATCTTCCTGCAATGCAGGAGACCCAAGTTCAATCCCTGGGTTAGGAAGATCCCCTGGAAAAGGAAATGGCTACCCACTTCAGTATTCCTGCCTGGAGAATTCCAAGGACAGAGTGAGCTATCGTCCATGGGGGTCGCACACAGTCAGACACGAGTGAGCATGAGCAGGCGTGATGAGCGGGGATACACAGGGATGACCCTCTTCCAGGGCCTCATGGTGCTCAGCAGCTCAGTGAGTATCGCCTCCAAAGTTTCCGTGTGCAGCTGCCATTCACACACAGTAAGGCAGAGGAGAATCTGAGGTGTCAGGCAAGGTGCAACTCTGCATTTATGCTGCAGCTCTGACCACTTATTTATTAAGGAGCTACTTGATTAAAAATACAGTTCCTGTGTATAACCTGTGTATTACCGCTTCCCAGAAGCTAGCTGTTTTACACGTGGTGGTATGTACATGTTAGTGTTACTCTCTCACTTCATCCCACCCTTTCCTTCCCCTGATGTGTGCACAAGTCCGGCCTCTATGTCTACTCAGTGTGCTGTGATGACCTAGAGGGGTGGGATGGGGGTGGGGAGGGAAGCTTAAGAGGGAGGGAATATATATACACCTAACAGCCAATTCACATTGTTGTACAGCAGAAACAACAATTATCCTCCTATTAAAAAAAGGAAACGCACAGTTCCTATTTGCATTTGAAAGGGCAATCTAGCATATTGTATAACGTATATGGTTAATATATGAATTTACCATCTTTGGAGTTGAACAGATCTGGGTTCAAATCCCACTTCTGCCACAACTGAGTGGCTTCCCAATAAGACTCCTAACTTCTCTGAAGATCAGTTGCGGCCACTTGCAAAATGATGCAATAACTCTATTGCAGCATTTTGTTGTGAGAAATGATTTCTGGCACATCATATTCACTTAGTAAATATAGCTATAATTAAAGTTATGCTAGCTATCTGAGGATGAAACAATGATCATAGGAAGAAGATAGAAAGGTGGGACCTCTTATTACTTGTCAAGATGAAAATATGTCATACTCTAAGATGGAATCCATCCAATCCAGTCCTAAACATTTTTTTTAGGAGGGGAAAGAAAAGAAACTAAGAAAATCTCATGTGTACTCCAAAATTGTCAGAAATATCAGTGTCTCAAGTTCTCAAGTGAGAATGGCTATTTTGGCTTTGACTGAAGAGTCTTTGTTGTTGTTGTTGTTTAGTCCCTAAGTCACGTCCAACTGTTTTGTGACCCCATGGATTGTAGCCCACTAGGCTCTTCTGTCCCTGGGATTCTCCAGGCAAGAATACTGGAGTGGCTTGCCATTTCCTTCTCCAGGGGATCTTCCCAACACAGGATCAAACCTGCCTCTCCTGCATTGGCTGGCAGGTTCATTACCTCTGAGCCACCAGGGAAGCCCAGTTCTTTAGAGGGTAGCTTTTGCAGACACAAAAGTGCTCCCAACACCTGGCCCTGGGCTGAGCACTACCTGTCCACTGTGTATCACGAAGGCCTGCATGCTCCTTCCTCCAGAGACCTTGGCTTGAGCTCAAGGGAAAATGTGGAGGAGCTAATAGCAGACCTGGCAAAGGAGCTGCTGGGGTCTGCTGAAACAGGGCCACCTCACAGAGGCTTGTCTCCGGGCCAGCAAGGTGTCCCAGCAGCTGAAACCTGATCCCTTCCCTCTCAGGCTGCTGTGATTGCAGGCGGCCGTGTTTATCCGTACTGCTCTGCAGAGCAGAGGATCAGTCCGTTTTCAAATTTTTCAAAGAGTGGGAGCCCACTCCTGCTTTAAAACAGCAACATTTCCTTTAAACCAGAACACTCAATTTCAGGGTAGAAACAACTGTGTTATGTGCTCGAATTCTCCACGGGACTCTCCAGCCCTCCACCAAAAGGACAATTACCAGTTAACTTTAAAAATGTGTAAAATATTTCATTTCTGTACATGGAGATGACAGGTTTTCCCCTCTGTTGAGACTTTAAAGTGTGGATCATTAAAGTCCACAGGGTTAGATGCCCAAGTTTCTCATCACACCTCCATGCACCGATTTCAACTCCTTGCCTTCTTTGTTGCTTCTACTGGCTCCTCAGTCATCTTTCTCCCTTTTCTCCTCTTCAATATTTTTTATGTAGTAAAATACTCTTAACCTAAAATTTACCATCTTAAGTGCATTACCATTTTCAAGTGCACAGGTCAATAGTGTTAAATACATTCACAGGCTGCACAACCATGCCATCA
This sequence comes from Aepyceros melampus, assembly GCA_006408695.1. Lineage (NCBI taxonomy): Eukaryota > Metazoa > Chordata > Mammalia > Artiodactyla > Bovidae > Aepyceros > Aepyceros melampus. Next base: position 156,518 of record SJXQ01005547.1, on the reverse strand, counting down.
CCCATCCCAGAACTTTTCATCTTGTAAGATGGAAACTCTACACCCGCTAAGCAACAGTTTCTGATTCCCTTCTCCCCCCAGCCCTGGTGACCACCGCAACACTTTCGGTCTCTATGAACTTGACTTCTCCATGTATTTCACATCCCCTTTCTCTTTAAGTCACATCCATACTCTTTCCTTTTTACTTATAAATCCAGTGCAGTCCCCATTCTCTCCTCTAAAAACAGAATCTTCTTAATCTCTTCTCTCGATATTGTTGTTTAGTTGTTAAATCGTGTCCAACTCTTTGCAACTCCATGGAATGTAGCCCACCAGGCTCCTCTGTCCAGGGCATTTCCCAGGCCAAACTCCTGGAATGGGTTGCCATTTCTTTCTCTATGGGATCTTCCAGACCCAAGAATCAAACGTGCCCCTCCTACACTGCAGGCAGATTCTTCACCGCTGAACTGCCAGGGAAGCCTGCTTTCTCTTGACTAGGCTACTTCAAATTCAGTGGTTGTCTGCAGCTCTTAAAGGTTTTTTAAACAGTAACTAATTGGATAGTGTAAGAATAATGCCCCAAAGTACAGTTGTGTGTACTATAAAAATAAAATTTCCTCTCCTGTCCCTCATCCAATCCCAGATTTCCACATCTTTGCTAACCATTCTTAACACTTTGCTGTGTATTTGTCTAGAAATGTTCTCTGTTTCCAAGGCATTTAGAGTATTGCATGCTGGTTAACAGTAGACACTCTGGAGCCTGGATGCCTGGATTTGAATTCTGACTTTGCCACTTAGCTAAACAACCTTGAGCAAGTTACTTAACTTCTCCATACTTTGATTTATTCATATAAAATTGAGCTAATATTAGTATCAATTTTATAGGAATATTTGGAAGATTAAGTTAATAAATGTAAAGCACTTTGAACAATGCCTCGTGTATAATAAGCATTTTTATTATCCTTATTATGTGTATGCTTTTGCCTTTGTTTCATAAATAGAGGAGTACACCATGCATATTGTCTGCAAACTTATTTCACCTAATGAACACACCAAGAGTAACTTTCGGTATTAATACAATCTCATTTGTTGTAATGACAGCATATTGTCCCACAGGATGGTTGCAAGAGTTGAAGTTGTTTTTAAATCCAGGGTACAAGAGAGAATAGCATGGAAACATATATATTTCCATATGTAAAACAGATAGCAAGTGGGAGTTTGCTGTGTGACACAGGGAGCTCAACCCTGGCTTCTGTGACAACCTAGAGGGGTGGGGTGGGGTGAGGAAGGAGATCAGGGGTGCTTCAAGAGGGAGGAGACATATGTAAACCTGTTGCTGACTCATGATGATGTATGGCAGAAACCAGCACAGTATTGTAAAGCAATTCTCTTCCAATAAAAATTTAACAACAACAACAAAAAAAACCTATAGAGTACACAACCACATTCCACAGAATATGTCCCAAGATGACAGTCTTGGAGTGTGGGGATGACATATAGAACTGGGCTTTGCTTTTGTCAATGCTGAGCTCCTCAAGGGCAGGGCTGGTTTTTTTCTGTGATCAGAGAGCTGGTGATGGCACTCTCTCACTCAGAGAGGTTTGGCCTTCACAGTTGCTATTCTTACGGATCAAATCTTACAAGTGTGTCTCTCCAAACATGGCCTTCTGGCAGACCCTTAGAAAGGAAGTCAACTCCTTCCCACCCCTCCCCGTGACCTGGAGTGGGAAGGACTGAGCCCTCAGGGAAATGCTATGTAAAACCTGGCAGGAAGGGCGTGTTTGAGAGCACATGAGTGATATGAGGAGAAAATAGATAAACTGTATTGTGAGTGCGTATGTGTGTATTTGTGAGTATGTGTGTGTGTGTAACAGCATGTGTAGCCTTGATATCATGACTTCTTCCTTTCCTCTCCATCCCTATGTACTCTCCCATAATTTTCTGCTTATCTTATGTTGGGGAACCAGAATATAAAGACAATGAGTAGTCTAGTCCTGTAACTAGAACAAAAATATGACATAGCTGTCAGGAAACCAAGAGGCATGACATTAGGGAAACACACTGCTCACAGGGAATTAGTATAATGTCCAGCTCTAAGGGGGCTTCCCTTGTGGCTCAGCTGGTAAAGAATCCGCCTGCAGTGTGGGAGACCTGGGTTAAATCCCTGGGTTGGGAAGATCCCCTTGGAGAAGGGAAAGGCTACTCACTCCAGTATTCTGGCCTGGAAAATTCCGTGGACTGTATAGTCCATGGGATCACAGAGTCGGACACAACTGAGCAACCTTCACTTTCACTCCCAGCTCTAAGGACTGCGTTTGGGAGCCTGGCTCAGTTACTTATCAGCTTCATGATTTAATCTTTCTGTGTCATGGCTTCCTCATTTTTAAAAGTGACAAAGATAATAATATCTATTTTATAGAGTCACATCAAGGATTAAATGAATTAAATTGGTAAAGACCCACATCAGTGCCTGGCACAGCATGGAATGTCAACTATTATTATCCTGTGTGTCAATATATTCTGCTACCCTCATCTCTAAGCCCCAATTTCCTATAGTGCGAATTCCTTAAAGTTCATCTATTTGAAGAGAAATCACATAAAAACTACAAAAGTTTAGCAGAAGAAATAATTTATCATTTTAGAAATTTTTCCACAAAGAAGGGGTCAGATCCCATTTCAGGAAACATCTGATTAGATCCTATAAAGCAGTAGGCACAGAAATACCTCTGGACTTTTGAAATCAGATGGGCATTTATTCAACACATTCCTGTACAGGATAGTTTACAAAATTAAGCTAACACAGCAAAAGGCCCCAGCACCGCAGGAGCTTACCCACCTAAAGTGGTCATCAGAGGCAGGGCACATGTTCAGGTGAGGGCAGAGTGTTTCATGTTCCCTGTTTTACTGAAAGTCATTATTCACATATTCACTGAAGCCTCATGCTAATGAGAGCTGGCAAGTCCCGCTCAGGATATGTTTCTTGTTTTCTAGACTTTAGGATATGGGACTGACTAGCATTTTTCTCTCCAGACCAACGTGTCCTGTGGGGTGTCTTCAAAAGGGGAGATCAAAAAAGAATGAAAAAGGATGCTGGCCACTGAGCTCTAGAAACCCAGCTGCCTCCTCTCAGCTTCTGGACACACAACGGTGTCATTGTGTATGGAGAAAAAAATTGAACTGGAGCTTTCCTGCAAGCATTTTTGAACTTGGACCTCCAGTGCATAGCTTAGCAGCCAGCTCCCGGCCCAGGCACCCCCTCCTTTTCTCCCCTCTCCTTTCTATCTTTGCAAGAGAATTTAGTTCCATTTAAGTCCAGGGGACATGGCAAAAACACACTCGAAACGCCACTTCCATTTTTGGCAATGGGATCCTTCAAACAGTGAAAAACAGCCCTTCAGCTCGCTGGCCCTTTCAATTCTGTACCTCTTACACTAGTTTCCTCTGCTCACTTCAGAGAGAAGTGGTGGATCTAATGAGTTGGGGTTCATTTTTTGAATTGCTTTCTGGGAAAAAAGATACCAGCAAAAAGAACAGTCACTGATTCTTAACGCTGGAAGGGTGTTAGCTAGCTACCAATCAATTCCCACGTTCTTCAGAGGAGGAAACTGAGGCCAAAGAGGTTAACAATCCAGGCAGCACTTTGAGCAGCAGCTCCCAAACAAGCCATCTTAGGACAAGGGAGATGCTGAAAAGCCACGCCTTCATGCCCCCATTTACTTGCATTACTAACTTCCCATCAACACTTATTGGTAAATTGTTACATAGTGAGTCCTGTGCTCAGGAGGAGGCAAAAGTTTACCCTGCAGGAGTTAATGGTTTTACAGAAAACAAAAAAAATTCTGTAAAGCAAGTATCTTTCAATTTAAAAATAAATAAATTTTTAAAAATCTCCTTTTCTTTAAATTCACTTCCTCTCTATCTCTTTCCTGTAAATAAAATAATAAATCACTCTTTTTGTCCCTTTGGTTCAAATTTTTAGTGTCATAGTTATTCATTAAATATTCCATCTTTGTCTCAGTGGACATTTGTCATCTCCTACCCTGAGCCAGCACTGTCCCTTTCCACTGCGATACCTTCTTTTTCTCTCTGTCCTTCTGTTACCACTTCAATCCAGGTTTTTCCACCTTCCAATCTGCAAGAACCACCTGGCTACCTCCAGGCCACCCTCTGTCTCCAGAACATCAAGTCTGATGAATTTTCTAAATTTTCCTTAATCAGTCACTTGTTAACTCATCTTTCTGCTCCTCAACCTACAGTTGCTTGCTTCCTATTGTCAATCAATTCTGGTCCAAATTCTACCCCCTGGTTTTCAAATCTTCCTACAATCACCTTATCTACCCAAATTTATTTCCCCTTCATTCTCACCTAACTCTTATTTTCTTTAGCAAAATTTCACTCATTGTTCCAGACCTGGGGTCAAGTATCATCTGCTCTCTGAAAAGTTCTTCTTCCCCAGCATCACAGCAGTCACTCCCTCTTGGACCTCCCTGGGCACTCACCTCTAGTACAAGACTACTCAGATTGCTGCATGGTTATTTGTTCCTCGGCTATCTCCTTACCTGGACTCTGGGCTCTTTGAACACAGCGCTCATCCTTTTGATATCCTGTTCCAGTGTCCAGCAGAGCAAAGATGCTCAATAAATGCCATGAATACAATGAATGAATAGCTCCTAGAGTGGCACTGAGTTCACTGCAGGTGCTCAGTGAAGACTTGCTGAGTACTTGAAGGTAACCTGACGTCAGAGCTCAACACCCAGTGATTCAGGCAGGGATGTAAATGGCAATTATGACATTGAAACTATGTTCATAAGAGCATTGTTTAAAGGGAAACTTCCCTTTTGGGGCAACCTGGGCCAAAGAGGCTCAAGGTTCAAGCAGCATTTTTAAAACTGTCCCCAGGACAAGCTGTTTTGGGACAAGGGAGAGTTCTCCTTTCAAGGGGAAGGTTCCCTTTTTGACACATTATTTTAAAGAATTAAAAAGATGGGAGTCTTAACTCACTCATTAATGCTAAGGAATAAAAATATTATGTTTCTGAAGGAAACAATCTCTCTTCATCAAGTCTAAGAAAGACATATTTAATTAGAAATTAATGTGTTTTATGAAAAAGTAAACGATATAGTTAGCAACATGAGACAACATGAGGGCTATGATAACTTGGATGAGAATAGATGTGATCTTTTTCACTGAACCCCTTTAATAGCTATATATTTACTCAAGAGGGTGTTTATTATTCAAGATGTTATCCCCATGCCCTTACTACTAGAACGGCCCTCTTACTATTTTCTTTACTTTCCTTAAATACCTAAGCATTTAAAATTATCAATGACTTGTTTGCTGTTGGTTAGCTCATACAGCATTTTCACAATTTTTTAAAGTTTGTTTTAATCTTTGGCTGCACTGGGTCTTCATCCCTGGGCTTTCTCTAGTTGTCGTGAGTGAGGGCTACTCTTCACTGTGGTAGTCTACTACCACTTCACATTTTGTCCTAAATGCACAGGCTTCTCCTTGTGGTGGTTCTCCTGTTGTGGAGCATGGGCTCTAGGCACACAGGCCTCTGGAGTTGCAGTGCATGGCTTGGTAGCTGAGACTCTGGGGCTCTAGAGATCGGGCTCTGTAGTTGTGGCTCATGGATTTAGTTGCTCTGTGGTATGTGGGATCTTCCCGGACCAGGTAATGAGTGGATGTCTCCAGCATTTGCAAGTGCATTCTTATCCACTGTGCCACCAAGGAAATCCTTTCACAGTGTTTAAGAGAATGATTGAATCAGAAAATTTAGCATATCAGGATGATGCCAGCCATTAAAAATATACTTCCCATGATAAGCAGAAGACTAGAGCAATGTCACTGGAAAACTTAATTTGTTCTTCTTGAATAGCTCTTGTATCAGACATTATCAAATACATATTATGGACAAGATGCTGTGCAGAAAACCAAGCAGCACCTGAGCAGCTCTCCTTGCTATCAGGTTGACCAAATACAGGAGGAAGATTTGAGTTGGGAAGTTCATTACTCACACCCTTCATGCATCTACAGAAATTGCAAGGTCTTTCCATTACCAGGCTCATTGTTTGGATCGACCTCATGTCTGTGTGCAACTGACTCTAAGAAGGCTGTGAGAAGGAGGTTCTCATGAGGATGTGTTTCTGTCACTGGGACTGCTGGGTCAGCCTGCTCCCAGCACCTGGCCCTGCTCAGTGGGCAGCACCTACTACTGCTTCATATTTGTTCTAAATGCCTTGGCTCATTTCTGATCCCAGGAACCAAGCTCACTGCGTCTCCTTCAGGTTTGGAACCATACTATCTACAAAATGATGCTGAAGCTGAAGCTCCACTACTTTGGTCACCCTGTGTGAGGAGCCATCTCATTTGAAAAGACTCTGATGCTGGGAAAGATTGAGGGCAGGAGGAGAAGGTGGTAACAAAGCACAAGATGGTCCAACTCCAAGGACATGACTTTGAGCAAACTCCCAGAGACAGTGAAGGACAGGGAAGCCTGGCGTGCTGCAGTCCATGAAGCCACAAAGAGCTGGACGCAACTTAGTGACTGAACAACAGTAGCAATCTATAAAATAACTGCAGCTTCTACAGCCACTGAAATGCATTTGGAGAAACCTTCTCAAGAGTTAAAGAACTGAAGTTTAATTTTAAAAATTAAAAAAAAACAAACACTTTTTTTCATCCAAATGCACTGGAGAATTAAAAAAAGAAAACTTCCCAGGACCTCTGGCTTGCCTCCAGGAAAGGACTACCACACCACAGAGGAATTGGATTTTTGCCTATTTGCCTTTGGAATGACCTGAAATTTATATTCTTTTCAAACAGACGCCCTGCATGATGACTTGGCATCAGGAGCGTTTTCCCAGTCTATGGTACAGAAGTCATGTGATAATCAAATTCCCTTGCAAGAGTCCATATATTCTGCACCCTAGTGGGCCTGATCCTCCAGACCACGCAGAAGGGTTCCTCCCACGTGAGGCTCTCTTTGGCAATGTCAGTGCTATCCCACTCTCAGCAGCAGACCCTTGCCCTTAAGACACAAAATTCCCTTCAGTTCTGTGAAGTTAATTTTAACAGATGTTATCTACGTACCAAAAATTGTATTTAGCCACTGGAAGTTAAACAAAAGAAGACGATCTGGTCTCTGAGCTTGAAAGCTTATAAACAATTGCTGTATAATATAATGTCTTAACCAAACAACATAGAACACTGTGGGTAGAGGGCACTGGAACTCAGAGGAGAGGATCATAACCCAACATGAGGGTTTGGGAATTACTTCTCAGAGAAGATGACATATAAGCTGATATTCTTAAAGGAAGAATTAGGGGGTGCCAATCATGAAAGGGTGTTCTTGGCAGAGGAACACATATAAGCAGAGAACAGCAGTATACAGAGAATGCGCTGTGATAACACACACACATAGTTAGGCATTAGTTGAGAAGTTATAAAATAACTACAAAATGGAAGATGGGACAGATATGAGACAAAAGGGAGGGACAATTTACAGAAGAGAAGATATGGAGAACCTTGGATGCCCTGTTAAAGAGTTTAGACTTTATTCAGCACATAATGGGTACCCATTGGTGAGTTTTGTTTTGTTTATATAGGATGTTGTTTGAACAGTATTTTTAATTTATCTTTTAATGTTTTATTGTCAATAAAATTAGTAATCATTATTTAAAAAGAAAAAACTAGGAACAAAAACCCCAAATAGACAAAGTAATCATGAAAAAAATTAAAATTTTGGAGGTGTCACACTTCTTGATTTCCAAACTTAATACAAAGCTATAGTTATCAAAACATTGAAGTACTGGCATAAACACAGACATGTAGGTCAAGGGGATGGAACAGAAAGTCTAGCAATAAACCCTCACATATAGGGTCAAATGAAAGGCTGTGGAGACCATTCAAAACAAAGGACAGTATTGTTAGCAAATGGTGATAGAAAAACTAGTAAAGAATCTACCTACCAATGCAGGAGATGCAGGAGACCCGGGTTCGATCCCTGGGTCACCCCTGGAGAAGGAAATGGCACCCCACTCCAGTACTCTCCCTGGAAAATACCACGGACAGGGGAGCCTGGCAGGCTACAATCCATGGGGCCGCAAAGAGTCGGACACGACTGAATGACTGAACACACATACACTTACCTTACACTATAACATTAATTCAAAATGATCAAAGATTTAAACATAAAAACTAAAACTATGAAACTCTTAGAAGAAACCTAGGGAAAAGCTTCATGACATTGGATTTGGCAATGATTTCTTGACTATGACACAAAAGCATAGGCAATAAAGTAAAAAAATGCCTAAATTGTACTACATCAAATTTAAAACGTTTGTGCATCAAAGGACACTGCCAACAAAGTAAAAAGGCAACCGATGAAACTGGAGAAAATTTTTGCAAATTATATATCTGATAGGAGGTTGATACATAAATATATAAAGAATTCCTACAACTCAGCAACGTAAAAACAAACAACCAAATTTAAAAATGAGTAAATTGAATTGAATAAATATTTCTCCAAAAAGATATGCAAATGGCCAATAAGCACATAAAAAGATGCTTAACACCATTGATCATTAGGAAAATGCAAGTCAAAACCACAGTAAGATACAACTTCATATCCAGTAAGATGGTTATTACCAAAACAAAACAAGCAAACAAATGAGGAAATCAGAAAATAACAAAGGTTGGTGAGGATACAGAGAAATTAGAACCCTTGTGCATCACTTCTAGGATTGTGAAAAACAGTATGATAGTTCCTCAAAAGATTAAAAATAGAATTACCATTCTATTTTTAGAAATAGAAACACCACTTCTGGGTATACCTCCCTCCAAAAGAACTGAAAGCAAAGATTCAGGCAAATATTTGTACACTCATGTTCATAGCAACATTACTTACATTAGCTAAAAAATAGAAGCAACCCAAAGGTCCATCAACAAACAAATGGTGTGCATACGATGGAATATTATTTAGCCCTTAAAAAGGAGACTCTGATACATGCTGCAGTTTGGCTGAACCTTGAGGATATTCTGCTGAATGAAATAGGCAGCCACAAAAAGACAAATATTATACAGTTTCATGGATGTGAAATACCGAGAGTAATCAATAGTCAAATTCATAAAAACAGAAAGTAGCATGGTGGTTGCCAGGAGGTAGGCAGAGGAAGGAACAGGGAGTTGGTGTTGAATGATATGGAGTTTCAGTTTGGAAAGATGAAAAAAAATGTGGACATGGATGGTGGTAAGAGTTTCACAACAATGTAAGTGTATTACTGAACTTCATACTAAAAGTGGGTAATAAATTTTATTTAACCTTTACCTCAGAAAAAGCCCCTAAAAATACAGAAAAGCAAGAAAGCTACTCATGGACTTCTATAATGGTCTAATAGTTAGGAATCCCCCTGCCAGTGCAGGAGACATGTGTTTGATTCCTGGTCCGGGAAGATTCCACATGCCATGGGGCAACTAAGCCCATGCACCCAAACTACTGAGCCCATGCTCTGCAGCAAGAAAACCCACCACAACGAGAAGCCCCTGCACCATGACAAAGAGTAGCCCCTGCTCGCTGCAACTAGAGGAAGCCTGGGTGCCTCAATGAAGACCCAGTGCAGCCGAAAATAAAAGAATAAAAATTCAAACTCAGCCATATCTCTTTTTAAAAAAATAGTTACTCATAACCTTACACAATATTCCCAATCTCTAGTACCAAATATAACACTTGAGTAGTGAATGGGAGAATACACGAAGTGTTTCAATTTGAGGCTGAGGTAGTTTCCTCCAACTGTAGGAAGGAGGATGGCTTTAAGCAGGACAAAATGAAAGGCAGAGAGAGAGGTTAGGTAGTGAAATAAGGCGAAAGATGAGGAAATCTTGAACTAGGGAAGTGCTAGTTAACTGCTGAAGAACAGACATATTAGAAATATACTTAGGACCTGAAGGGTGAGCAAGAGCTGATGAATGAGCAGTGACGAGGATGGAGAGGAAGACATCCAAGTACCCAGTTTCAGGAATTTACTGACTAGGGCACCATTATTTAAGACTGCATACACAGAAAAACATAAAATATAATTTAATTAGAAAAAATTAATTAAAATGTAATATAATTTGATTAGAACTTGAAATATTTGAAAGAAAAATTTGATAAGTGGGAATGTGATTGTGGTGGTTTGTAATTTGTTAAGTTGGTTGAAATAACTATTTCCCAGAACTCTCTCCCTGCATGTTTCTGGTTAGGGTAGCCCATTGGGACATGTTGTGCAAGCATTGGAAGGTGGAGGGGAAGCAGAAGCCATAATGCTTGGATGCACAAAAGGTTGGTGCAGGAGGCACCGATGGAGCTCACGCACATTATCTCTTATCTGGGGGCTCAGAAGGAGCCGGCACCCTTTGTTATGGCTCTAAACACTCACCTGACTGAGCAGTCAAAAAAGCTGAAGGAAGATCCAGGAGGAGGTGGAGCAACTGCAGGACTGGATGCTGCCCCGAGCTGGGGAGACGAGCACCCAGGAAAGAGCCTAAGAGGTGTAAGACTCCAAGAAAAGAATAGCCTCACAGAGACTGAGGAAACGGATGTATCAAGACGCTGGGAGTGACTATAGCAAACCTGGGTCAATTGAGCTGGAGAATTTGGTTAAGTCAGACTTGAAATAGACAGGTACAAGGACAATGCCTTCAAAAGAAACACTTAATGAAGAGAAGCAAGATGTGAATTTTTATGAAGTCTAGTCCCAGAGCAGGGCTTCCCAGGTAGCGCTAGTGGTATAGAATCCACTTGCCAAGACAGGAGATATAAAGAGATGTAGGTTCCTTGCTGGGAAGGGAAGATCTCCTGGAGGAGGACATAGAAACCCAATTCAGTAGTCTTGCCTGGAGAATCCCATGAACAGAGGAACCTGGTGGACTACAATCCACAGGGTCGCAAAGAGTTGGACATGACTGAAGCAACTTAGCATGCACGCACACAGTCACCAGAGTATGGTCATTCTGTTAGCATTCTTGTCTTTATATTTTTAAACCTACTTTATTGAAGTATAGTTGATTTATAATGCTGTGTTAATTTCTGCTGTACAGCAAAATGATTCAATTATACATATAGGTATGTATATATACATATATACACATATATATAGTATGTATATATGATTTTTTCATATTCTTTTCCATTATGCTTTATCATGGGATATTGAATATAGTTCCCTGTGCTATACAGTAGGACCTTGTTGTTTATCCATTGTTAGTAGCCTACCAGGCTCCTCTGTCCATGGGATTTTCCAGGCAATAGTACTGGACTGGGTTGCCATTTCCTTCTTCAGGGGATCTTCCCGACCCAGGGATTGAACCCAGGTCTCCCACATTGTAGACAGATGCTTTACCGTCTGAGCCACCAGGGAAGTCCTCATATAATAGTTTACTTATGCTAAGCTCAACTCCCCACTTCCATCCCTCCCCTTCCCTCTGCAACCGCAAGTCTGTTTTCTATATCTGAGTCTGTTTCTCTTTCATTTGTGTCATACTTTAGATTTCACATATAAAGGTGATATCACATGATATTTTGTTTTCACAGTCTCTAGTTTCTCCCATGTTGCTGCAAATGACATTATCTCATTCTTTTCATGGCTGAGTAGTATTACATTGTGTGTATATATATATATATCTCACAACTTTTTTATCCATTCACCTGTCAATGGACATTTAGGTTGCTTCAATGTCTTGGCTATTCTGATTAGTGCTACAGTGAACATTGCAGCATTCCCTTTTTTCTTTTTTTTAATTTTACTTTACAATACTGTATTGGCTTTGCCATACATCAACATGAATCCGCCACGGGTGTACATGAGTTCCCAATTCTGAACCCCCCTCCCACCTCCCTCCCCATACCATCTCTCTGGGTCATCCCAGTGCACCAGTCCTAAGCATCCTGTCTCCTGCATCGAAACACTTGTTTAACCTGGGGACGATGCAGAAGTTAGATACGGGAGAAGTGGCTGTGCAGCTCCTTCCTCCCACAGGAGTGGAGAGAACCGGGCTGGGGGAGAGGCAGCAGCCCCAGGGAGCTGGCTGGTGGCCTCTATTTACTTGATGAAGTGCCAAGCACAGTCATTGAGAGAGGAAGTGTGGAGAGTTTGAAGGGAGAAGTGAAGTTAGGGAGCAGTCCCCTGGGCATGGGAAAATTTAATTTAAAGATGTGCAGACTTCATGCAGCACAGCCATAAGCGTTTCTCTTATGCTCGACTTCACAATACTGGGAATGTTTGACATATCCAGACCAGTTCCTAGACTCAAAATTTATTATGAGTGGTTTTCTTTTTCAGTAACTATGGATAATGAAAGAACAAAAGAGATTTTCCTGGTCTCTAGAATCTCTGAAAGCATCATTTGAAATTCCTAATTCTCGGAACACTCACACAGAAAAACTAACCAGACCTGCGTTGATTCAAAACAGTATTGACTCCCACAGTATCTTACCAAAGTATTACTTGCAGATGTCTGTTTATTTCACTTGTTCTAGGAGACCTGCGACCAGCTCTGCTGAAGTGCCAGATGAGTAACTGTGTATGTCTATTCCTTCACAAACTCAGTTACCTCCTGATAAAAGAAAACATAAGAAGTATAATTTGGAATGTGTTGGGAAACTGAAATCAAAAGTCTATTTGCAGATTTCTTCTGTTGGACTATAATATCTGAAACAACTCTAAAGAAGTTCTTTCTGCTAAATACACACACACACACACACACACACACACACACACACACAGCATAGGTTTAAGAATTTTTTGGTAACCCAACTGTGAAATGGAGTTTTTATGGTATTTTTACTGATGAACCAAAAAGAGCAAACTAAAGTTGTTCTGTGTGAACTCAGGTGTATGTATATTATCAAACTTACAATCAGAGAAGAATTTGATTTTGAAAGAAAAACTGAAGAATTTCGTTTCTGAGGAGATTCACTGCTTAGAGGGAAAAATTCTGTGTCTGGTCTCCCTGTTTACGGTCTCCCATCCATTCAACTCACAGCAACTGAGGTGATCTCAGAAACATAATCGGATAACATCACTCTTCCACTTCAAACTCACACTGGAGAGCATTCCCCCAAAATGCTAGCATAATCATTTCTCGATGTGTCAATGCTTTGAGGAAATTAAAAGTAATTTTCCTTCTTTGAAAGACTAGTCCCTACCTTGAAGAAGAGCAAGGGAAAAGTTGTAGCACAAATTGGAAAACTTCATATTAAAATAGAATTAACCTATCCCTGTGTTTATCTTGCTAACTTACAGTGAGCATTTTTGGAGTTGCTGGGGTTGTGTTTGTTTTAAAGCATCTGGCCTTCTCAGAGAGAGAGAAAGACAGAGACAGAAAAAGTAGGCTACGATCTGCAAGGGAAGTGCCCTTTTTTTGGAGAGGGCTTCATTCTCCCAACATCTACTACATCCTATGCGGAAGATTGTTTAATCTAATGTCTGGCCCCGAACTCTCATTAGACATCTCTCAGAGGTCACAGTCTCCAACTGAAGTTGAGTCTTGAATTTAAAGCCAACAAGTTTAAAGTCAAATTTGCTGTTTGTCCTCAAAACTAAATCTCCTTTTCTAACTTATTCATCTCCATCAAAGATATTATTCTCTTAATTACCTAGACTTGAAACCTGAAGGGGATTCACTCACCTTTGATTCATTCCTTCTAAAAAATTGCAATCAAATGGACATGACATAAAATTCATTTTCCCAGTTTTCAAGTGTATAACTCAGTAATTTTCAGTATATTCACAATGTTGTATAACCATTACCACTAATTCCAGAATATTTCCATCTCCCTAAAAAGAAATCCCATACTTTTCAATACCCTCTCTCCCTACCACTCCCTAATGGGGAAACTACTAATCTACGTTCTGTCTCCATGGATTTGACAATTCTGAACATTTCTATAAATGAAATGATAGAATATGTGACCTTCTGTAAATGAATTCTTTCACTGAGCATTGTTTTCAAGGTTCATGCACATTGAAGCAGTATTTCATTTCCTTTTTTATGACTGAACAATATTCCATTATGTGGATATACCACATTTTTCTTTATTTCTATTGTTCTGACCATCACCACTATCCATCTCCAGAACGTTTTTCACCTTCTAAAACTGAAATTTCATATCCACTAAACAATAATTCCCCATTCTTCTCCCCCTTACCCCCAGTAACTGGCAAGCACCATTCTACTTTTAGGCTTTATGGATTTGACTGTTCTAGGTGCCTCAAGTAAGTGAAACCATACAGAATTTGCACTTTCATGACTGCCTTATTTCACACAGCTAACGTCTTTAAAATTCACCCTGTTGTAATGTATCAGGATTTCCTTCCTTTTAAAGACATGTATATATACAATATTCCATTGTGTGTATATACCATACATTGTTAATCTGTTTATCTGTCAATGGGCACTTGAGTTGTTTTACCTTTGGGCTGTTGTGAATAATGCTATGAATATGGGTATACAAATGTCTGTCTGAGTTCCTACTTTCAATTCCTTTGGCTCTATACCCAGAAGCTAGATCATATGATAATTCTATTTTTTAATTTTGGGAGGAAACACTGTATCATTTTCCATAGCTGTTGAGCAATTTTACATTCCCACCAGCAGTGCACAAGAGATCCAGTTTTTCTACATCTTCACTAACAGTTATTTCCATTTTTTTGTTTTAGTTATCTTTTTTGCTAGTAGTCATACTAATAAGGGGTTTGAAGTGGAATAATGCCACCTTAACAATGATTTACTCCTGATTGTTTTATTCTTTCTGATGGCATTATAAATGAAATTGTTTTCTTAATCTGAATTTTGGATTGTTTAGTGTATAGAAACACAACTTTTATATGTTAATTTTATATCTTTCAACTTTGCTGCTCATTTACTAGCTCTAATTGTCTGTGTGCATGTGTGTGTGCTTGTGTGTGTGTGTGCACATTTTAAAGAAAACCTAAAGGGTTTTTTATGTTTAAATTGTATCCAGATCATATCAACTGTGAATAAATATAGTTTTAGTAATGCTTCTTTCTTTCCAAATTCAGTGTCTTCTATCTCTTTTGGTTTCTAAATGCCCTGTCTAGAACTTCCAATACAGTGTGGAGGGTGATCATTTTTGTCTTTTTCCCCAATTTTAAAAGGAAAGATTTTAGCCTTTCACCGTTTAAGTTTGATGTTAGCTATGAATTTTTCATAGGTACCTTTATCAGACTGAGGAATTTCCCTTCTGTTTCTGATTTTGTTAAGTGTTTTTATGGTGAGAGAATATTGGATTTTGTCAAATATTTTGTCTATGTTTATTAAAATTATATTGTTTTACTGCATTGATTTTTATATATTAAACCAATTTTTCATTTCTGGGATAAGTCCTATTTGGTCATGTTTTATAATATTGTCATATGCTGTTGGGTTCAGTTTTCTAGTATTCTGTTGAGAATTTTTACATCTATGTTTGAAAGGAATAATGATATGTAGTTTTTTCTTCTGATGTTTTTACCAGGTTTTGGTATCATGGTAATACTGTCCTCTTGAACAAGTTAGGAAGTATTGCTGCACTTTATTTTCTTCAAAGTATCTGTGTTGGATTGGTGCTAGTTCTTTGAGCACTCGATAGAAGTAACTAGTGAAGCCATCTGATACTGTGTGTTTCTTTGTTGGAAGTTTTTTGATTACTGATTCAATCTCTTTACTTTTTACAGATCTGTTCAGATTTTCCATTTCTTCAGTCAGTTTTAGTAGTTGACATGCTTCTATAAATTTCTCCATGTCACCTAGGTTGTCTAATTTGTTGGCATACAGTTGTTCATAGAATTCTCTTATAATTCTCATACCTCTAAGGTCAGTGATAAGGTGCTTAGTTTTATTCCTGATTTTAGTAATTTGAGCCTTCTCCCTATTTTTCTGGTTAGTCTAGATAAAGGTTTGCAATTTTCTTACTCTTTTTAATATGAACTTTTGGTTTTGTTGATTTCCTCTATTATTTTCTTTCTATTCTCTGTTTCATTTATTTCCACTCTGATCTTTATTATTTCCTTCCTTCTTCTTGATTTAGGCTTAGTTTGCTCTTCTCTAATTTCCTAAGATGGAAGATTGTTATTAACTTGAGGTTTTTCTTTCTTACTGAAGGTAAGGTGTTTACAACATGAATTTCCCTCTGAGCATTTCTCTAACATTCTCTATATCCCATAAGTTTTACTATGTTGTGTTTTTATTTTCATTTATCTCAAAGTATTTTCTAATTTCCCTTGTGGTTTCTTCTTTCACCCATTGATTGAGTACATTTTCAAGTTTTCATCAATTATCTAGATTTGCTTCTGTTTTTGATTTCTAATTTCTTTTATTGTGGTAAGAGAACATATTTTGTATGATTGCAATCTTTTAAAATCTATTGGAATTTGCTTATGGCCTCGCATATAGTCTAACATAGAGAATGTTCCTTATGCACTTGAGAAGAATGTTGATTCTGCTGTTATTAGGTAGTGTTCTATAGGTATCTGCCAGGTATAGTTGGTTTATAGTGTTGTAAAGTCTTTCACATCCTTGAAGGACTTTAGTCTTCTTGTTTTATACATTACTGAAAGTGGGATATTAAAGTTTCCAGCTATTACTATGGAATTGTCTATTTCTCCCATCAGTTCTGTGAGCTTATATCAGTTTTGTTGTTAAATGCATATGTGTTTATAACTCTTGTATTTGATTGAAGGGTTGATCCCTTTATCATTATAAAATATCCTTTGTCTCTAGTGACAATTTTTGTCCTAAAGTCTGATATACTTGTTTGATATTAGAACAGCTATTCCAGCTCTCTTATGATTACTGTTTGTGTGGAATTGCCATTCTGCCAATCTCTCTTCTAATTGAGAGTTTAGTGCATCAATCAATTTCAGTATTATACAGAATTTTGCTTCATATATCTCAGTCTATCCCTTGCTTTATTCTGTCATTGTCACAAATTACATCCTTATACATTGCTTGCCCATCAATATGGACTTCTAATTATTGTTTTATTAATCTTTAAATCAGATAGGAAAAAAGAGGAGTAAAAATCTGTTAATACCATCTTTTGTATTCATCCATGTGTTACCATTACCAATGGATTTGAATTACAGTCTAGTATCCTTTCATTTTTGTCTAAATGATTGCCTTTAGCATCTCTTGTTGGGCAGCTTTGCTAGAAACAAACTCCCTCAGTTTTTGTTTATCTTGATTTCTCCTCCATTTCTGAAGGATATTTCTGCTGAAAGTAGAATTTTGGGTTGACAAATTTTTTCCTCAGCACTTAAATGTATCTCCCCACCAGCTTCTGGCCTCCATGTTTTCTGATGAGAAATTAGTTTAATGTGGCAAATTTCTTCTTGTGCTTCCAAGAGTATCCTTTTGTCTTGAAAGCTCAAGACAAAAAAATTGTGATTTATCTCAGTGTGAATCTCTTTGAGTTTATCCTTCATGAAGTTCATTGAGCTCTGGGGAAGTATGCATTCATATTTTTTTCAGAAAATCTGAGAAATTTTGGACATTATTTCTTCAATCATTTTTTCTGCTCTTTTCTCTCTCCTTCCCTTCTGGAATTTCCCATTATACATGTGTTAGGTCACTTAATGGTGTCACACAAATTTCCTAGGTGCTGCTATTTTTCTTTATTCTTTCTTCTTTCTGTTCCTGATTCTGTATAATTTCAGTGACCTGTCTTCAAGTTATTGATTCTTTTTTCTGCTTCCTCAGACCTGTTTGCTGAGCCCTGTTAGTGACTTTTCATTTAAGCTATTGTACTCTTCAACTTCAGAATTTCTGCTTGGTTTATCTTTATGTCTAGCTCTTTATTGATATTTGATGAGGCATTGTTTTCATACTCATGTTTAATGCTTTAGATATGGTTTCCTTTAGATCTTTGAGCATATTAAAGTGGCTAATGTCAAGTTTTTGACTAGGAACTCTAATACCTGGGGCTTCCTCAGGAACACTTTCTATAGATTGTTTTTTTCCTATGAATGGGCCATAACCTTTGGTTTCAGGGCATGCCTTATAATTTTTTATTGAAAATTGGAAATTTGGGGTGTTACAGTTTGGCAACTCTAAAAACAGAGTCTACTCCCTCCACAGGCTTTGTTGCTGTAGCCATTGTTTCTTTCTTTTTTTTTTCTCTTTCATTTTACTTTATTTTACTTTACAATACTGTATTGGTTTTGCCATACAGCAACATGAATCCGCCACAGGTGTACATGTGTTCCCAATCCTGAACCTCCCTCCCACCTCCCTCCCCATACCATCTCTCTGGGTCATCCCAGTGCACCAGCCCCAAGCTTTATAATTTTTTATTGAAAATTGGAAATTTGGGGTGTTACAGTTTGGCAACTCTAAAAACAGAGTCTACTCCCTCCACAGGCTTTGTTGCTGTAGCCATTGTTTCTTTCTTTTTTTTTTCTCTTTCATTTTACTTTATTTTACTTTACAATACTGTATTGGTTTTGCCATACAGCAACATGAATCCGCCACAGGTGTACATGTGTTCCCAATCCTGAACCTCCCTCCCACCTCCCTCCCCATACCATCTCTCTGGGTCATCCCAGTGCACCAGCCCCAAGCATCCTGTATCCTGCATTAAACAGACTGGTGATTCATTTCTTATACAATATTATACATGTTTCAATGCCATTCTCCTAAATCATCCCACCCTCTCCATCTCCCACAGAGTTCAAAAGACTGTTCTATACACCTGTGTCTCTTTTGGTGTCTCACATACAGGATTTTCATTGCCATCTTTCTAAATTCCGTATATATGTGTTAGTATACTATATTGGTGTTTTCTTTCTGGCTTACTTCACTCTGTATAATCAGCTCCAGTTTCATCCACCTCATTAGAACTGATTCAAATTTATTCTTTTTAATGGCTAAGTAATACTCCATTGTGTATATGTACCACAGCTTTCTTATCCATTCATCTGCTGATGGACATCTAGGTTGCTTCCATGTTGTGGCCATTATAAACAGTGCTGCGATGAACATTAGGGTACATGTGTCTTTCAATTCTGGTTTCCTTGGTGTGTATGCCCAGCAGTGGGATGGCTGGGTCATAAGGCAGTTCTATTTCCAGTTTTTTAAGGAATCTCCACAATGTTCTCCATAGTGGCTGTACTAGTTTGCATTCCCACCAACAGTCTAAGAGGATTCCATTTACTCCACACATTCTCCAGCATTTATTGCTTGTAGGCCTTTGGATCGCAGCCATTCTTGACTGGCATGAAATGGTACCTCATTGTGGTTTTGATTTGCATTTCTTTGATAAAGAGCGATGTTGAGCATTTTTTCATGTGTTTGTTAGCCATCTGTATGTACACCACCCTTATGGCAGAAAGTGAAGAGGAACTAAAAAACCTCTTGATGAAAGTGAAAGAGGAGAGTGAAAAAGTTGGCTTAAAACTCAACATTCAGAAAACGAAGATCATGGCATCTGGTCCCATCACTTCATGGGAAATAGATGGGGAAACAGTAGAAACAGTGTCAGACTTTATTTTTTTGGGCTCCAAAATCACTGCAGATGGTGACTGCAGCCATGAAATTAAAAGACGCTTACTCCTTGGAAGAAAAGTTATGACCAACCTAGATAGTATGTTCAAAAGCAGAGATATTACTTTGCCAACTAAGGTCCGTCTAGTCAAGGCTATGGTTTTTCCTGTGGTCACGTTTGGATGTGAGAGTTGGACTGTGAAGAAAGCTGAGCACCGAAGAACTGATGCTTTTGAACTGTGGTGTTGGAGAAGACTCTTGAGAGTCCCTTGGACTGCAAGGAGATCCAACCAGTCCATTCTGAAGGAGATCAACCCTGGGATTTCTTTGGAAGGAATGATGCTGAAGCTGAAGCTCCAGTACTTTGGCTACCTCATGCAAAGAGTTGACTCATTGGAAAAGACCCTGATGGTGGGAGGGATTGGGCGCAGGAGGAGAAGGGGACGACTGAGGATGAGATGGCTGGATGGCATCACTGACGCGATGGACGTGAGTCTGAGGGAACTCCGGGGGATGGTGATGGACAGGGAGGCCTGGCGTGCTGCGATTCATGGGGTCACAAAGAGTCGGACACGACTGAGGGACTGAACTGAATTGAAAGAGGTAGCTGGTGGGAAGCTGCTGTATAGCCGCTCAGCACACTGATGACTTGAGGGGTGGGACGGGGTGTGGAAGAGACGCTCCAAGGAAGGGAATATGTGTGTACATGTGGCTGAGTCACGTTGTTGCACAGCAGAAACTAACACACATTGTAAAGCAGCTGTACTCCAATATTTAAAAAAGATGCATCTTTGGAAGGCAAAGGTCTATAACGTCCATCACACTTCAGATGGGTCTGTGACCTCTGTGTTCATCTAGAACCCTGGGTTTCTTTGCCTCAACAGCCCCGTTCGGCTGCCAGTGAACTTTCTATCTCTTTTTTCTCGAGCACTCTGCTCAGGCTACGTGCTAAGTCGCTTCAGTCGTGTCTGACGCTTTGCGACCCCAAGGACCTTAGCACTCCAGTCCATGGACTTCTCCAGGCAAGAACACTGGAGTGGATTGCCATGCCCTCCTCCAGAGGATCCTCCCAACCCAGGGATCGAACCTGCGTCTCCTGCATTGCAGACAGATTCTTTACCATCTGAGCCACCAGAGAAGCCCAAGAATAGTAGAGAAGGTAACCTGTCCCTTCTCCAGGGATCATCCTGACCCAGAAATTGAACCGGGGTCTCCTGCACTGCAGGCAGATTCTTTATCAGCTGAGCTACCAGGGAAGATAATTGTTAACTTCCCCATTTCCTCAAGTTGTTTGTTCTGAGAGAAGAAGCTGAAACTCTCCAAGACTTTTTTTTTTTTTTTTTTTTGAATCCATTAGCATGCCAGATGGAAAATTGAATGTAATTTTGTGTTTCTGTGGAAGGAACAGAAGTAGGTATTATTTTCCAGGAGAGAAAGAGGTGGATTTAATTTGGGAAATTAGTTGTGAAGTGGCTTCTATTTATTATCCGTGAACCTTTTCAAAGCTGGTTGGGGGAGACATGAATGGGGATTCAAGCAGGCAAGCCCAAGCCGTAAGGAACTCCTGTTAGAGACACATTTTCCCTTGATGTCTTACTCTGTTATGTCAGGAGAATTCAGCTGGCAAAGATAATTCTACCTGGACAGCCTGGCAGACGAGAAACCATGTTTTGCAAAACGAAACCAATGTAGACGTAGCTTTAAGTGGGCTGTGAATTTGGAGAAATTTACCACCCCTGGCCACAAGTATTTGTTTGTTTCTTAGTCTAAAATCTTGAATTCCTGGTTGTTTATGCTCTGGCCTTGCTGGGTGGCATTTTCTCATAGAACTAGAACTGGTCTTGGGAGACAGAATTGGCCTCTTTCGCCCCAGGTTCCCGAGTGTCCCAGCCCCAGATGAGCACCTACAGGAGGGCTCACTCCGCGTCGTGATGGAGCAGGGATGCTCGCCGATGCCCGTCCCCCTCTGCAGGGTGCCCCCAGCTGCTCTCCAGGTACCCTGTGGTCCTCTTTCAATCAGAGCTTGGAATCATTCCTCTCCTCCATTTCTCTCGTTAAACATCCTCCCTTTGGTGCCTCTGGGAAAAAGATTTGATCAGCCGTTGAATGTGGAGGCATCCGCCAACAGTGCTTTACTCCTGGTGTGTTTGCATTTTAACCGGGAACACTTTCTTCTTCTTCTTTTTAATGTTATATTATTGTTATGCGGCATGAGAACACTTAGGTGCTTCATGTGGGGTCTAGTTCCTTGCCCAGGGATGGAACCTGGTCCTCCATGCATTGAGAGCATGGAGTCTTTGCCACTGAGAGAGGAACCCACAGATGGGTTTTCACACTGGCTGGCCTTTGACGGATTATGGTTTTCGGCACACATGTGGGGCCTGGGGGACAGCCAGTCACTGTGGGGGTGAACTCCCTTCTCGGGGGACAGTTGTCTGTTCTCTCTGTAAGACCAGCCTCCTGTATCCAGCTCCCAACTGCTAGATTTCCTCAGCACTGAAATTCTTCAGAATAGTTGAGTCCTAGGGAAGCAAAGAGGGCTTATTTAAGCAGCTTCAACTTCCTCTGACAGATCTTCTAATTTTCCAAGTCTTCCTTGACTTCTGTCACTGACATTTCCAGTCAGATTTAGTACACTTAAATTTGTGGGCTTTTAAAAGTTTTTTATTTTGTATTGAAGTCTAGCTGATTAACAATGTTGTGACAGTTTCAGGTGGATAGCGACAGGACTCAGCCATCCACACTCATGCGTCCAATCTCCCCCAGACTCCCCTTCCATCCAGGCTGCCACACGACACTGAGCAGAGTCCCCTGTGCTGTACAGGAGGTCTTTGTTGGTTTTCCGTTTGAAATATAGCAGAGTACTTTGATCAGGAGTCAGATGTAGCTCTTTTTTAAAAATGACTAGGTCTCCAAAATAATGTGTCTAGGGATGTCTCTGAGATGATATTAGTAGTAATTTTGAATTTGTATCAGTGAGATCGCTACAGATAAAGAATAACTTCACAGTTGTTCATGTAAATTTAATGGCTTGGCATGTGGTTTTAGCAATTAGACTGTTTTTTTTTTTTCTGTGATTGGCTGGTTAGGGGACATTTTCCAGTCTTCTCCTGGCCTCACTGAGAGGAATTGCCCGGGACCTGAAAAGCAGACAAGCCTTGCTTTTGTTATCTCCTTTCTGGGCCAAGGCCCATAACCGGGTTTCTTCACTTAAAGGGCTGTGAACCAAACCTGTCAGCACGTGGCAGTACCACTGAGGATATTAAATGAGCCACGTTTTCACAGCAAAAAACCAAACCAAACCAAAACAATTTTGCTGAAGAATAAAGGATAAAAATATTTTGCCAAAGGGTTGAGGGCAGGAGGAGAATGGGGTGACAGAGGATGAGATGGTTGGATGGCATCATCAGCTCAGTGGACATGAGTCTGAGCAAGCTCTGGGAGATAGTGAAGGACAGGGAAGCCTGGCGTGCTGCAGTCCCTGGGATCGCAAAGAGTCGGACACGACCAAGTGAGCGATAACAACAAAGGATAAACAGCAAGTTCAACCACAATAATTACCAGGAGCTCTTTGGCACCGTAATGTTTAATAAGATAAGTAACACAGAAACACCCTCTGGGACTGGGCTCTGTGTGGGAGGCCTGAGTGAGCGTCCGTCCGCATGTCTCAGCTCAGGAGAGCATTATCACGTGGATACTGTTGATAGGTTTTCTCGCCTCTGAGTAGTGTAATATTCTGCCTGCCTGCTGTTTAGCACTGCAGCGACACTTTTCCTGTTTATTTGCCTTTAGGCCATCAGTGTGCAGTGCATTTTTCGGGAGGCCTGGGCCCAGAGGCAGTTTGGAGCTTGTTGACGTTTCCTAGGTGGCTCAGGGATAAAGAATCCTCCTGGCAATGCAGGAGACTTGGGTTCGATCCCTGGGTTGGGAAGATCCCCCGGAGAAGGGAATGGCACCCCACTCCAGCATTCTTGGCTGGAGAATCCCACAGACAGAGGAGCCTGGCGGGCTACAGTTCATGGGGTCGCATGTTGGGGCTGCCATAACGAAGGACTGCTGGGTGAGCAGCTTGTGCAGCAGAAATACATTTTCTCACAGTTCTGGAGTCTTGAGGTCTCAGGTCCAGGAGTGGGCAGGGTGCTTTCTTCTCAGGCGTCTCCCCGTAGTGAGTTGACGGCCACCTTCTCCCTGAGTCCTCAGCTGGCCTTCCCTCCACCTGTCTGTGTTCATCTGCTTACCGGTCCTATTGGATGAGGGTCCACCTCGATGACCTCGTTATAATGTAATTACCTCTTTAAAGACCCTGTTTCCAAACACAGTTAAATGCTGAGTCCTGGGGATTAGGGCTTCAGTGCATGCATTTGAGGGGACACAACTCAGCCCCTAATAGTGCCTGGTTTCTTGGAAACATTGCCTTCTTATGGATGGTAACCCCCTGAAGGACCACTGCATGGCAAGGCACTGGCGTGGTTCCCTCTGTCTCCCCCTTCCTTCCTTCCTCCCTGTTCCCTTCCTTCCTTTCTCCTCCCTTCCCTTCCTTCCTCCCTCCCTTCCTTCCTCCCTTGTTCCCTTCCTTCCTTCCTTCCTTTCTCCTCCCTTCCTTCCTTCCTCCCTCCTCCCTCCCTTTCCTTTCTATCTCTTTGATTCTTTCACTGTATTTCCACTCCTTATCTGTTCTTCCCATGATTGGATGCATTGGGAATGCTGAGTCATCAGTGTGGAGAACGGCACTGAGGAGGCTGGAGAGTTTCTCGAGGCAGCAAGCAGAGACAGAGTCAGGTGATCTGAAGTCCCGTCTGGTAAGACTGCGGGCAGGTGTGCAGTCCCCCCTAGAGGAATTACTCAGCTGACTTTGGGGGGGATTCATAGTCTCACACAGTGGACTGGATAGGCCTGCTCTCCTGACGGTTAACCTCCCAGGGCTGCCGTACGATGTTTCACTAACTGTGCGTCTTCACAGAAATGGATGCCCTCACAGCTCTGGAGGCTGGAATTTTGAAATCAGAGCGAGCACAGGGTCAGGCTGTTTAACAGCTTCACGGGTTCCAGTAACTTCTGGTGGCTCCCGGCACTCCTTGGCTTGCAGCCGCAAACCTCCAGTCTCGAGCATGGTTGTCACGTGGCCTTCTTCCCTGTGTGCCTGTCTGTGCCTCAGCGTCTAAATCTCCCTCTGCTTACATAAAGACTCCAACTCTCTGATCCGCTCTAACCCACTGTGCCCACTTCTTAACTCGTCCCATCTGCAGACTCTTATTTCTAGGCGAGATCCCAGGCTGAAGCACCTTCTGGTGGAGTGGGACACGTTTCAGCCTGGTCTGCTCACCAGCCCCACCCTCAGCTCCTCCGTGGCCAGGCCGTAGGAGCTTGGTTATTTGGCAGAGGAGGGGCTGTGGTGGTGGGTGGGGGGCTTCTGTCATGCACATGGGAAGGGAGAGGGGAAACACGGAGAGGAAACCAGAGGCACCTAATCCTGGCAGTCATGAAGCCCCCACTTAATTCACTGGAGCCTTCAGGGCAGCTGCCTGGACTCTCTGTTTGAAATATTCATTAAGTGTCTACCAAGGAGTTAAGGATACTATCTCCTTTTGCAAAATTTAACATTTGCTGGGCTAGCAGGTTCCATCAATTTATTAGAATTCTGACACATTCATTTCAGCTCATAAGTCTATTAAACAGGAAAATGTGTTTTTAATGTGCTTTTGGGAAACAGAGCAGACAAGAGTGTTGGGCAGCCCCAGCCCCCGTTAGGATGTTCCTGCCAAGCTTTTATTACCCAGAGAACTGGTGCTGTTGCCAAAGCCCGTCAGCTCGGCTCTTTCCAGATCTTTTTTGTTTGTTTGTTTTTTCAGATGTTATTTTTTGCACACGCTCCTTAAGCTGAAGAAGCATAAGGTGGCACTTTGGTTTCGAGTATTTAAGATCTCAAGGAGCCCTTTCTACTTATTCAGTCCCATCTCAATTGTTTATTTTGTCCCCTCCTCTTGCCTTTTGGCTTTTACGGAAAGGGCCAAGAAGGATGGAGTAGGAAATGGCAACCTACTCTGGTATTCTTGCCTGGAAAATTCCATGGGCAGAGGGGCCTGGCAAGCTAGTGTCCTTGGTGTCACAAGGAGGGACAGAGTGGCGGTGGGTTCTGGTCCGAGACCTTGGCGTCTGAGCTCAGGGCCTTGGGCGCAGCCCCTGGGTGAGCGGAGGTGGTGGCAGGCGGGGCTGCCGTGGGCTACAGGTGTCTTTCTTGAGAGTCACCTGGCAGCCCATGTGGTCCTGCAGGGCGTTGCTGTGGTAACCTTTCCTCTTCCCTGCTGCGGTCCACCAGGACTTCTCTGCTTGGTGAGCTGGATGTCGCCCTTTATCTGTTTCATCTCACCTGGCCTCTTTTCCCTCGGCCTCTCCCTCTCTCCTAGTCTCTCTCTCTCACCTGTGTCTTCCTGTCTCGCTGTCCACCTCCCTCCTCCTCTCCTCTCTCCAGTGACCTGTCCCCCTTCCTTCCTCCCTCTCCCTCAGCATGGAGGGTCCTTGGAGAAATCTCCCGGGCTCTGTCGGGCCCCGCAGTGCCGTTTGCAGCCCCGGAGCAGCGGATCCTGGTGGTGCAGTAACGAAAAGCTCTTCAGAGGTGCTTTCTTGCCTCTGTGCGTGGAGATCCCCAGGGCAGATTCCTCCCGGGGGGCCCTCCCCTCTTTCTAGAAAACCCGATCTGGGTGAAGCTTTCCTCCAGGCTTTGCTTCTGGCTGGTTTTGCAGAATGGAAGCTCATCCACTGGCAGCGCTAATGAAACTCATCCAAGCGAAATGTGGACAGGGTCCCCGCCAGACATTTGGGGTGGAGCGCCGTGACAAGTGCAGACACCGTGGGGTCTGTTATGGAGACCCCGCCTCTCCTTCAAGTCATCCTTCAAGCGTCTCCGTCTCCGTGACAGTCCTCCAACCCACCTGTCACCCGGCCAGACTTGATTAGCGTTATTAACCACCTGGTGTTGAATTTTTCTTGCTTCTCGCGCGTCTCCTGCAGACAGGGGACAAAGGAGATTAGCATGTTAATTTCCTTTCTCTCGGGGTCTTCTGTTGCAATACGACCAGGGGGCTCTGACTGTACCCCGCTTCTCCCCTTTTCTCCTCTCCACCTGTCTTAGGGCTGGAAAAGGACAGTAGGGATGCGGATAAAGACTCCACGCTGGCATCTAACGGGATCGTATTAGCTGACCTAGACTTCAGAGTCGATTTTTTTGCTAACGATTGGATTAAGCGGTCGCTCAGCCAATTTTCAGGATCCAGTGAGTGGCGTGAAGCCTTTGGGGGCATTATGTTTAACAACAAAGGGAAGAGAAGAGGCTACAAGTCGATCGAAATTGAAACACCTCTTCTGGAACTAACGAGCTGCTTCGGGGAAATCATGGGACCCCACAAGCTTGTTTAAAATTCTGACTGTGGGAGGCTGCACAGACGCAGGTTTTGATCATACAGATTGATGGGCAGAGCAGGACATGGTGACTCAGGACTTGTATTCTGAGAGTCTGATTAGGGGGCCCAGGACAGGGCTGTGGGACCTCTGTTTTTCTTACCTTGGTCTCCATTTCCTCCCACTCTTGTTTCCTATTTAAATTATGTGTGCAAATCAAGGATATTTGAATATCACATCACAGTGGGTGTACCGAGGTAGACAAGCACGCATCTTTCCCAGGAGAGGACCCTTCACCACCACATGTCAAACCCAGAGATGCCTCTTATCTTCTAAGTGCCATTGTCTTCTTTGAACCCATCAAAGAACCCATTTAACGAGAATTAAATGTTGAGTTTCTCAGGGCTCCCAGACCCCTGGGACACCTCTGGAGGGAGCAGAAAGGGAAGAG
This sequence comes from Aepyceros melampus, assembly GCA_006408695.1. Lineage (NCBI taxonomy): Eukaryota > Metazoa > Chordata > Mammalia > Artiodactyla > Bovidae > Aepyceros > Aepyceros melampus. Next base: position 129,172 of record SJXQ01005547.1, on the reverse strand, counting down.
AGTCACTTGCCTCGATTCCTATCTCCCTCCCCTTAAGAAATACAGATGCAACTTGAAATTTACAATGTGAAGTGTCAGTATAAAAACAATTTTTTTAATTGAGTAGAAATATTGGCTCCAAATGAGGGGGCAGGTGTGTTGTCTAAGGTTGTCGCGGTGTCTGTGTAGATGCCCTGAAGTAGCTGCCGGCCTCCTTATTTGGACCCTCACAGGGTGACCCTCCTAAGCCATCATTCTCAGAATGCCTGCCGCGACCTTGACCATTTTGTGGGATGGAGACCCCCTGGGTGCCTGATGAAAGCCACAGGCTGTCGGGTCATTGGCATTTGGGGAGGGACAGTTCGTGGTGGAGCCACGTCCGGAACTTTTCGTCTGCTCTTCACTTCAGCCTGATCCCCCCGAGTCCCTGAGGATGTGGTTCAGGAGCTGAGAAGAGCCACTGGGGGTAAAATCTCGGCCCCGGTCCCCCAGGTGCCAAATAAGAAAAGTACAGAGTTTGGAGGAAACAGAAACAAACGGCTTTATCTTCGCCTGGCAAAGATGAACACACAGCAGGCTGGCATGTGCCCAGGGCCTGTGCCCTCCTCTGGGAATGGGGTGAGGCTCTGTATCTTCAGGAGGGTCTTGTATATTTTTCTTTTTTTTCTGTAAGTTTATAGCCATAAGCTGTGTCAGATGGCTCAGCAACCCAGTGTGGTATCCTCAAAGTTATCAGCTGTGAGCGTCTTCCTTCTGAGATGTAGAGCCGTACAAGGGAGCCTAGGGGTAGGAGTGTGCCTGGTGCAGACTGTAATTTATGAGGAGTCAGAGAGGAATTAGCTTGGCGAAGGACAAGTCCAGCTACACGGTCTGTTAGTAGTAGCAGCTAAAGAAGAGCCAAGACTGCTTAACTCTTGCAGGCTTGTTTGGCTTTACGTGCCAAAGGCTGCTCACTCATTTCTGCTTTTGCTACAGCACCATTGTGTTAGCTCCTCAGTCGTGTCTAACTCTTTTGGACCCCATAGACTGTAGTCTGCCAGGCTCCTCTGTCCAGGGGGTTTCCCTGGACTGGGATTGCCCTGCCCTTCTCCAGGGGATCTTCCCGACCCAGGGATCGAACCCAGGACTCCCGCATTGCAGGCAGATCCTTTACCGTCTGAGTCATCAGGGAAGCCCATTAGGACCTACCACGCCCCTGAATCCTATGCTGAGGTGCCCAGGAGCTCCCTTTTGGGGTCGAAAAATAACAACTGGTTAAAAATTAGTAAAATTGACATGTCAGCCAATACCGAAGAACTCATCTAAACAAATGAGTTTGGACTCCCTGGAAGCCATGGAATGGTGAGGATGGTGTTATTTGGAAAACTTTTGGGAGTTTCTTAGGAGGCTTCTGAGGGTTGATTTACAATTCCAAGTTTCTTTTGGAGAAAAAAAAACAAACTATCTTTTGGTGGTTGGGGATGATTTTTTTAACAGCAGCAACCATCTCAAAATAACTTTCTTCCCCCCAAAGATTCAAGATAATTATTCTGAAGCCAGAGAAGCTGACACCCATTTGTCCTGGCTGCCCTACAGCAGAGACCACCAGGGTTTCCCAAGGCAAGCCCATCCCCTGCACTGTGGTTTAAGACATTCTCATAGCTCTTTGCGACCCCACGGACTGCAGCCCACCAGGTCCTCTGTCCATGGGATTCTCTAGACAAGCACACTGGAGTGGGTTGTCATGCCCTCCTCCAGGGGATCTTCCTGACCCAGGGATTGAACCTGCAACTCAAGTCTGCTGCATTGGCAGGCCGATGCTAGCACCACCTGAGAAGCCCATATACCCCCCTACTTATGTCTAAACTGGTTCCGGCAGTGTTTGGTGGATATCATAAGTTTATAAACTTTTAGTAAGACCTTTTGAAAATTGCCATCCAGGCCAAACTTGTTACCGCCACTCTCTACCAAAATGGAAAATAATCCAGGTTCCGACTTGCGGTCCGTTTCTTGACAACGTAATCCAGTGCTGTGAAAATCTGCAGCAACACAAGCATTTCAAGAGGTCCTTGAAGTTCATCCTGACCAGGTTTGTCCTTGTCAACCGAGCTCTCTGAAAATGAATATCGGCCAGATTGTGCATCCCCAGTGGTTCACTGGGACAAAGCTGAGTGTCGCAGTCGCGGCCCCAGAGGCCACGCTGCCCGGTCACCCTGGAAGCTTGGACTCTACCCCAGGTGGGGTCCTCGCGGTCAGAGAGCACTGAACGTCTCTTCCTCCAGGTTGTCGATTGTGGGCCTTCTCTTCGTTTCTGGCAGATGCCCTTCTGGGCTTTCTGGGCTCCATGTAGGCTATCAGAGCTCCAGGATGCCCATCACTGTCATTGTGGACTGAGAACCTCTCTCTGCCCATCTTTATGGTCATGGGAAAGTGATTTGTGTGCTTGTTTGGTTTGGTTTTTCTAAAATAGCTTGCCCCTTTCCTGCCAGTCCCTATTCTGTACCTTTCAAACAGTTTTGTGAGGGTGGGCAGAGCACATTCTCCTGCTGCTGACCTCCATTCTGGCATCTGCCCTGGAAAATTGGGACATTTGTGGCTGGCCTGGATGGATAATGTGGAAGAGTGTGTTCCGTGAAACCAGCTTCAGAGGTGTGACTTGGGGTGAGACGGAGGATGAGATGGTTGGATGGCATCATCAACTCAATGGACTTGAGTTTGAGCAAACTTCAGGAGATAGTGAAGGACAGGAAGTCCTGGTATGCTGCAGTCCATGGGGTCATAAAGAGTTGGATGTGACTTAACAAGTAAACAACAAAAACAGCGTCAATACTGAAGTTATTTGCACAACAAGAGTAGAATTAGGGGGAAGTTGAGGTTGATTAGAAGGCACCTTTCTTCCTTCACTCTACGTTTATTCTGAGGCCAGTTGTGTCAACCCACTGAATTTCTTCCTTCTATATTTTCTGGGACTTCTGTCAAGTGCCAGACTCTGGGCAAGGCTGAGGTGGTCTAAAGTGTGGCCCACGTGACCAGCTCCTGGGCACAGGTGAAGGAGCTCGAGGATGGTGGCCTTTTGGTCGGGCACACCGTGGTTCCCATTTCAGCACCGCCAACCCAGTGGCTTTGGTGAGATGATTCGTGTCTCTGATCTCTAGTTTTCTCATCTGTAGAATGGGGATACCAGCACTCCCATTCATGCTTGTTACGGATGAAATGACATTACTGAGCACCTGCCCAGGGTTCGGTCCTCTTTGCTGCTGCAACAGAACCTGGGGTTTTGCTTGTTGCTGCTTCTCTCGCGTTGTCTCAATCAGCACCCAGTGGGTTGGTGAACCTCAGGGCCTAGATTAGCGTGAGTGAGACAGGAGAGAGGCACTCATATTGCCAGTATATTTTCAAGTTTTGTGAATTATTTTGAAAATATCTTTGACAAGATATGGTATATATATATATGTACGGGATGCCAAGTCCAATTTAATCTAGTCTCGTGCATTGTATTTGAGTGTTAAAGCTCTTTTAATTTAGAACCATTGTTTGTTTGTCAGTAAGTCTAAAAATGTAGAACATTTATCTTGTAGAAAATTATAATCACTCATTTGAACTTAAAACTAAAGTGAGTCCCCAAACCCTCAGTAGTAATCAAGCTAAAAAATATTTTAATGCAGCATTTTTAAAACTCCAAATTAATGCAAAAATTCACAATGAGCAGAATGCCAAAATTCTAAATACAGATATGATTCAGTAATTTTGAAATGAGGGAGTGGTGAGTAAGGCTGGGTCGTATAAGGGCAAGGTCAGATCCAGCCTTTGTTTAAAATGTTGATATTTTCATCATGAATTAAAAACACATTTTGTAATTTTATTAATTTTTGTAAATTACATTTTTACTAATTTTTTATTTTTTAAGGGTATTTTTGATGTGGACCATTTTTAAAGTCTTTACTGAATTTCTTCAATATTGATTCTGTTTTATTTATTTTCTTTGGCCATGAGGCATGCGGGATCCCAGCTCCCTGACCAGGGATTGAACCTGCACCCCTGCATTGGAAGGTGAAGTCTTAACCACTGGACCGCCATGGAAGTTGCTCTACTAATTTTTAAAAAATTATTATTTTTATTTTATAATTTTTAAAATTATGTATTTTAATGGAAGACCTGTTACAAAATTTGTAATGTGACTTCTAGTTTCTAGTCTGACATATAAGAAGCTTGGAAATCACCATTTCACCAACATGTAATAAGCTACAGAAACTTAAGAAAGCAACAAGTCTTCTTAGATCTGTAGAGGAAATAAGGTCACAGGGCAAACTGTTGACCCCCAACTGGGGAGACCGACAGTGAAGGCAAAGCGTCTCCACTTTCCGGAGCAGACACCCATGAGTTCCGTGTAGAAATCTGAACTGTAAGTGACCAGCTGCTAGAGGGCTCAGGGTGGGCAAGTCTGAGATGAGAGCAGTCCTAGGGAGGCCAAGCCCTTGTGTTTTACTTTTCCGAGCTCAACCCAGTTCTCACAATGAATAATCAGGAAAAAGAAGAATCCTCCTGTGGGGCTTCCCTGGTGGCTCAGTGGTGAAGAATCCGCCTGCCAGTGCAGGAGACGCAGGTGCAATCCCTGGTCCGGGAAGATCCCACACGCTGCAGAGCAGCTAAGCCCCGAGAGCCGCAAGTATCAAGCCTGCGCGCTGCAAGCACTGTAGCCCGAGTGCCCTGGCACCCGTGCTGTGCAACAAGAGAGGCTACAGCAGTGAGAAGCCCGTGCACCACAGCCGGAGAGCAGACCCCTCTCCCTGCAGCTAGAGAAAAGCCTGCCTAGCAACGAAGACCCAGCACAGTCAGAAATAAAAATAAATAAATAGATGAAATAAAAAAAATATATATATATATAATAAAGGAAAAAAGAAAAAGAACCCTCCTATGTTTCTGGAGTACTTCCAGGCAGTACTGTTGCCTGGAAAATCCCATGAACAGAGGAGCCGGTTAGCGGCAGCCCATGGGGTCGCTAAGAGTTGGGCACAACTGAGTGAATTCACTTTCACTTTTCACTTTCATGCATTGGAGAAGGAAATGGCAACCCACTTCAGTGTTCTTGCCTGGAGAATCCCAGGGACGGCAGAGCCTGGTGGGCTGCCATCTATGGAGTTGCACAAAGTCAGATATAACTGAAGCGACTTAGCAGCAGCATGCTTCTGGAGAAGAGGAAAGAAACTAATTGGAAATACAGCAGAGCAAAGTCTGCCCTCAGGAGAAACTGTTTAATCAGCACTTAACTGATGCGGGGGACAGGAGATACCCAAGTCCAGTCCACTCCGGCCATCCTGTCCCGCCAAGCGGGCTAGAAAAAGACTGGGAAGAAGTTCTTAGGACAGTCACGGTTCAGAGGCCCAGCTTCACGGAGACTGAGACCCGATTGCAGAACGGTAGGACCTTCCCCTCCCCACAGCTCACCGTCACAGCGTTCGAGTCCCGTTTACCTGGTGTGTCATGTCTGGCTATTAAGAAAAATTTCCAGACATACTAAAAGGCAAGAAGCACATCTTAAAGAGACAGAGTCAGCGTTAGAAGCATATTCAGATGTGGCAGAGACGTTGGAAATATCAGCCCAGGAATTTAAAACAGCTCTGATTAATATGCTAAGGGGTGCTCACGGATAAAACAGGCAGGAAGCGAGAGCAGATGGGCACGGTAAGCAGAGAGATGGAAATTCTAAGAAGGAACCAAAAAGAAACGCTAGAGGATCTGTTTCGAGAACACCCGGCAGAAATGCAGAATGCCTTTGATGGGCTTATTTGTACAGTAGATGGCAGGGGAAAGAACCTCTGAGCCTAAGGGCGTCTCAGCAGAAACCTCCCAAACTGAAAAGCAAATAGAAAAAGGAAGGGAAAAAACGCAAACAGAATATCCAGAAACCGTGGAGCGACTACAGAATGTGCAGCCTGCATGAAATGGGATTACCAGGAGAAGGGAGAAAGGAACAGATGAAATATTTGAAGCAATAATACTGTCAGTTTTCCCCAAATTAACGTCAGACACCCAACCATAGATCCAGGAAGATCAGAGAGCTCGAAGTAAGACAGATGTCAGAAAACTATGCCTAGGCATATAATTTTCAAACTGTAGGAAATCAAAGAAAAAAACCTCTGGAAGAAGCCCATGAAAGAGACCTTACCTCTCAAAAGAGCAAAGAAGAGAATTACAACAACCCTTCAGAAACGAAGCAAAAAAGAGAGTGAAGTGAAATATTTAAAGTTTCGAGAGGAAGAAACCCACCAACAGAGAATTCTTTACTCTGCTAAATTATTCCTCAGAAGTGCAGGAGAAATAAAGGTTTTCTTGGACAAACAAAAATTACTGCCAGTATCTGTTGCTTGGCAAGACATAGGTAGAAATGCACAGTGGAATATGTGCTCTTAACCGAATCTCAGTGTGCAGGTCAGCAGCGTGGAGTATATTCACATCACTGTGCAAGCATCTTGGATACTTCTGGATCGGTTTTGATATTTTTTAAAATAGATGACTAAAATATTATGTTTCGGTATTGAGGTTTTTGTCATTCCCTTAAACTCTGTGCCCGGGTGAGTGCCGGGCTGACCTCATCCTGCCCTGGCATGCTCCAAACACCCCCCTCCTCCCACGCAGAGCTGCAAGCACTTCCATGAGGATTGGTCCAGAGCCACTACAGTCAGCCCTGCAGCTAGAAACAGACTTGTGAGCTTGGCTAACTGACCTGAGAGAGATCTGTCTGGAACAGACACCCACTTCATGTGAATTCACACCCGACAAAAGCAATCAGCTCAAGCCTCCTTCTTTACCCTGGTCCCTGCATTTTCCAGTAGGTTCTCCGTAAAAACCAAGGCTAGAAATTCCTGAATCTCTTTCACTGTGAAAGAAAAAGCTGAGTGTGACCACGGTGCAGATAGGGGATCCTTTCTTTTTATTTGAAGTTTGTTTTCTGTGTCTATGAGTCTATGTCTGTTTTTGTAAATAAGTTCATTTGTATTACTTTTTAGATTCCACATATAGTGATACCATATAGCATTTGTCTTTTTCGGGGGTTCCTTTAACTTAAAAGGGTACATTGGCTACCAAATCAAAAGCATTTGGAGTTTAAGTGGACCTCTGAAGTCACCTCCTGGGTTAACGGTCTTGTGTTACAGCTCAGGGCACAGAGTCCCTCTAGGAGAAACGTGAGTCTGGTCCATTAGGTTGCACGCTGCTCTGGTTTTCCTCCGGAGCTGGCCAGGCGATGGAGCTGGCGAGGCCAGGTCTGCGGATCCGCATTCGTTTTGTCCCGGACCGCCTGCCGCACCTAACCCCATCGTAGTCAGAGACCTTCCGAGCGTAGGTAAGTGGTGGTCGTCACTGAGACGAGAGGACACGTGGCTGGCTCAGGAATGTCCACCAGAGGACACAGCCCGCTGGTTAATCCTCACTCGTTAGTCCTGGTCTCTCCAAGGGGACGCACTGGGGCCCCAGTGTCACAGATTCACGTCTCTGTGATTCACACTCACTTTTATTTTGTACCCAGGACAAGAAAAGAGCAGCGGGCAGGCTGCAGCAGTGCCCACACAGCACTAGGGCTCTGGGAAAATCGCAGGGCAAATGAGATTTTGGGGAACAGTTTTATTCATTTATTTATGTTTGGCTGTGCCAGGTCCTGGTTGCTGCGTGCAGATTTTTCTCTGGCTGTGGCGAGCGGGGGCTACTCTCTAGTTGCGGGGCACAGACTCTAGGGTACGCTGGCGTCAGTACTCACGGCTCCTGGGCTCCAGAGCACAGGCTCAGGAGTTCTGGCACACGAGCTTCCTTGCTCTGCCGCATGTGGGGTCTTGACCAAGTCCGCACTCTCCCCGTGTGTGTGGAGCCACGTGTAGACTCCTCACCTGAGCTGGGCTGTGTCTGCTGCTGGGCAGCTACTCTGTCTGGACACGTGTGATCAGCTGATCAGCTGGGCTTGACCTGAGTCAAGGTCTGAAAGGGGTGTGGGGACCTCCTGGCAGAGATCGTTCCTGGAGAAGAGAAGCCAGCCATGAACACGTGGGCCGGGAAGGCACGTTCAGGGCCTTGGGGGAGGCTGGGCTTTCTCCTTTGAATTTTGTGTCTGGTCCACTTTCAACTATTGGGTTCCAGCCCAGGTTCTAAGGAGAGAGGGAGAGAGGGGAGGAAGGAGCGTTTGTGGAATAGGAGGGGTGACATCCTGGAGAAGTGGCTGTAGCGCCCACAAAACTCCTGCCGTGGAGACAGCTGGACACAACCTGGTCCAGGCTAGGAGGCCCAGAGGAGAGGACTAGAAGCTGGAGAAGAAGATGTACTGCTTGCCACCTGCTTGGTGATGAGACCTCAACAGAGCTCCTGGGACTGGCCTGAGGCCTCCCAGAAATTCTTTTAGGGGCTGGAGGCCTGCCTTAGCCAGTGTGGCTGGAGTTAATGATATATGGTCATATGATTATATTTATGATCAAATAATGTTTTAAGGTGTTTTTTTCTCTCCTGTTATAAGTTGGGCCTCCCTGGTGGCTCAGACAGTAAAGAATCTGCTTGCAATGCAGGAGAACTGGTTTCGATCCCTGGGTCGGGAAGATTCCCTGGAGGAGGAAATGGCAACCCACTCCAGTATTCTTGCCTCGAGAATCCCATGGACAGAGGAGCCTAGTGGGCTATAGTTTCTAGCATTGCAAAGAGTCGGACACAACTCAACAACTAACACACACACGTTAGTGTGGGTGTTTATGGGTATGTGCACAGTGTGTCTGTGTGTGTGTGCACGCACGTGCATTTCACTACTGGGACTACAACTTCCGTCATTTCCTGTCCTAGAGGTGACATGTGGTATTGAGATTAATGAAGCCTTTGCCTGCGGTGGACTCCAGGCCTCACTCATTGAGCAGAAATTCCCAGTGTTCTGAAAGAGGAAGCGGCTCCCCCACATGAGCCCCTTTCGAAAAATGAAAGGCCGGATCCCCTCTGTGTGCGGGAGGCTTCCTGGGCAAGTCCAGACGCGGGGACACGTGTTTGTCACCAGCTCTAGACTTTGGCATATGGCTCTGTGGGTGTGGGTGACTGGTTCTGTTTGCACAAAGAGAAAGTGCAAGTTTCTTTAAAATGTCTTCTTAACAGACCTTAAAAAAAAAAATGAATTCAGAGACACTTTAGTTAAAACAGTCCCCAAGGTGTGAGCCCAGGAGCTGTGGTGGTGTGAGCTGCCTCGATACTTGGGGACCATCTGGACCCCCTGGTACGTGGCTTCTCGTCCAGCTGACTCAGCTGTTGTCCACTGCCAGGATTAGCAAGGTGCTAGCATGTAAGTTCCTGACAATGCAGAACACTCAGGTTCAATCTCTGGGTCGTATGATCCCCTGGAGAAGGAAACGGCTACCAATCCAGTATTCTTGCCTGGAGAATCCCATGAACAGAGGAGCTTGTGGGCTACAGTCCAGGGGGCTGTGAGCAGTTGGACATGACTTAGCGACTAAACAAAAAAACAAGTGTGTGACTTAGATGTGGGGGGCGCCCAGACCAGGGAAGATGCTGGAGAGAGGCGGATGCGGGAGGGGTGGGCAGTGGGTCTCATTTGTACCTCATGTGAGCTGAGGCCGGAAGGGAAGCTCGCCCCCAGAGCACACAGGGCCTCCCGTGCCGTGAAAAGGAGCGCGGCTCTGTGCTCGCCTCAGTCCCTCTCCTCCCCAGGCCTGAGCTCCTTTAGGCTCTGAGGTGCTGGGCCAGGCCCAGTCCTTGCGGGAAGCGCTAGAACCAGTGCTTTGGTTGTTCAGACACTCAGTCGTGTCCGGCTCTTTGCAACCCCATGGACTGCAGCAAGTGAGGCTTCCCTGTCCATCTCCAACTCCTGGAGCTTACTTCAAACTCAACGTCCATCGAGTCGATGATGCCATCCAACCATCTCATCCTCTGTTGTCCCATTCTCCTGCTCTCAGTCTTTCCCAGCATCAGGGTCTTTTCTAATGAGTTGACTCTTCCATCAGGTGCCAAAGTATTAGAGGTTCAGCATCAGTCCTTCCAATGAATATTCAGTGTTGATTTCTTTAGGATTGACTGGTTTGATCTCCTTGCTGTCCAGTTGACTCTCAAGATGCTTTGGAGGGTGTGCTAAGGCCTTACCTACCACCTACCTTGAAAGGTCCCATGATTCCTCCTGCTTTCTGCTTCCAGAAAAAGTACCATTAGAAGGTCCTTTATTTGAAAAAGCACAGAGGCTGTCAGGTTCCTCCCACTCACACCTGTGGATCTGACAGGCTGGGTGGTTCAAACCCCGATCCTGGAGGTCTGGCCACGGAAGGCTGAGGTTTCAGGGGCTAGAGCCACATCTGTAGGCCTGGATGCTGGGGGACAGTCTGGGCTCTCGAGTGTGGTGGGTCCAGGAGAAAGAGCGTTTATGGAGAGAGAGAGGAGAGAAGAGAAGGGAAATTCCCACCGCATGGGGCCATGACGGCCTTACCCAGGGCCTGCAGGATGCTCTGGACCAGATGGGAGCCATGCTGTCCACCGGCTCTTCCTCTCCTGTCCTCTCTACCGGCCACCCACCCCCATGCTCGTCACCACACTCATCTGGGATCCTCCTTCCATCCCCCCTTCCTTTCCTCTTCTTCGGTGCCTGCCCCGAGGTTCACCACGTCCTGCGACCCCAGCCCCGCAGGCAGAGCTGGTGGGCGTGAGGGTTGTCACCGTTATACACGCAGGAGGACATGCTGGGACCCATGCAGGGGGCTCTGCTGAGCAGAGGTGGCGTGGGGAGCCAGGCATCCGCTGGTTGTTTTCAGGGAGGAAGAGGAGGAGGGACAGGCATTTGCGGATGTTTGTGAGCGGGAGGATGGCTGCCCGTTTCCATGCAGGCTCTGGCCCCTCGTGGGAAGGAGCTCTCATGCCACCTTCCTGACTCATTCTCTGCTGACAGCGTTTTCCTTCCACACCCATCCCAGGACCGGGAGAGATGTGAGCAGGAAAGACCTCGGAGGAAAACCTGGGGAAGATCACTGCTTCCTGAAGGCCAGCTCGGCCGCCCCCTTCCTCCTGCTGTGGGTGTGGGCGTGGACTATCCAGGCTTCTGGATGGCGCTCGCTCACCCCGTAGATCGAGGGGCAGGCGTCTCGGTGAGCAGCCCCGGCTCACACATGCAGAGGCTGACTCGGGGCTTTGTTGGCGCGATTTGTCTTGAAGGGCGGCCGGGATGTTCCCAGTCATGTTCACATTGAGGTTTCCAACCGAATCTCATCAGATGGATGAGAGAAGTCCCGTAGGAGTCTGTAAAGTTTTCTCCAGAGAAGGATGATCTGAGACAGAACTGGGTTTTGATTTCCTGCCCCTAATGAGATGGATGTCAGGGAGCCCTGCCAGTGGGGATTACTGCGAGTTGTCCATTAAAGCCACGTTTCATTACGCCAGGTCCACTTCAGATGTGCTGCCTTCTGTCAGCAGCTGGAGTCGGGAGGGTTCAGCGTCTGGATCTGGCAGCGGCAGGCCAGCTGAAATACCTTTGGCATGGCCATCCTCCCGCGCGCTGGATCAGGGGTCGCCTGGCACCCTGTCTGCCCAGCCCTGTGCTCTGGGGGCTGTCCACCTTCCGCTAGAGACTCACATTCAGCTGAGCCCTCAGCCCAGTTCTGTTTCGGGTAGGAAGGCAAGACCATGACACCTGCTTCCAAAGGCCGGGGTGCCATCCTGACCTGGCCTGCCCATGTCTTGATCCTGACCTTGGAGGACTCCTTGGCCTGACTTCCTGGCCGTTTGTAGCTCAGATTTCTGGCTGATCCCCTCACTTTTTCTTCTGGAGTCCTGGATGGGATCAGAGCTCTGGACACAAGCTTGCCTTTGCCGTCTCTGACCTCTGGATCTGATCTCTTTCTTGTCTCACTTATAGGAACTTGTAGGTGTTCTAATCTGTCTAGTTGTGTTTGTTGTTCTTCAGTTACTAAGTCATGTCTGACTCTGTAGCCTCATGGACTGCAGCAGGCCAGGCTTTCCTATTCTTTACTATCTCCTGGAGTTTGCTCAGACTCAGCGTCCATTGAGTCTGTGATACCACCCAACCATGTCATCCTCTGTTGCCCCCTTCTCCTCCTGCCTTCAGTCTTCCCCAGGGTCAGGGTCTTTTCCAATGAGTCGTCTCCTTGCATCAAGGGCCAAAGTATTGGAGCTTCAAGCGTCAGTCTTTCCAATGAATATTCAGGGTTGATTTTCTTTAGGATTGACTGATTTGATCTCCTTGCTACCCAAGAGTGTGAGTTTTAAAACGAACATTAAGCATTGAGATTGTCTCACCGGCAAGGTTAGGAGTGGCTCTTGCAGGGGGTGGGGATGAAACCGGATGGTAGAGCAGCTGGGAAGTGGTGTTTCCCAAGACAGGTGACGCGGGAGGTGCAGAAGCACCTGCTCGGAAAGTAAAATCTAAGAGCAAGTGGGATCAGCACTTGTAGGGCTCAGGTCAGGAGAAGCCCATCCAGGGAAAAACAACAGAGGAGACCTGACTCGGGGGCTGGCCTGACATGCCGTGTCCGTGCCGTGTGCATCTGCGTGTGTGCCGTGGACGCAGAGAAGCGTGCCCTGAGGACATGCTCCTGGGGACGTATGTGCCCCCGCTTCCAAGATGCTCGTGCAGGAGCGGACACCGGGAGTGTTTACGCAGAGCTCCTGGAGGGCCAGAACCTGGTGATGAGATGGTTCTTCTGAGGCCACACGAGGGGTCAGTGTGCCCCCGTGTTTAACAGGCACAAACGGTCTTGCTTTATAGCCGCTCGGGTGGAACAGGGCATGGGAAATGCTGGCGCGTCTGAGGGCCAGCTGGGCACTGCCAGTGTCTCCTTGTTTGTCCCTGCTCTTGGCGGGGTTCCCCTGGAACCGTCCAGGGGGCTCGAACTCACAGTGAAGGGATGGAGGAGGGGTGGGGACTGGAGCCTGGTTGCACGTCCAGTTGGAGTTTGGACTGTGTCTCTGGTTGGGCAGTCCATCCTGGTGTTTGTCCAGGGGCCCGAGGTGTCCTGAGTTTAGTGTTTCTAGGAGTGAGAGAGGGGCACGGGGAGCAGAGTCCTGGGGAAACCCTCCCCTCCTCACCCCACCAGCTGGCCTGGTCATCCAGGTCCATGCCGGCCCTGGCCTTCTGCCCAGGCGTATAGTTTGGGATCGGAGGTTGAGAATGAGGGGGTAGGGGCCAGAGGCCAGTGGTCAGTGGCCGTTCTGCCCAGGCTTCGGTCTCTTCGATAAGGGCACTGGTCCCTTTCATCAGGGTGGGGCCTGATCACCTCCCGAAGTTCCGGCACCTGCACCATCACCCTGGGGATAAGGCTTCAACTTGTGGATTTTGTGGGGACACAAATAGCCGTTCTAGAGCACCCTCGTTCCTGGAAAAGTCCCACCTGGCTTCCCTCACTAGACTCGCTCATTCCCTCTTCTGATGGAGCCTGGTCACTGCTCTCCCAGCTTTGTCTTCCCATCTCCCACAGGAGTTACTACTGAGAATGACTAGATTTTCAGATCCTTCTCCCCAGCAAGGCCCGAGCCATGTCTCCTTCTCAAGGTCCTGAGTGACCAAATCTGCTCCCACAGTCAACAGTAACAAGAATTCGGGGGACTTCCTGGCGGTCCAGTGGTTAAGACTCTGCCTTTCAAGCTTCCCTGGCGGCTCCGTGGTGATGAATCTGCCTGCTGCTGCAGGGGACACGGGTTCCTGGATCTCTGACCCAGGAAGATCCCACGTGCCGGGAGGCACTAAGCCCCTGCACCACAAGAGCCCGGAGCTGCAACTACTGAAATCTGAGTGCTCTAGAGGCCCTGCTCTGCAACAAGAGAGCCCACTCGCCACAACTGGAGAAAGCCCATGCAGCAACGAAGACCTAGCTTCAGCCAAAAACAGAGAATAAATAAATAGATAAAAATCATTAAAAAAAAAAAAAAAAATCTGCCTTGCAATGCAAGGGTTGTGTGTTTAAGCCCTCGTTGGGGAACTAAGATCTCAAATGCCTTGGAGCAATTCAGCCTGCACACTGCCCCTCCTGAGCCCATGAGCCACAGGGAGAGACGGTGCACTGTAAGCAAAGAGCCCGTGTGATGCAACAGAGACCCTGCGTGCCGCAACTCAGAGCCAGATGAATGAGTAAATATTAAAAACAAAACAGTAACATGAATTGTGGGGAATTCCCTGGCTGTCCAATGGTTGGGGCTCAAAATTTCACTGTCAGGGCCCGGGTTGGATCCCTGGATGAGGAACTGGGATCCCACAATCCGTGCAGCCTGGTTTAAAAAAAAAAAAAGGAGTTTAAAAAAGACTAGTGACCACCAGCTTATTTCCCTGCACAGGCGTTCACTGACTGCCATTCTGGAGAGGGCAGGGGTGGAGAGAAGGTCAGGGCAGTGGTTTCAGGGCGAGCTGGCCGAGCGGACAGATAAGAGAAGGAGGCTGATCATCGGGCTGCCAGGACCTTTTGTCCGCTTTTCCTCCAGGCAGACAGATCTTTCCAGACAGATAAAAAGACCCACCAAGCCCAATTCTTTTGAAAAATTCTGATTCTTTCCCCCCAGGCTGTCTTCTCTCCCCTCCTCCCTTCTTTCAAATCTGATGGAAGGAAAAAACATTTGGATAGACACTCTGGTGCCCCCAGGCTCCGAGAGCTCTGCTGTCTGCCCAGGACCCCAGGCCGCCTGCCCCTCTGTGCCCCGGGCTGGCTCAGGCCGCCTACAGCGGCGGCCCGCACACGAAGGGTCCCTGGCTCACCGCTGCTGGACTCATGACACGTGGTGAATGCAGAGCACAGGCCACCTCCTGTTCTTCTCATGCCTGACAAAGGGCGTCTTAGAACCAGGAACTCTTACAGGTCGGAGTGTATCTCCAAGACACCCAGCATCAGACTGGGCTTTTGTTGGGGAGCATCTGTCCAAGAAGACAGGCCTTTTCTGCCCCTCCTGTGTCCTTGGACTTAAAATATTTTTTAAAATATTTATTCATTTGGCTGTATTGGGTCTTGGTGGCTGCACGCAGGATCTTCAGTTTCGACGCACAGACTCTCTAGTTGTGGTTCACAGGCTTAGATACTCAGTGGCAGGTGAGGTCTTAGCTCCCCAGCCAGGGACTGAACCCACATCCCCTGCGTGCAAAGGTGGGTTCTTAACCACCAGACCACCAGGGAAGTCCCTGGATGGAGTTTCTTAATGACCCTCTCCCTAAACTCATTTTCTAACTATAGCTGCATATCTTGATTGAAAGGAAGAAACAGAGTATCTCTTGGGTTCCGCTACCCGTTTGGGAGGCTAGACCTGCTCCGTCTCGGCCGCGGGGACCGAGCGCCAGTGCGGGAGAGAGGCCTCGGGTATGACTGGGCATCCCTCCTGGGCGGAGGGGAGCCCGCAGGAAGAAGGTGGCTGTTGAGCTAATACTATGCTTTCTGGCTTAGTTCCAACAGCTGCATGCCAAACTTTCTTCGACTGGTTTTCAAAGGGTGCCGCTTTCCCCCATCTCCCCGTACCGGTTCCTGGCTTGGTGGTGTGAACCAGCCTCCCCTCTCCTTCCCCCCGTTCATTCGTTTATTCCTCTCTGAGTCCCTGTGTTAGTTTCTTGTTGCTGTTTAGTTGCTGAGTCGTGTGCGACTCTTCTGCGACCCCATGGACTGTAACCTGCCAGGCTTGGTTCTCTGTCCGTGGAATTCTCTAGGCAAGAATACCGGAGTGGGTAAGCCATTCTCTTCTCCAGGGCATCTTCCTGACCCAGGGACTGAACCCGCGTCTCCTACCTCGGCCGGCGAGGTCTTCAGCACTGCGCCACCTGGGGAGCCCTATTAGTTTCTAGGTTGTTGTTCAGTTGCTAAGTCCTGTTCGACTCTTTGCGACCCCGTAGACTGTAGCACGCCAGGCTCCTCTGTCCTCCAGTAATCTCCTGGAGTTTGCTCAAACTCATGTCCACTGAGTCCATGATGCCATCCAGCCATGCCATCCTCTTCTGCTCCCTTCTCCTTTTGCCTGCATTCTTTCCCAGCATCAAGGTGTTTTCTAATGACTTGGCTCTTCCCAACAGGTGGCCAAAGTGTTGGAGCCCGAGACGGCAGGGCTCTTATCCTCAGCCCCACCTTCCCCTGCAGCCCTCACCTCTAATGAACTGTCTGGGGGTCAGATGCTGAGTCACGCACTCATCCTCTTTGGAAGGCGCTGGTCTTCGCTCTGGAGGAATGAGGACTGTGGCTGAGAAAGCCCCCTGCCTGGTACAAGAGGTTCACGTGTGCGTGGCATGCTAAGTCACTTCAGTCGTGTCCCACTCTTTGCGACCCTATGGCAGTAGCCCGCCGTGCTCCTTTGTCCATGGGATTCTCCAGGCAAGAACACTGGGGTGGGTTGACATGCCCTCTTCCAGGGGATCTTCCCCACCGAGGACTCGAACCCAGGTCTCTTGTACCTCCTGCATTGGCAGAGAGGTTCTTTACCACTAAGACCACCTGGGAAGTCGCACGAGAGGTCCAGTACCCGCAATTAAAAGACTCGGCCGCCCACAATTCTCACCCACATTGGAATTCCTGCTGCTGAGGCCACCTCATTGATTTTCAGCCTTCATTCTCATAAATCTGCAAGGAGAAAAAGCTTTCTCGCCGACTCTGCTTGAACCCAAGTTTTCAAATCTTATCAGCGTGACTGGTACTCTGATGGGTTCCTTCGGCGTGATGACCTCCTGTGACATAATACTTCTGGAGGGCAGCGTGCGTTTTTTCCTCTAACGGGCAGGAAGGTGATATTTTGAAGCTTGGGTTCTACTTAAGGGAAGAAGCAGCTGAAAACAAGGGCCCCCTGTGTGTGGTCACCCGTGGACGCGGACCCTCTCTCAGTTGCTGTTCCACAGTTAGCAGCCTCTCTCCAAGCCCAGTGTCTCAGAAATGCCTGCAAGCCTGGATTCTGGTGTTGATTGTCATTGCTGTATTTATGACTACACATAAGGCTGCCTGACGAGGCTCCCACGAAATGATTACTCCCACTTCCTTACCAGCATCTTCTCTGTCCTGGAGGGCTGCACCTGCCCCCTCACTTATCCCCTTTCATCCTCCGCACTAGAGTCAGTTTTTTGCCCAGACAGCAGAGTGACCCTAAAAAATGTCAATCAGCCTGCGTCAGAACTAAGTGCCCGGGACCTGCCTGTGGGCTTCCAGACACCCAGCTGCCCTCGGGTCCTGTCCACTGCCCTCCGCCCCTGTCTCCTGCCTCTCATCCTCACTGGTCCTCAAGCTCAGCGTCTGAACTGCCCTTCCCTCTGGCTGTCCTCGCCCCCTGGTCCTCTGTGTTAATCACTCTGCTCAGTGGACGCCATGTGGAGGTGAACGCCATCAGCGAGCATCCCTGGCCACTGTTCCTCTCTGTCCCCTTGTTCCGCACACCCCTCCTCACTGCACTCACCGTGCACAGACCTTCTGTTTCGTGTGTGTTTCTCTGTGGCCTGTCTCCCCTCCTGAATGTAAGTCCCAGAGACCTTGGGATTTCTCTGTCTTGCCCGTTGCCTTAATCCCAGTGATGATAAGTGCTTTAGAGGTGGTGGATGTCGGTGAAGGGGATCGTAGCGTTGAAGAAATGAAGGGGGCGGGGCTTCCCTGGTGGCTCAGTAGTAAAGAATCTGCCCTCCAATGCAGGAGACACGGGTTCGATCTGGGTCGGGAAGATCCCACATGCCGAGGCGCCCCTAAGCCCATGAGCCACAGCTACTCCTGTGCTCTAGAGCCCGGGAGCCTCAGCTGCTGAATCCCGAGAGCTGGAGAGCCCGTGCTCTGCAAGAAGAGAAGGCACCGCCGTGGGAAGCCCTCACACGGCGAGGAAGAGTAGCCCCTGCTCGCCACAATGAGAGGAGAGCTCTGGCAGTGCAGCCATAAATAAATAAGTAAATAAAATTTAAGGAAAAGGGGAGTGAGAGAGATCACCAAGTCTAACAGACCCTTGCTTTGCCATAAGGTTCCACCCTCCCCTCCTTGCATCAGGATTCAACACAAGGAGCATGGGATTTAAGAAAAAACAAAAAGCTAGATGGTTGTGATTGTTGGGTTGGAAGATGTGGAAGCCAGAGTGGAATCAGGGCCTAGCACTGGCTTCAGAGGGAGATTCCAAGAGGCTTTCTCCTTCCTCTCAGCCTCCAGCTTTGAGTGAGTAGTGATGGAGGGAAGAGTGGAGAGCTGGGGCCAATGGCACTTCCCGTTTACCCAGCTTGGACCCGGACAGGACGTCTCAGCCCAGGCACTGTTAAGCCCAGCACAGCAAATGCCCATCTCAGCCGGCCGCTGTATTTCCTTTTTCCAAGTAGGGTTTCTAAAAAGCCGTTCGAGTTCCTGGAGGAAGCCAGAGAGATAGCAACCCGATTACTGTACTTGGGCCGATGGGGCTCAGTAACATGGCTGTTAGCTGAAGAGTTCTGGACACGCCCACGCCACTCTGGCTGGGCACCGCGTGGCCCGTGAAACGTCACCTCCTGCCCTGCAAGAAACGCTCTCTACTTTCTCTTGGCAGTAGCTTCCCTGAGCGCTGAGCAGCTGCTGTGGAGGCAAGAGTGCTGGGCCTGGAATCGAGAGATGTGGGTTCTGCCAAGGCTCGGCCACTGTAGACGAGAAAGGAGAAGAAGGCCGTGTGTACGTGCGTGCGTGCATGAGCACGGATGCACGCATGTGGGTGTATGTACACGAGGGCAAGCGTGTACACATGCATGCACATTCTTGTGTCTGTGAGCGTGTCCACGTGTGCATATGCAAGTGTGAGCACATGCATTGTGCGCAGGTGTGCACACATAAGCGTGGCGGGTGTGCATGCTTGTGTGCTGGCACGCACACATATGCGTGCCTACATCTGGGCGTGCATTCACGTATATCTCACCACGTGGGTGTATCCTGTGCGCACGCTGATGCGTTTGTATATGAGCATGTATATGCATACACACACACATATATGAACACCCATGCAACTGTGTGCGTGTGTGCATGTTTGTGTGTGCATGCCAGTGTGTACACATGCCCATGCCCACACAATTGTGTATATAGAGTTTATTTTTTATTGAGGCATTGTTGGTTTATATTGCATTCTATACATTTCATGAGTTTTCCTGGTGGCTCAGTGGTGAAGACTCCACCTGCCAATACAGTAGACGCCGGTTCGACCCCTGAGTCAGAAGGATCCCCTGGAGAAGGGAATGGCAACCCACTGCAGTATTCCTGCCTGGGAAAGCTCACGGACAGAGGACCCTGGTGGCGCTGCAATCCACGGGGCCGCAAAAGAGTCAGGCACAACTCAGCGACTCAGTAACAGGAACACATTTCATGGGGCAGCATTGTATTCTACTTCTCCATGCCCCACCAGAATGCCGTGTTCTTCCGCCACCATGCCGCTGATCTCTACCCACTTTGCCCTTCTTCTCCCTTGGTAACCACTGTTCTGTTCTCTGTATCTGCATGTTTATTTTTGTTCATTTGGTTTGTACGTTTATTTTGTTGTTGTTCGTTTTTTACCACATATAAGCAAAATTATACAATACACTTCTTTCTCCAATTGACCTTTTTTGCGTGCATACTTAGGAGCTCAGTTGTGTCCTACTCTTTGGGACCCCACAGACTGTAGCCCACCAGGCTCCTCTGTCCATGATTTTCCAGGCAAGGATGCTGGAGTAGGTTGCCATTTTCTCTTCCAGGGGATCTTCCCGACCCAGGGATCGAACCCGGGTCCTCCGCATCGCCTGCATTGGCAGGTGAATTTTTTTTACCAATGAGCCACCCAGGGAGCCCATAACTGACATTTCTCTTAGTATAATATCCTCAAGATCCAACCATGTTGTTGTAAATGGCAAAATGTCATCCTTTTTTATGGCCTAGTAGCATTTCATTTGGAGAAGGCAATGGCAGCCCACTCCAGTACTCTTGCCTGGAAAATCCCATGGGCAGAGGAGCCTGGTGGGCTGCAGTCCATGGGATCGCTAAGTCAGACACAACTGAGCAACTTCACTTTCACTTTTCACTTTCATGCGTTGGAGAAGGAAATGGCAACCCACTCCAGTGTTCCTGCCTGGAGAATCCCAGGGACAGGGGAGCCTGCTGGGCTGCCGTCTATGAGGTCGCACAGAGTGAGACACGCCTGAAGCGACCTAGCAGCAGCATTTCATTGTCTACATAAACCGCATCTCCTTTATCTATTCATCCATTGATGGGACTTGGGTTGCTTCCGTATCTTGTCTATCGTAAATAATGCCACAGTGGATGGAGACATGCATGTATCTTTTCAAGTGAGTGCTTTCATATCATGCGGATAGATACCCAGAAGTGGGATAGTTGCGGCTTGCTGCTTATCCATCTCTTGGAGCCCTGAGGGGGCGCAGCGCTAATAACTGTTTATGGAGTGAAAGGAGAGTTGTGGATAATCCCGAGTGTGCTCCTTTGAGCTTTGGATCACATTATATGCGCTGTTGATAATTTGTAAAAATTGCATCTACTGAAAAATCATATACCTTGGGAACTGTTTTCATGGCACCATAAAATAAGTTAGATTTGTTGAGGGCTATTGATTTTAAGTTACTGGATCATACATACACACGACAGGAAAAAAAGATTAAAAATATCTTTAATAGGGCTTTGGGATTAGTGCACTTTATGAAGCCCTGCTGCTCCTGCTGCGGCTCAGTCGCTTCAGTGGTGTCCGACTCTGTGCGACCCCATAGACGGCAGCCCAGCAGGCTCCTCTCTCCCTGGGATTCTCCATGCAAGGACACTGGAGTGGGTTGCCATTTCCTTAGCACGAATTCTCTCCAAATTGGCAATGGGTGTATGATCTATATTAGCAGTTTTTGTTTAACTACAGTCAGTATTTGGTTTGATAAAATATCACTTTCCAAGCATTCTTCAGGGGGAAAGAGTTTATTGAACTGTCTCAACCGGGGTTTACCAAAGGTCATGTTAATGTGGAATTTTCTTTCCTTGAACTCAAAGCAAACCTTGGTGGGAGTCACTGAGTTTGGAAGAATGAAACATAGAGGAGGAGGGAAATTGGGCATGGAGAGTTTGTGATGGATGTGGGGGGGCAGTTAGCAACTGAAGGGGCTTGCTTCTCTTTAGAGGAAGGGTCGGGAAAGGTTGCTCATCTCAGCGTGTTTTATTGCTGTTTAGTTGCTCAGTCGTGTCCGACTCTTTGTGACCCCATGGACTGTGGCCCGCCAGGCTCCTCTGTCCATGGGATTTTCCAGGCAAGAATACTAGAGCGGGTTACCATTTCCTTCCTTCTCCTGACCCAAGGATCGAACCCACGGCTCCTGCATTGCAGGTGGATTCTTTACCACTAAGCCACTGGGGAAATCCCTTTGGGCCCCTACTTTTTTCTTGTTCTTTTTAATTGCAGATAGTTGATTTACAGTGTGTGTGAGTTTCAGGTGTACAGCAAAGTGACTCAATTATATGTGTGTATGTGTGTGTGTGTGTGTGTATATAGTTTTCAAGATTCTTTTCCATTGTAGGTTATTTTTTATTAAATTTTTTAAACTATAAGTTATTAAAAATATTGAGTTTAGTTCTCTGTGCTATACAATAGGCCCTTGTTTGTTATCTATTTTGAACATAGTAGTGTATATCTGTTAATCCCAGCCTCCCAGTTTATCCCTCCCTACCCCTTTTCCCTTTGGTAACCGTAAGTTTGCTTGCTCTGTCTGTGAATTTATTTCTGTTTTGTAAGTTCATCTGTATGATTTTCTTTAGAGGCCACGTATACACGCCATCCTATGGGCTCTGCCTTTCTGACTTGTTCCGCCGAGCGTGATGGCCTCTGGGTCCATCCATGTTGCTGCGAATGGCGTTGCTGCCCACGTTGTTGTGACTGATGGTGCTCCATCACGTGTACGTACCACATCTCCATCCATTCACCTGTCAGCGGGCATTTGGCTTCCATGCCTCGTCTGTTGTGAACAGTGCTGCTGTGGACACTGGGGTTCATGTGTCCTTTTGAGAGAGAGTTTTTGTCTTTTTGAGATATTTGCCCGGGAGTGACATTGATGGATCATATGCCAGCTCTATTTTTAGTCTTCTGAGGAACCTCCGTATTGTTCTCCATAGAGGCTGCATCGACTTACATTCCCACCCACAGTGTAGGGGGGTTCCCTTGTCTCCACTCCCATTCTTTTCCCTGGTACCCACTGGAAGAGTGGCATCAAGGTCCAGAACCAGGTCTGGGTGGAGTCAGTCTCTCTCTAACCACAGCTTGCCTCATGAGCGTGTCAGGGCTTTACCCCCTTGCCTACCTATTACTCTTCCAAAGGAACAGTACCAGGCAGTGTAGCAGGCATGAGTTTCATGGAATAAATTGTGTAGGTGCCAGGGAGCTTCCTGTTAGGCTGAGCTTCCGTGGCCCACATTTCTTTACTCAATAGCTCAGGCTTCTTTTCCCTTTCTCTTCTCTCTCTCTCTTTTGAGGGAGCAGGCAGGATAGAGAGTATTGTTTTCTTAGAACTTTGTATAAATGATCATTTTGACAAAGGAGCAAAAGCCCTTGTCCCGATGGGCACTACATTTGAAATCAGAGTCACAGCTATCATAATGAAGACCTCATATCCTGTGATTGATGTAACATAATTGTCTCCTGGAGAACTTACCCGGAAGATACATCAGTGCTGGCAGTGAGCTCCGAGTTGCGCTCATCACCTTCTTCCTTTGAGCCCATCTCTGGGATCCAGTGAGTCAGCTGGAGAAGGAGCTGGGTGGGCAGCGGCCGGGACCCCTCTTGCACAGTGCCGCCCTGAGCGCTTGCTGGCCCCCAGACTGTGTGTGTTGGCCCGGGGCCTGGCTTGTGGGCCAGCCGCTTCTGCATGGTGTCATGCCACTTAGAATCCGCAGACGTTTAGAGCACCTTTTATAGCCCTGGAACCGAGAGATTTAATACAGTCCATTGCTCACTTAGAAAAGATCTGGAAAAAAAATCACCCCAAATCAATGGGGAAATCGACCACTCAACCTGGAATACAATATTATTAAACTATTTCTCTTCATCCTTCTTCTTCGCCAGGAAGATAATTATCTCATCTTTTATCTCTCCCTACAACTCTCAAGAGAAGAAGGTTCTATATTTTTCATTGCCATCTCCTCTGGTCTCTCAGTAACTTTTACAATTAGAAAAGAGAGTTATAAATGCCTTTCTTTATCTTTTCAGGAAAGCTCATTTCATCCTGTGCAGTTGTTGGTAAAAATCAAGATTCTTACCTCTACCTTTATTGGTCCTTCATAGCATTCAGTCAGCAAGTCTTTATTGAGCACCTACTGTGTGCTTTCCTGTCCAAGCTGAGGCTCCTTCTCTCAGCTGCTCTTGCCGTGGAGCCAGCAGAGGCAGGGGCCATGTCACTCTTCCTCCTGAGGCTCGTGCTGTCTGCCTTTAGCACTCCCGTTTCAGTCTGTGCAAGCAACTGCTGTAACAAGCAGCCCTTAAAGCCCCAGGAAAAGAGCAGTTCCCGCTCCAGCCACAGCCCCACTGGGGTAGGTTGGGAAGGCGTGTGCTGCTCTACGGCCATCACATGGTTCTTCCTGTATTTTGGTCTCCAGATTCCGTCCACCTGGTGGCCCCAGGGTCTTAGGGTATCCCCACTGGATCCTCCACCTTCGGCCAACCTGACAAAGAAAGAGCATAAGCAAGGAGGATGCTGGGAGAGAGATTTTAGAGGCCATGTCTAGAAATGGTATGTGTTTCTTCTGCTCACGTTTCCTTGGCCAGGACCAAGTCACATGACCCACATCACTGCCAGGAATGTGCGAAGTGGAGTTTGTTGAACTCATAGCATCCCCCACCCCACCCATAGCCATCAGCTTCCACGTGGACACATCTGGGTGTGCTCTTCCCTGGTCCTCCATCATCCCCAGAGCCTTGTGCCCAGTTCAGAATTACTTGTCAGTATCCCATCCTCTGACCTCAGCATCCTGTCTCTTATGCCCCCTGTTATCCCACTTCCTCCAGAGACCTCGGTTTTTTGGATATCCCTGCTTTCCTTGGTTGGATCGCCCACTCCCCAGCCTGCTCCCTTCCGTCACACATCGTCCTCCCACCTCAGCTTGGACCAATCCTGTGAGCCATCTATGCTCCCCACTATGGGCTGCCAAGGGCTGCTGAGAAAGATCACACACAACCCCAGGGATCAGTGCCATTCCAGATTTCAGAACTCCAGCCCTGCCCCCTCAAGGCTTGGCCAGCTCTTGCTACTGGGCACTCAGTGACTGCTCAGAGTTGCCCCAGACTTCATCCTTCTAACTCTCAGCAAATGACTTCATAATAGGCAATAAGACACCCTCTGGCTCCTCTACCCCTTGCTCCAAATCTACCCACTTACTAGCCATCTCTTTTTCTCTCCAGACCTGGAAGTCAAGGTGTCTGCTCCCCCAAGTCAAGATCGGGCTTTGTTTTGCCCACTTGGTCTTCCATCAAAGATTCCTTTGCCTTTCTATCATCTCCTCTCCTGACTCCCATCAGCCAGGTCACACATGCCTCTTTATCTTAAAAAAAAACACATCTTCCTTCAACCATACCACCCCTGTCTAGCTGCCACCCACCTTGTTTTCTTGTCTTTTCACCAGAACTTCTGAAACTGAGGACCACATTAGCTGTTTGCATTTCTTTACCTCCCATGACCTCCTGATCAGAAACTGTGTCATTTTGCTGAAATCCCTGGTATATTGACAGCGGCTATCCTGCCTCTTCTTGAAATATCTTCCTATGGCTTCTGTGGTCCTTCTCCCTCCCGGTTCTCAGCTCGTCCTTCCTTTCTGGCGATATTTCCTACATTTCCCTCTGGGGCCCCTCTTCTTTGTCTGTTCATTAAATTAGCTTTTTTTCCTCACTAGTGTTTCATCAGCAGCACCCCCCACACACCTTTTTTTTCCCCCGTGTTCTCTTCTGGGGATTTCATTCCAAGCTAACAATTCTACTTAGAACTTACAGGCATGCCTATGCATGCATGCTGTCATTCAGTCGTGTCTGACTCTTTGTGACCGCATGGACTATAGCCCACCAGGCTCCTCTGTCCATGGAATTTTCCAGGCAAGAATACTGGAGTGGGTTGCCATTTCCCCTTCCAGGGGATCTTCCCAACCCAGGGATCGAACCCATGTCTCTTGTGTCTCCTGCATTGGCAGGTGGATTCTTTACCACAAGAGCCACCTGGGAAGCTGTCAAAGATACAGAGATGGAATCAAACCATTCTGTGAAATGTGAGAAGGAACGAAAGCAGCATTTCTAAGCTAATGTATAATGCTTTACGTTAAGTATGCACATAGAACTGAATGAATGAGTTCAATGCCAGGGAAGCCCCAGTCAGACAGATGTGACGAGCCCATCCATGCCCGCGTCTCCAAAAGTCTGTGTATTTGAGCCAGCTAGCTCTTTCACTTGTGGTGGGAAGGTGGGGATTCGCCCCAGATTCAGTCAGTGAATATTGGGGCCATGCAAGGGTTTATTAGATCTTGATTGACTCGAAGGCCTTTTCATGACCCTGTTTCGGCTCTGTGACTATGCATGGTCAGCCCCAACACGTACCTTGAGTGAAACAAGCTCGAGCTGACCAAGGACGCCAAGTAATGTCGCAGCACGGGCCTCTGTAAAGGTCATGGCTTAGAAGGTCATGCTGAGAAGCCTCTCTGTTTGAACTGATGCATGAATGGTCCAGAAGGCCTCTTGAGAGAACTCCACGAGCAACCACTGGCCCGTCTTTGGTCACGGGTACAACTGCCGGACTTGGGTTCTCTTGAGTGGCTTTGTTTGCCGGAACCAAGGATTCTGGATGGAACGTTCATATGCTGAAGGCCCTGTACACTGCTTTTGTTAGCACTCCAGTAACATACCAAAGAAACAGAAGGCATATGTTAGGCTTTCGGGAACTTTATAATTTAACGAAGTTCAAAATGTACAAAAGATTTTTAGTCTCAGAACCTTGAGATGAGTGTAGAAGTCCAGATATTCCATATGTGTGGAATAATTATTCAATCCTGAGACTTCCCTGGTGGTCCAGAGGTTAGGCCTTTGCGCTTCCACTGCAGTAGACACAGGTTTGATCCCTGGTCAGGGAAGTAAGATCCCACAAGCCATGATTCTTTTTTTTTTTTTTAACAGGTTTTAAAAATTATTCAGTCCTGACTTGCATAATTCTGAGAAGAATCTGCTAGCTCTTGCGATGGCTCAGTTAACAAAAATAGGAAAAAATGCATGTTTTTGAAAACAGTGAGTGACTTGAGGGCAGGAGAAATGGAGTTTCCAGGGAGAGATCAAAGCCTTTAGGGAAACTTTCATGTCTGAACTCCCACTGAAAACAATCAAGAGATGGGGAAAAAGAAATTTTTCTGCAGTCACATTCATATTTCGGGTCTAGGTTTGTAAATAGCTAGGACTGAAAGAACAAATGCAGGCAGAGATCTGCTGAAAAGAGCTGGTATTTTTAATGGGCATTTCCCCCCCTTTCTATATTTTCTGGAGTCCAGGCGAGCAATACAGAAATAGCCACCGTTTATAAATTGTTCCTGACATATTTTCTGCTCTTTGAATTCCCTGAGTGCCCTCAACATAATTAGAAAGAAGCAATCTTTTACATTAGTAACAGGGGAAAAAAGAACATGGTTTCAGCATGCAAATAAGATGTTACCTAAACAGAAAATTATAGATGCAACCAGCTGATGGTTCTCGTCACGAGGACAGAAAGGGGACTGTTGAAGGCAGCGGGGACTATTCCTAGCTCCACTTGCTGACGTTTCTCTCTGCTTCTCAGAGTCATCTACTGCGCACACAGGCACAGGGAAGAGGGTGCAGATGAAGAAGCAAGCCCCCCAGGAGAACTGCATGCAGTCGTCATGGACTTGTCCTTCCTGGGTTTAGGCTCCGGGCTTGAAAACAGTTTTTGTTGCGTTTCCTCCGCATAGATCCTCTTCTGATACAGACCAGAAGAGCTAGCCGAGGATGCAGCTTCTAACTTCATGTAATGATCAGTTGATTGACTGATGGCTTCATTCATTCATCCACTCCCTCAGTGAGCAACTATTTGGTGCCATCGTAATCCCCCTGGAGAAGAACATGGTGACCCACTCCAGTGTCCTTATCTGGAAAATCCCATGGACAGAGGACCCTGGTGGGCTACAGTCCACTAGATCGCAATGAGTTGGACATGACTTAGCACAAACAACAAGACGAATCCCGGGGCTACATCAGCATGGACACTTTTCTCCATTCCCCTTCAGTTCTTTGGGAACAGGTGCAGAGAAGAGGGAGGGTCAGCATTAGTTAGGCACGTGTGCAGGGGGTTATGACACAAGGCCGCTGCTGGCTGAGCAGTGAAGGGAGGGCACGAGGTGAGTGTCGAAAGCAAAACGGCGGTTGGGCGGAGGGGAAGGAGGTGCCGGCAGGACCAGACAGTGAGTGGGTCGAGGGTCCGGAAGGAAGGAGCAGGCATCAGCCATCTGGAAGGCCTAGAATTGAAATTCTGGAGGCAGCTCCTGTATTAGCAATGCCCCTGGGACTGTTGGATAAAATAGGGTGTAGGACAAGTTCACTTAAGGTGAAGCATGTAAGGAACCAAATAAGGTGTTGAAACCAAGGTATCGGATGGTTTATCTGCATGAATACTGACATCACCGATTATGGTGCTTAAATCTCCAGTTAATGCAGAAGGGTCTAGATGAGAACTTGATCCTTGTGAGAGCTGAGCTCTTAGCTAACAGGGATGTCAAAAGTACTGTTAGACAGACCTTCCCTGGCAGTCCATTAGTTAAGATTCTGCGCTTCTGTTGTAGGGGGTATGGGTTCAGTCCCTGTTCGGGAAGCTAAAATCCCACATGCCATGTGGCACAGCCCCTCCCCCCAAAAGTATGAATAGAGTTAATCCTGCCTTTGGAATAGAGTCACAGCTGCATGGACTCAAAGCTTGATTTGAATAAATGTGAAACTTGAGTACCCAGGAAGCGTTGACATTCCAGACTCCATCATAAGCCCATTTCATCTAGATAGGCAGTGAGGAAGCAGATGCTGAAGAAAGCCGGTCTGACAATGTAGAAAGAACCTAGATGTCCATTTTTGAAATCTGAATCCAGTCCACAGGAAATCTTCTCTCTTTCGATAACCTGCAAGTACCATCAGAAGGCCTTCAGACAACCGGATAAGAATTGCTATGTTTTGGCGGTGCTCTAGAGACATCCACACAAAGTCATTTGAGTGCTGTGTGTATGTAACACCTTTGTCGAAGTAGCCTTTTTAAGATGATGAGAAATCTAAAGAGAGTTAAGTATCCTTCTACAGCAAGAAAGATGTCTTAATTATTACTGTTTTATAAAGTCCTTAGCAGTGAGTCCCACCCATTATGAATTTGTCCTTATTTCCAGATGACCCTTAGACTCTCTTTGTTCAGTTTAAAAATTCTACAGCTATTTTGACTGGACGACAGAGGATGAGATGGTTGGATGGCATCACTGACTTGATAGACATGAGTTTGAGCAAGCTCCAGAAGTTTGCAACGGATAGGGAAGCCTGGTGTGCTGCAGTCCATAGGTCACAGAGTCGGACACGACTGAGCAACTGAACTGAACTGAACTGATTTCGCCTGGAATTGTGTTGAAGCTATTAATTCGAAAAGAGTTAGTAGCCTTATGGTTTGCAGCCTTTCTGTGCAAGAACACAGAATACCTCCTCTATCTCTTATTTTATATGTTTCAGTTTAATGTTTCCCTTTTAAAATCTACTGTTTAACAGACGTCCCTGGTGGTCCCAGTGATTAAGAATCTACCTTCCAATGCAGGGGGCCATGGGTTCCATTCCTGATTGGGGAACTGAGATCCCGCCTGGTGTGGGGCCACAACTTTTGAGTCTGTGCACCCCAACTAAGACCCAACTCTGCCAGAAATAAATAAATATTTATAACAATCCTTAAATAAAATCTACCATTCAAGATAGACCCCTGAACTTTCTTGCTTCCATCTCCCACCATAGCAATGTGGTCGAGTCATTAAAATACCGAGCACAATAGTTTAGAACAGAAAGCTCCCTGGAAAATCGTAAGCAAGGCACAGCGCAGGTGAATGGGCAGGCCGTCTGTTCCTTCATGCTGAACTCTAAAGGAAGCTCTCGTTTTTGTTCAGTCGCTAAGTTGTGTCCTACTTTTTGTGGTCCCATGGATTGCAGCTCTCCAGGTGTCCCTGTCCTTCATCATCTTCCAGAGTTTGCTCAAATGCATGTCCATTGAGTCGGTGATGCCATCCAGCCATCTCATCCTCTGTCATCCCCTTCTCCTGCCTTCAATCTTTCCCAGCATTAGGGTCTTCACATCAGGTAGCCAAAGTTTTGGGGCTTCAACTTCAGCATCAGTCCTTCCAATGAATATTCAGGGTTGATTTTCTTCAGGATTGACCGGGTTGATCTCCTTGCTGTCCAAGGGACTCTGAAGAGTCTTCATCAACACCACAATTCAAAAGCATCAGTTCTTTGGCCCTCAGCCTTATTTATGGTCCAACTCTCACTTCCATATATGACTGCTGGGAAAGCTGCAGCTTTGACTGTGCGGACCGTTGTTGGCATCGTGGGGTCTCTGCTTTTTTTTTTTCTCTGCTTTTTAATATGTCATCTAGTTTAGTCATGGCTCTTCTTCCAAGAAGCAAATGTCTTTTAATTTTCATGGCTACAGTCACCATCCACAGTGATTTTGGAGCCCAAGAAAATAAAGTCTTTCACTGTTTCTATTTTTCCCCCATCTATTTCCTGTGAAGTGATGGGACCAGATGCCATGATCTTAGTTTTTTGAATGTTGAGTTTTAAGCTAGCATTTTCACTCTCCTCTTTCACCTTCAACAAAAGACTCTAGTTCCTCTTCATTTTCTGCCATTAAGGTGGTGTCATCTGCATATCTGAGGTTATTGGTATTTCTCCCGGCAATCTTGATTCCAGCTTCTGCTTCGTCCAGCCGGCCTGTGTTTCCGTTTGAGCCAATCCACCTGAGTGACCCGGAGCTGAGGAATGGACACTCTGCGTGATTCCACTTAAAATCGTCCTCTGCCTCAGGCAGGCTGTGCAGTCTTTCATCAGGAAAAGCAAGCGACCCAGTCTTATCCAAGTCAACGTGATTCCTTGCCATGATTAGAGCTCCAAATGAAACTCAGACTACTAGACTAAATGGTGGCTTGAAGGCCCTTGAGAGAGTGGAACAGCGGAGCAGCCTGGCTGGATGATGTGGTTAAAAGGCATCCGTGGAGGCTTGCCGCTGTTGGGGTCAGCCCTGCAGTGGTCAAAGCCGATGGGAGCAGGGCAGTGAAATTCGCAGAGCACGATGGCATTCCAAGAGCCCAGAAACATCTTTCCAATCATCCCACTTGGGCTTTCTGAGCTTTGCTCTTCTGCTCGTCTCTTGAACTGTGGGTGTGTGTGGTGTGTTCCCTTAAAAAGGAGTTGAAAAAGCAATTTTGTTGGCTTCCTTAGAATGCCATTCTCTGCAGTGCTCAGATAATTGAGTATTATTATTATTTACAATAACCACCATCTCCAGCAGATGTCTTCGGATGGAGGAGGAAAATACCAATAAATTCTCGCCAATAGCTTATTCAGTAGAAACTGAAAAAAGACACAACCATGATCTGTAGCTGCAAGAAGAAGCTAAAGTAATTCTGCAGCCTTTTAAGCAAAGTATGCACATTTATTTAGGCATCTGGGATGTTTTCACAGTGTCTGGTGCAGACTTCATGAAATCAGGAACCTCTTTTGTTTTGAAGACAATTTAGAGAGGCATCTTCTTGTCATTTGCCACTTAGAAATTTCTAAATCAACGGCAGATTTTGTCCTATTTCCCTAAGTGATCCATGAAATGCCAGCTCTGTGAGAGCTCTTGGTAAAAGAATAAAAGGGGAAAAACCATTCCGTGGAAGCATAAGTTTGGGAAATAACATATATTAGATTCTCTTTTCACAGACTGATATCCACTTAGCATTTAGAGGCTCTGGAAATCCTACAGAGGACAAACTCACTTAATATTATTTAACCCAGAATTTTCCGAACATTTTTAATAGCTTATCGAGCTACAGGTGATGCATGATAAACTGCACGCACTAAAGGGTACCACGTGATGAATTTCAACACGTGTATACCTGCGAAACCACCGCCATTGAGATAATTCCTTTTATTTTTGCGGGTATATCAAAGTTGTCTCCTCGTTTATTGGCAGACATGTAGGTTGTCTCCGTTTGGGGCTATTTAGAAATAAAGCTGCAATGAACGTTTGCATGTGAATCTCTGCATGGACATGTCCTGTTGGGATGGGTATCTTGGAGTAGCATGGCTGGTTCATGAGGGTTGTGTAGTCTCTCAGTCGTGTCCAGCACTTTTGCGACCCCATGGACTGTAGCCCACTAGGCTCCTCTGTCCATGGGATTCTCCAGGCAAGAACACTGGAGTGGGTTGCCATGCCCTTCTCCAGGGGATCTTCCTGACCCAGGGATCGAACCCAAGTCTCCTGAATTGCAGGCAGTCTTTACCCCTGACCACCTGGGACGCCCTATGATAGGTGTATGATTAACTTTTTAAGAAACTGCCAAACGCTCTTCCCAAGTGGCTCTGCCCTTTCACGTTGCCATCAGCAGTTTATGAGAGGCCCCGTTCCTCCACACCCGCACCAGCGCCCAGCACGCTCAGTGTTTGTCCTCTTAGCTTTGTTGCTGTGCAATCACTAAGTCATGTCTGACTCTTTGCAGCCCTATGGATTGTATTGTCATTTGCCACTTAGAAATTTCTAAATCAACGGCAGATTTTGTCCTATTTCCCTAAGTGATCCATGAAATGCCAGCTCTGTGAGAGCTCTTGGTAAAAGAATAAAAGGGGAAAAACCATTCCGTGGAAGCATAAGTTTGGGAAATAACATATATTAGATTCTCTTTTCACAGACTGATATCCACTTAGCATTTAGAGGCTCTGGAAATCCTACAGAGGACAAACTCACTTAATATTATTTAACCCAGAATTTTCCAAACATTTTTAATAGCTTATCGAGCTACAGGTGATGCATGATAAACTGCACGCACTAAAGGGTACCACGTGATGAATTTCAACACGTGTATACCTGCGAAACCACCGCCATTGAGATAATTCCTTTTATTTTTGCGGGTATATCAAAGTTGTCTCCTCGTTTATTGGCAGACATGTAGGTTGTCTCCAGTTTGGGGCTATTTAGAAATAAAGCTGCAATGAACGTTTGCATGTGAATCTCTGCATGGACATGTCCTGTTGGGATGGGTATCTTGGAGTAGCATGGCTGGTTCATGAGGGTTGTGTAGTCTCTCAGTCGTGTCCAGCACTTTTGCGACCCCATGGACTGTAGCCCACTAGGCTCCTCTGTCCATGGGATTCTCCAGGCAAGAACACTGGAGTGGGTTGCCATGCCCTTCTCCAGGGGATCTTCCTGACCCAGGGATCGAACCCAAGTCTCCTGAATTGCAGGCAGTCTTTACCCCTGACCACCTGGGACGCCCTATGATAGGTGTATGATTAACTTTTTAAGAAACTGCCAAACGCTCTTCCCAAGTGGCTCTGCCCTTTCACGTTGCCATCAGCAGTTTATGAGAGGCCCCGTTCCTCCACACCCGCACCAGCGCCCAGCACGCTCAGTGTTTGTCCTCTTAGCTTTGTTGCTGTGCAATCACTAAGTCATGTCTGCTCTTTGCAGCCCTATGGATTGTAGCCTGCCAGGCTCGGTGTGCAATGGTATTTCCTTGTGGTTTTGAGTAGCACTGCCCTGGTGCTGAATGGTGTTGAGCATCATTCAGCCCGCTTCCGCATCATCCACTCTGTCTCCTTGACGCCTGGCCTCGCTGGCTTCCAGCCAAGGTCCCTCTGTCCACGTCCTGGAAACTCTCAAGGTGGTGACTTGGGAACATCACGGGGCTCACTTCGTTTGTTTCCCTTCTCTCAGAGATTACGGTCTGTTTTTGCTCATTGCCCACTTTAAATGGTTGCTTTATGCATTGTGTCTGTTTTGTTCTGGTTGTTTTGGGTGGAAGGTTAGAGCCAATCCCCATTTTTCCATCTTTACTATGAATGGAAGCTTCAAAGCATATTGTGTTATGTTTATTTGACTGTGAAAGTCAGTTTTTCTTCTTCTCCGTTTTCAGTCTCACAGAATTTTCATTCTGGAGCCCGTGTTGGCCAAGATGAGATGGCAGTTAATATACTCAGTCAGGGTATGCTTTTAATTAACACATACCAGATTCATTTGAATTACAGCCCCTGTGACATTTCCTTGCATTTTCATTAAGTGAAAGGCGACATGGCATGCACGCTTCATCTTCACGTTGTCAGGCTTGTCATTGACACAGATGTCAGCGTTTCCATTTGAAAAATAGGGAAAGAATGTCATGCACGTTTTTAATGAACATCTTTCAGGCATTCTGATCCTTAACGAATAGAGGTCTAGAAATATCTTTTTGCCTTTATCCTGCTTGTGTCAAAACCTCCGAGGGATGTACCACCAGGTCTTAGAATGAACATGGATTTTCTCTTGCATCCATCTCCTCACCGCTGTGATTGTGAACTTTCTATAAAATGCAGATTGGGTGCACTGGTTTTTCTGTTTAGGCTTAAACCTTCCAGCAGTTGTAGGATAAAATCCAATATTCTTAACATGGCCCAGAGCTTTCATCATCTGCCTCTTGCCTGTCTGTGGGGCATGGCCTCTCATCTCCCCTTCCTACACACGCTGCATTCCAGCCACAAAGGGCTACTTGCAGTTCTAAAAAGAAAACCTTGTCCTTTCCTCGCCTCTAGGAAGTGTTCCTTCCGCTCAGAGAACCACTTATCCTTCAAGATGGTTCAGGCATCTCTTTCGATCTTAAGGCTCTTTGACCTTCTGGGCAGGATCATGACTTTTTCTCGCTACCCTAAAGCCTCAGCAAGCTGAGACCAGTGTTGTTATTCTGTATTAAAACTCTCTGTAACCAAAACTCAAAAGATATTGGGTTGGCCGAAAATTTCGTTCGGGTTTTCTGTACGATGTTCATAGAAAACCCGAACAGCCTTTTCGGCTAACTCTGCCCCCGTGTTCATAGCAGCACTGTTCGCAGTGGCCAGGACGTGGAAGCCCCCTGAACATCCACTGACAGACGATGAGTGGGTAAAGGATGGAGTACCACTCAGCCGTGAAAAGAAGGAAATGGTACCATGTGCAGCAACGTGGATGGGCCTAGAGACTGTCATACTAAGTGAAGCAAGATGGAGAAAGACAGAGGCCATGTGATGTCACTTATATGTGGGATCTAAAGCAACGATACAAATATACTTACATACAAAACAGAAACAGACCCCCAGAAACAGGAAACAAATGGTGATTACCAGAGGGGAACGGCGGGGGATATGTTAGGAGTTTGGGATTAGCAGATACACACTGAGCTGTGCTGAGTCCCTTCAGTCGTGTCCGAATCTTTGCGACCCCACGGACTGTAGCCTGCCAGGCTCCCCTGTCCATGGGGTTCTCCAGGCAAGAATACTGGAGTGGGTGGCCATTCCCTCCTCCAGGGGATCTTCCCGACCCTGGCATCAAACCTGCGTCTCTTATGTCTCCTGCGTTGCCAGGCAGGTTCTTTACCACTAATGGCACCTGGGAAGCCCCCGTAGATACACAGTACTATATATAAAATAGAGAACCAACAAGGACCTCCCATATAGCATGAGAACTTATCTCAACATTTTATAAAAACCTATAAGGTAAGTAATCGGAAATATAGATATATTTATGTAGAATCTGATATATATATATATATATCTGAATCAATTTGATGTACACCTGAAAGTAATGTAATGTTGTAAATCAACTGTACTTCAATTTAAAAAATAAAGACACTGTCTGTAGTCCCTCCTCCCTTTCCACCAGGTGCACTAGGCAGTGAATTTTTTTCAGGGCAGCAACTTGGTCTCTGTGGTTCTCTGTGTCTCCAGCGCACCCCCCACAGTGGCTAGAGTGCAGGGGCGCTCCAGGCGTGAGCCCACTAAGACCATAGTTCTTCCCAGCACAGAAGTTTGTTGAACCAGCGACTAGGCAGAGCCTCTTAAGTGGGCCTAACACTGTTAAATGACCATGTAAATTGTAAAATGCCATCCAGGTAGGTCTGTACATCTGGTTTGGAGACAGTTCAGTAGTCTCTGCCTTAAGACAGTGCCCGCCTGCAGCTCGGATCAGCTTCCGCCTGGGGTCCCTCACTCAGGCAGTCTCGTGTCTGTGCTGCTGTGGGCTAGAGCTCTGCCTGTGAGGGTCTCGCGTGTGTCTATGACCATTTGGGACAGCGGGGCAGCACCACCCATGTTTCCCAGAGTTGTTTTAAAAGAAGTATTAACTCTGATTATATTTGAATTTAGCCGAAGCAAAAGAAACTGAAATGTAGTTAAAGGAATTGCTAAACTTTAAATTTGTTTTTTTTTTTTTAACTAAAAAAGACCGTCATTCATAAAAGACCTAGAAAGATGAGAAAAAATAGTATGAGGACTGTTAAAAAGTAGGATTGCTATGTCTTAATTTTTAAAATTTAAAATATATGTAACTTTTTGTATGTTACAAAATGATTCCTTGTTACTAAAGTATATCTTTTCCTGCCCCCTTTCTCCCAGCTCCAGAATATATGTTTATGAGTTTCATTTGATCATGATTAATATTCACAGTCACTTCCCATTTCCTATTGATTTGCCCTGTATAAAGGCACTCACTGATTACAACTCCTGTTTTGATGCTGTGTCTTGTTTTTGAGTCTTTTTGCAATCAGTCCACAGATGAATGGATTTCATCACGAAACAGCCGTCTTTTTTGAGGAGTTTGGTGCCGTTCTTCCTTTCTGGGTTCTTGCATGTTTCGTGTGGGACAGTGTATGAATAAGGTTCCCTCGTGGCTCAGACAGTAAAGACTCCTCCTGCAATTCAGGAGACCCAGGTTCAGTCAGTCCCTGGGTCCCCTGGAGAGGGAATGACTGACCCTCTCCAGTACTCTTGCCTGGAAAATCCCACGGACAGGGGAGACTGGCAGGCTCCAGTCCATGAAGTTGCAAAGAGTCAGATGCAACTGAGCGACTAGGCACGCACTTATGGACATTTCTGCATACTTTGGAGTACATATATTTTCACTTGTTTGGGGGAAATAAGAGTGAAACTGCTGGATCATAGAATACATGAATGTTATACTTTGGAAGAGACAGGTGGCTTTCCAAAGCGGTCTCAGCATTTGACACCCGTGGCCGCTGTGTAGGAGCGTTCCTGTCGGCACCCTTCCAAGGTTTGCTGGTGGTGTTTTTGTTAGCTTCAACAATTCTGTCATTGAGTTTGTATCAGTTGGAATCTCGTAGTTTCAGAGTTTCACGTTTCATGTTTCCCTGATGAGAGAAATGTTGAATACCTTGCTAAGTTCCTATTGGCTCCTTGTACCTTTACTTCTGTGAGGTTCAAATCTTTTCCTGTTATTTTTTAATGGGTCCTTTGTCTTTTTATTCCTGATTTGTAAACCTCCTTGACATCTACTGGATACAAGTCCTTTGTTAGATAGTTATATGTATTGTATTTTTTTAACCCATCTGTGGTCTGCATTTTCAGTTTTTTTTTTTTTTGATGGCATCTTTTGATGAAAAAATTTTGATTCAGTTGAATCAAATCCTTTTATGGCATGTGACTTGTGTGTCTTTTCTAGGAAATCTTTGCCTGCCCTCAGGTTTTTGAAGAGACTGCCCTACACTTTTTTCTAGATGCTTTCTAGTTTTAGCATCATATTTAAGCTATAAGACATCTCGTATTGATTTTTGTTGATGGAGTTATAGAGGGGGGTCAGGATTCAACCTTTCCTTCCTTCCCTGTCTCCCGCCTCCTTCTTTCTCTTTCTCTTTTCTTTCTCTGTCCCTTCCTCTGTCTCTCCTTCCTCCTTTTTTCCTTAACATACTGAAATTCAGCAGCATTTTTAGAAAGGATTTTTCTTTCCCTTTGAATTATTTCGGCATCTGCTGACCATCTAAACGTAGGGTGGGCAACAGGTTGGATCTGTAGCTCTAGAAGGGCTGGGCGAAGGGTCCAAGTCTCCCAGGCAGACCGCAGGCAGCACTGTGCCTCTTCCCCGGCGGTGTGGCTGGAGCCTGGCCGAGACTCGTCCGCTCCTTCCAGCTTCCTCTCAGCCCAGATGCCTCCGAGATGACAGGGAGCGGAGCACAAACGCAGGCTAACAAAGCCTTAGGGGCGGCTCTGAGAGCCCACTGGGCTCCGTGCTTATGAAGAGTCCTGTCCAGGGTTCACAGGTGTGATCAAAATGCCTCCGCCCTGAACTTGGACACCCTGTCCTGAGAGCTGAGAAGGGCGTTTACCATCTGCTCATGTTCCTCGTCTCTGGGCATCTTGTCCCTGTGACCCCTGTAACCTCCGTACAGGGTGGAGGTTCTCTGCCTCTGAGAGCCCATCACTCGAGGGGCCTGATCACAGGGTGGTGCCCGACCGTGAAGGAAAGGACCCGAGGAGGGGAGGTGTGAGTTCAGTGTCTCGCCACCCTACCTGCCTTAGGGCATCCTTGTTCCTCCATCCGGATGTTGTTTTATCAGTCAAGCCAGGTCTGCCGAGTCGCTTACTGTCTCTTTCAGAGCAGCTGTGAGCTGGGGGTTTGGGAGGTGTTGAGTTAGAGGGGCAGGCTTTTTAGAAATAAAGTGGGGTCATTTTCAACATTTGCAGCTTTTCTCCAAATTCTCTGCCCAGCAGCTAAGTTAGCATTTCTGATAATTGATCGTTGAAGTTGCACAACGGGACAGACTCTCAGAACCCCGAGAAGTGGCTTTACTTGGTTGATAATTTATCTCTTCTCTTCTCTTGTATTCATTTGCCTTTCTCTCTGATACCATACCTATATGCTGCAGCCAAGAGTGTCAGGCCAGGGGGTAGGATTTCTGGATAACTCTGGGCTTCCCTGATGGCTCAGTTGGTAAAGAATCCGCCTGTGATGCAGGAGACCCCAGTCCGATTCCTGGGTCAGGAGGATCCCCTGGAGAAGGGAAAGGCTACCCACTCCAATATTCTGGCCTGGAGAATTCCATGGACTGTACAGTCCATGGGATTGCAAAGAGTCAGACACGACTGAGCGACTTTCACTTTAACTGGAACTAGCTGGGCAGAAAGGTGAGCAGAGCAGGGCTACTGAACAGGGACTTCTGTTCCTTTGCTGGATGCTGCAAGGTTTCAAGGGGAGTTGGAGGGTTTTCTTTTTAACTTGGAAGTAAGAGCTGTACAAAGATGCAGCACAGTGACATCATTCTTTTTGGTTTTCTCGTTCCCTGTGTAGATGCTGACCTAGTTTTTAAAAATCTGGGTATCGCTGAGTGGGCCCTCGCTGTCCGAGGTTCTTCCGTCTCTGCGGTCCAGCCGACCACAGGTGGCATCGCACTGCAGTGTTTATGACCGAAGAGAATCCGTGAACATAGGGACTTCCATTCCTTTGCTGGATGCTGCAAGGTTTCAAGGGGAGTGGGAGGGTTTTCTTTTTAACTTGGAAGTAAGAGCTGTACAAAGATGCAGCACAGTGACATCATTCTTTTTGGTTTTCTCGTTCCCTGTGTAGATGCTGACCTAGTTTTTAAAAATCTGGGTATCGCTGAGAGTGGGCCCTCGCTGTCCGAGGTTCTTCCGTCTCTGCGGTCCAGCCGACCACAGGTGGCATCGCACTGCAGTGTTTATGACCGAAGAGAATCCGTGAACAGATGGAGCTGCACAGATTATACCCATGTTGTTCAAGGGTCGGCTGTACAGGCTGGCTTTCCCCCTGAAATCTGCAGAAGTGACAGCTTTTCCAGAGGATGGAGTTACTAGTTTTCAGGGAGCCACCCTGGTTCAGGAGAGAAGGGACCCACTTGTGCCATTTTCAAAATGAAAACAAAGCCCCATCCATCCAGTCACTTGCCTTCTGCGTGGAAACATGAGCCCAGCACGAAGCAGGATAAAGCACACTCGTCGTGAGGGTCTGTCCACATGCGTCATGACTCCTCCCAGCAGCGGGTCTGATGGGCTGTCTGTAGGGGCATCCAGGACCCAGCGGCTGGAAAAGTCTCTCTCCTCGAAAATCACCTGCCATTTTCTTCCGTGTCCAGCTGCAAATTTTCCTTCTACCCTAATTATCTTTCATGAATAATTGGGGAAGAAAATAATTGGTGGGTTTCAATGAGCGTCGTACACCAATTACCCATGAAAGGTTTGGCGCCCGCTCTTCTCCCAGTCTCCTCATTTTAACATGACACTGACCGGAGTGGAAATAATTATCTTCGAGGGTCTAATTGCGTGCTCTTCAAAGGAGTCAGGGAAATGGGCCTGATGATAAAGCCACCGATAATTTTGCTGTGTGCATTACCGTTCAAGGGCCCAGTGTGATGCTGATCTCAGAGCGCCAGCTCTAGGCGGCGGGGGCGGGGGGAGAGGGAGACCAGCTAGGAGAGAGGCCAAGAGGGAGACACAGTTACACTGGGATGACGTGAAAGACCTTGAATTCTTTCCCCACGTCTCCCCTCTGAAGCACGCCCCGTCACACCCCCACTTTTCTCAGGATGACGTGAGACTGACAGGTGTTTCTCAGATACGCATGCGATCTTTCGAGGCATGTGTGTCGCGGCGCTTCTCGATGGAGGTGCTGATGCTTTTGAATCCTTTCACACGATGCTGTGTAATTAGGGTTCATCTAATCCAGGTGGTGCTGCAGGAAGGGGGACCCCTCCAAGGGCCCAAAGAGGGCTCTGGTCTAACACTCAGAAGTGAGTTGTCCAAGGAGACACACGTGCTGGCGAAGCTGGAGGCTTTATTGGGAAGGGTCTCCCCGGCTGTGGGGTGAGGGAAGCCGGCAGGACTGCCCTGCCACGTGGCTCCAAGCCCCAGGTTTTATGGTGGCGGAGTTAGTTTCTGAGTTGTCTCTGGGCAGTCACTCTGATTCAGGGTCCTTCCTGGTGGCCCGTGCACTGGTCAGCCAAGATGGGTTCTGGGAGGTTGGTAGGACACATGGGCCGGGACCTCCGCTCTCCTTGTGATCTTTCCTGAATTCTTCCGGTTGGCGGTGGCTTGTTAGTTCCACGTTCCTTACTGGGACCTCCTGTCGTAAAGTAACTCATGCAAGTGGTTCCTATGGTGCCTGGGTGAGCGGTTTCGGTGTTTCCCCTAACAACGGGATACTAGCTCACTTGATGTGCTTCCTCTTGGTCACCTCATCACCAAGGACCGGCTTGTGCTGGGTGCCCAGGTGGGGCCTCGGTGCTCGTGTTGCTGGGGACACAGGGAAATGGCAAAGCTGGCAATAGACCTGAAGAGGCTGGCGGGCTATAGTCCACGGAGTCGCCCAAAGCTGGACAGAGCTGAACAACTAACATTCTCTTTGGCTGTGGGATTA
The DNA here is from genome assembly GCA_006408695.1 of Aepyceros melampus. Taxonomy (NCBI): domain Eukaryota; kingdom Metazoa; phylum Chordata; class Mammalia; order Artiodactyla; family Bovidae; genus Aepyceros; species Aepyceros melampus. Next base: position 88,884 of record SJXQ01005547.1, on the reverse strand, counting down.
GCCCCCCGGTGGGAAGCGTTGCAGCTGCTCTCTGTGAGTGGTCTTTGGAGGAGGGACCACTCCTCTGTGTAAGGGGTCCACGGTCGCTTTGTTTTCATTTAGTCAGCCATCACAATCCAGCCTTTATTTCCAACCACTGGGCTGGAGGCTTCTGGACACGGCAGACGTCTGTGTCCGTGGTGGTGTCTGAGGACAGAAAGGAAAAACTTCAGGTTTAACTGTGCAGAAGGAGTCGCTAACACAGAAGCCTTGAAAGTGCTCTAGGGGGACCCTCCCTGGCAGTCTAGTGGGTAAGAATTCGCCTTCCAGTGCAGGGGACTCCGGTTGATCCCGGTCAGGGAACGAATGAACATCACACACGCCTCGGGGCAGCTAAGCCTGTGCGCCGCAGTGCTGAAGAGGAAGGAATCGGGTTAGGAGAGAAAGCCTGATTCTGGGACAGATAAGCATGGATGAATGTGCACACAGAAACGGGGTGATCAATACGAATCATGTGACTACAGAAGTACAGACGCATGAATGGTGCGTGTGTGTGTGTGCGTGTGTGTGTGTGTGTGTGTGTGTGTGTGTCTGAAGGAAGGATGGGTGGATTATGGGGCATTTGGCATCGATGGATTTGAATAACGTTCCGTAAAGCTCTGCCTCCTTTTGCAAGTTCACCAGCATAGCCTGGACCACCTTGGGTGTCCCCAGGATTCCGCTCCCCTCCCCTCCCAAGGGACCTCCTCCATCCTCCTAGGGACCCTTCCACCTTCGCAAGGACTCCTCCATCTTCCCAGGGACCCCTCCACCCTCCCAGAGAATCCTCTGGAGGTGGCAGCTGCTTTCAGAAAGGTGCCCGTCACCCAGGATGTTAGAAAAACCTCACCTTTCTCTTTAGGCAGCTATTGCGGACATGAAAAAATGCTCTGCTCCCCGCCTGGGTGTAATTGAACCTCAAGCTGAAGTTGCACCCTGCAGCTTTGCTGGCAAATCCAATGATGATGAATTAAGTGGAATATTCACAGGGTTGATATGAACAGGATTTAAAATAATACAGTTCCTTAATTACGTTCCTTGTGAGTTCCCCACCCCCACCCTTCAAAATATTATTCCAGCCTCCAGGCTAATGGCAGCACCACTTTCCTTACTCAAAATACCCACCTCTCCGTGTTCCTCTCTCCTCTCTCTGCAATGATTTGCTGTGTCTTTCCTTCTTTGGATTTTTATTTAAATAA